>JAFIRS010000753.1:0-560045 GCA_018342105.1 Gonioctena quinquepunctata | reverse complement strand
TTTTTTTTATTATATTTAAAAAAAAAAAAAAAAAAAAAAAAAAAAAAAAAAAAAAAAAAAAAAAAAAAAAGGAGAGAGGGGAAAAACCCGCACGCCGCACGGCTCACAACCATGGAAAAATCCTTAAAACTTTTGGTCTTAATTTATTCCGTCAGCCTTTTTCGAAGGATAAGAATACGTTAATAATGAGAAATATTCATGGTTTCGAAATAGAAAGTTTTCTATTATAGTGACGAAATCAGTGTATTGATATTGCGATATCCCAAACTTCAAATCTCTAGCTTCAAACCATAAAAAATTGTGGGCGTACCACACCGCGTATGTCATCCGGTATAGTGTGTTATTTTTTTTTTTAGGGCGGAAACAAAAAGAATCAGAGAGTTGGATAAAAACCCAAAATACAAACCTCGAATAAATAAAGAAAAAACATCGTTTTGTTTAATGGGTTTTCCCCGGCAACGCCCAATTAGTCATAGAACTCTTGGAAGAGAAAAAAAAGTAAAGGCATACGTCCCCGTTCGTTGTGCCCCCCCCTCCGGCGCGGGTGTGTCCCTTTGACCCTCGAAGGCTTTCGGAAGGGGCCGATCACACCGCTTTTACGAGGTCTTTTTTTCACTTGGTCTCAAAATTCATTTCCTTTTTTCCCTAACGGCCCCGATGAAATTTTCCCCCTTTTTTTCCCTTTTCCCCAGTCAGAAAAATCTGTCCGTGCTTTCGTTGGTCGTCGATGGTTATTGTCGTTTCGATGAATCATATGAAGAAATTTCGGTTTTTCCCGCATACACATACAGGGTGTTACTGAATAAGTGCGACAAACTTCAGGGGGTGATTCTGCATGAAGAAATAATGACAGTTTGCTATATATTTTTCGTCCGCAAATGTTTCGTTTTCCGAGATACGGGGTGTTGAAGTTTTTCTTAAAAGCTGACTATTTATTTATTGCTCTGAAACCGGTCGAGATATGCAAATGAAATTTGGTGAGTTTCAAGAGGTAATTATTGCGCATTTTTTATATGCAATTAAGAATTTTATGTTCATCATTGGCGCGCATACGGGTAATGATCTCAATTTTTGTAAAGAAAAAAATGGTACGCCACTGAGATATTTCAAATAAAAAATCATTTTTGACTTCCTCGTTCAATTTGTGACAAAAAAATCTCTCTTGCCTTTTTTTCGTATGGGGCGCCGTTTTTATGCAAAAAAATAAAACATCTTAACGCGTATTTGTCATTACTCTAATACATTATCTAGTAGCGATGCTAGTAGGCTACTGTCAACATTCCGTTAAATACGAATATTTCAACGAAATGTCAAATTAGCTTTCTTCATTTTTAAGCTTTTAGTTTGGTATAACATTAATGATAATAAGTAATTAATTTCTCTTTTATCGAGAAGAATGGCAAAATATACAAATGCGGAATTGTCAGTCATGCATTTTGTCTATGGTCGAAGTAATGGAAATGGTCGGCAAGCTCGACGTTGGTATGCTGAGTTGTATCCAGGAGGTACCCCATCACACAATATTTGCTCGTCTTCACCAACGTTTGCGCGAAAATGCTACATTTAGGAAAGAAACGGCTGACTGCGGGCGCCCTGGAGAAGTACGAAGTGTGCAACTAGAAGAAGCAGTTCTCGAGTCAATTGCGGAGTCACCTGAAACAAGTACTCGAAAAATTGCCAACATACTGAATGTTAGCAACTTCACTGTATTTAAAATTATTCAAGAACAGCAATTGTATCCGTTTCATATTCAACGTGTGCAAGCTCTACTACCTAGATACTTTTTTCCGCGCCCAGTTTTATGCCATTGGATTCTTCATCAAATCTCTCAAATTCCTATTTTTTCAAACGGCGTTTTGTTTACTGACGAGGCTAATTTTGGACGACAGTGTATACGAAATTTCCATAACAATCACCTCTGGGCTGAGGAAAATCCACATGGAATCTTTGAAGCTCATTTTCAGCATCAGTTTTCAGAAAATTTATGGCTTGGGGTACTTGATGATCATTTAATCGGGCCATATTTTTTTCCATAACGACTAACAGGCGACTCTTGCCTTAATTTCCTACAGAAAGAGTTACCAGTTCTTCTTGAAGAAATTCCTCTACAGCTGAGACAACACTTGCATGGTGCACCAGTCTATTTTAGCATTATTGTACGTAATCACTTAGATACAGTATATCCAAATCGTTGGATATGTAGGGGAGGTACGGACCATTGGCCTGCTCGATTTCCGGATTTAAATCCTCTAGATTTTTGCATTTTGGGTTTTTATAAGTCATTAGTTTATTCCACTCCCGTCGAAATTGATAAAGACCTGAGGAATCGAAATAATAGCCGGCTGTGAGACAATAAGAAATACACCAGGAATATTGGCGCGAATATGACAATCAATGAGGCGAAGGGAGGTCATTTTCAACATTTGTTGTAGCTTTGCGCCTATTTATTTATAACTGTTATTTTCTGTTATTGCTCTGGTTTAACGTTATTGTATTAGATAGTTCTTGATAATGTATTAAAGAAATGAAAAATACGCGTTAAGATGTTTTATTTTTTGCCTAAAAACGCGCCCCATACGAAAAAAAGGCAGGAGAGATTTTTTGTCACAAATTGAACTAGGAATTCACGTATCATCATGAACCAATAATGAACATAAAATTCTTAATTGCATGTCAAAAAATGCGTAATAACTACCTCTTGAAACTCACCAAATTTCATTCGCATATCTCGACCGGTTCCAGAGCAATAAATAAATAGTCAGTTTTTGGGAAAAATCCCGTATCTCGGAAAACGAAGCATTTGCGGAAAAAAGTTATATAGCAAACTGTCATTATTTTTTCATGCAGAATCACCCCCTAAAGTTTGTCGCACTTATTCACTAACACCCTGTATAATTGGTTGAAATTTTGAAATCGACTATTAGGCATCTTTCTATCAAAGTGGCGTATTCGATTCAATTATGTCTTGAGGAATATATCCCATACAGGGTGTTTATTATACAATACCCAATTTTCAAAGTTTTATTTCTGGACGGAACTTCTGTCCGTGCTTTCGTTGGTCGTCGATGGTTGACCCTTCGTTGAATCGATGAATCATTAGAAATTTCGGTTTTCCCGCATACACATGTTTTATGTCGTACCACTATTGGCATCTCGAAAACAGTAAATCATACGAAGTTGGTTAAATTAGACAAAAGTTGCCTATTTTAGTAAACAATGAAACGATGTTTCCAAATTGGAAATATCACGAACCGTTTTCAAAATATACGGGGAAAACCGAAATGGCCCGTTTTCTTTTCTTTGCGCTAGCGTTTCCATTTTTGGGGATATGGAAATGTGTTCTACAAACTTTCTTTTCTGTTTCGAATACGGACCTGTTTTTTTTTAATGAATTTAAATAGTCCTTATCTTGATTTCAGATATGTTTCAGATATGTATCTTACCTGGTATTTTTTTTACATTTCTGCCCATACATTCCATCATCAAGGCAGGACAATGAAAATCCCCCAATTCAGAAATAAAGGCCTAATTTTATTTATGTTCGTATTTGAAACTTATTTGTGTTAAGTTGCAAGGATAAAATTTAAAATAAATATACCTTGAATGAATACTCAAACTTGAAATAAAATCGAGATCAGAACCAATGTCATGAAAAAGCGATGAATAACAAGATTAATACATTTACTTCATCCATTTTTTCATGCCAGAGTGCCGAGAAACATTTTTCTTATGCGACAATTCAACTCATGTATAAAAAATTGCATATGCCACAGTGCATTTGTCAGTTTGACAGCGGCAAAAGTTAGCTGCAACTTTAACAGCGACCAATGCACTAGTGGTTTTTTCACTTATTCATTTGTTTATCACTTATCGCGGTGTTGGTTGCCAAAATAAATAAAGTTTGCATTGATATGTTTCTAAATTTCTTATTCATTAAATTGTCCTGGCGAATTACGCTCGATGTTTGTATTGATATCGGGTAAATTTGTGTTGCTCAAATTCTAAACTGTTTCCGTTAGCAATTTGACTCGAAAAACTGTCAACCTAAAAACGCTCCACCTTCGGAGTCACGTTTTTAATAGTTGACAGTTTTTCTCGTCTAATTGCTAGGCATCAGTTTCTCATTAAACAACCCAAATTTACCCGATAAAATACAAACCTCTCGTGCAATTATAAGAGAATAAAGAACCAGCATGCCGTTTTCTCTTCTTATACAGGTCTTATTCTTTATTTTAAAGGATATTCTTCACGAAGTTTCCTTAACTTTGGATGGTAGAAATATCTTGTACTCACATAATTTTCAATGGACAATAAGCACGTTTGATGAGTTGAGCTATATGCTTCTCAAAACTCAGATCATCAACTAAAATAACACGCAAACTCTTTGCTTCTCTTATTTACTACCTTCAGTTGTTGGTCATTCATCTCTAGTCAGTGCAGTTGCGAACAGTATTTTTTGAATGTTTGGACCAAAAACAATGCTCAAAGGCTTTTTTCACAAAAGAATCCAGATCACTATTTGTTAAGAAAAAGTGTGATATAACTTTGCATAAATATGTATATTGTAAAACTGGAGGTATGTCATGAGCTGTGATGAATAGATGGCCTCGAAATTGAACCTTGAGGGATTTCACACAGTGTAGATTCAAATATTCAGAGTTAATACCATCTGAAGCCACCCTTTAATGACGTTCATTGAGATAGGAGTAAAATTGCACTGTTGGAAATTCCCCTATAATTAGAAATTGACATTAAATTATAGTTGATGGTGTCAAAGACTAGGATCTAGAGCAATTTTGCGGCACTCGATATCAAGTAACTTTGATAAAATTGATAACAAGCTGATAGCACGTACATCGTTGTAGTCGGATGGATTAGTCTCTTTAGGTGAAACTCTCTCAACTGCCCTCTTCCATACAGTGGGAGAAACGTTATAAAGGCTGAAATTGACAATATAAGTAATGATATGTGGGCTGCACATTTTGATAAGATTACTATTTGAAAAATCACAGCCCGTTGCATTTTATTTCATCTCGAGATAGTTCCATGTACAAACTAATAATTTATTACATTATATATATATAATAACTTTCTAACAAACAATTAAACCGAGAAATACGGAACTGAAAAGTAAAAAATAAAATAAACCTTCTTAGTCCCAATAACTAAGCTCCTAAACTAATGTAAGTAACTGATTTTGAGTCGGCGCCAAACGAACAATCAACGAAGATCATTAAATTACTTCAAAAAATTATCAGAATGTCACCGCGCAACTCGATGCCATCATTTTACGCCTTACCTAAATCTTTTGCTTGTTTGTTTGGCGCCGACTCAAAATTAGTTACTTACATTAGTTTAGGAGCTTAGTTATTGAGACTAAGAAGGTTTATTTTATTTTTTACTTTTCAGTTCCGTATTTCGTCGGTTCAATTTTTTGTTAAAAAGTTATTATTTTTCAATTTTATGTGGCTAAAAAAGAATCATCCAAATCGGATAACCCAGTACAAAGTTATGCCTGATAGAAACGGTCAATGGACCAAAATTCAGAGGGTGAACGATCGTTAATGGGCCAAAATTCAGAGGGTGAACGATCGATATCCTCCATTTTGCTACCCTTAGGGGTGGCATTTTTTTTCAATTTGAGATGGGATCAACTTTGAAGTACACCCTATCCATTGAAAAAAAAAATTATCATCGAAATCGGACTACTCTATGGAATGATATGCGTGGTATGTTGGCTGAAATCTACTAATTACTACCTACTTAATTTTTGTACTTCCAAAATACTTACTTACCTAGCTTACTTCAACTATTGACTGTTAAATAATATGATTATCTACTTTAACTATTTATTGTTATATAATATAAATTATTTTTGAAAGTTCTGGTTAGTTGATTTCATCACTTTGTATATTATTCCATCCTTTCATAGAATGTAATTATTATTGTGACGGATGTAGGAGGATTTGTCAATGTCAACTACATATGTGTGCCACTGTTCACAAGTGAAAAATCAATCATCCTCTATTTTTCTACCCATAGGGGTGGATCATTTCATTTCAAATTGGAATATGATCAACTATGAGGTATACCCTATCTGGCAAAAAAAGAATCATCCAAATCGAAGATCCCAGTACAAAGTTATGTCTGAATCGGTTAACGGACCAGAATTCAGAGGGTGAGTGATCAATTTCCTTCATTTTGCTACCCTTAGGGCTGGATTTCATTTCTGAAATTCAAATGGGACCAACTTCGAAGTACACCATATCCACTGAGAAAAGAATTATCGGAATCGGACGTCTCAGTAAAAAGTTATGCGTGGTCATACATTAAAAAAAAATGATAAAAAAAAATTAATATATGCGTCGACTAGAGAACCTCCTCCTTTTTGGTTTCGTCGGTTAAAAATCGAACTGTACCAACTTGTCATCCTCATAGTAGGAGATGAGTTCCATCGGAGGCTCTTTGAACGAAATAGATTTGTTGAGAAAGTTATTGAGTTCATTGAGATTCTAAAAATTTTGTGGAATGTTGCGCTCTTTATTAGGTGAACAATTGTTGGATTCTAACGTTAACCAAAAATGCTTTTTCTCGTATTTACTATATTAAAAAGCAAAATATGTCCTTTTATCTTTTTCAATTGCCTGATTAGTGGAGAAGCGCATATCTTTGTAAGATTGAAAATAAACTAATGATTGTGATTATTTCTCTGAGAGTTCCCGTTTTTTTAATTATGCTTGGTGCGCTCAAGGGTGCGTACCTTTCAAAGATGTTCCAATGAATGAACTAGAAACGAAACGTTTTCATCTCCTCATGAACATATCTATTGAAAAACGGAATATTATACAAGTTGATGCCCTGATATGATTCTTATTCGCCTTAAACTTAAAACACTGTAAAATCAAAAGATTTATCTGTTGCATTATTTATTATTCTGTAATCAAACTGCAGATCCATTGCAAGTATACTTTGATATGAAATTTTGTCTTCGACAAGAAATCTATTTTATATGGTATGTGAAAATATTAAGAAAAAAAATACGACACATACATGTAGAAGGAGCTAGTTACAAAGTCATTTTTTACACAATAATAAATTATTTTATCGAATGAATATAACTTCTGAATGAATTCGTTGATTGGCACGTGTCTCGACTATTTAATTCTTTGTAGCTCGTTGGGAACTCGAGAAAACAATTTGCTTGGCCGATTCAGTCAACAGGTAACGCCCTAACAGCAATTCGCATAATTAATAAACAAAAAATATTCCCTGCAATATATTATCGTACTTGAAGATACCACTTTATTACACTTTGCGAGGTATAAATTTTAATTATGCTATCTCGGCATAACTTGTTAATGAACATTATGCCATACGAAGCCACTCTGGGCGCGCATAAATCCAGGTGGAAGGTATAAAAACTACCACTGGAATAAATTGCTCCGTATAATCATCTGCTTCGTAAGAGGCTCTCTCTAGCAGTGAACAATGAATTTTATAGATCTCCTAGAGTTACAATGTGTCGTTTAAATCTCTTTACTTGCGGTCGGGTAACGAATACCTCGATTGCACTGGAAATAATTTCCATCTAAGAACATTATGAGGGCAATTCGCTGACTGAACTGACGTGGACAAGCTATAAAGCTCACAGCTTTATTCCTCTTCCTCGCAGGTGGCACCACACTTTCTTCCTTTTACAATTCTCATATCATCGATACGATCAAACTGAATGAATATTTTCAATATTTTTTCGATGTTTTACTAGATTTCATAGAAACACTTACTGTTGCTATTAGATGTCCGTATTTTAGAACTTCGAAAAAATTATCGTTGAAGTTTATATACAGAGTGGGCCATTGAAAACGAAACAACGGCTCTGTAGGTCGGCAGAACCGAATTATATAAAAACACTCGGACACGTCAACTACATTTTCGAGGGGGACATCGTTTGCGATGAAATTCACCCGAAATACATTCCATCCCTCGGAGCTGTGACCGCCACCCCTAAATTTTTAAATGGCAACATATGCAAGTGATACCTCATTTGAAAGGTATTTTCCTTCTTAATATCAAACAACAAAAATAAATTAATTCTATCGATTCGTTTTCCAGATATAGAAACTTGAAGTTGGGAAATCACTTTTTATTCACTCAATCAATAAAAATAACATCTGATAAAGCAACTGTCGCAATAATCATTATTGTCAATGAACTAAATGTTCAAACTGTCTACCACCCATTTCCATATAATAGTACAAGTTCTGTTCAAAACGAGACCTCACATTTCGTAGCATTTCTGCCGTTATTCGACGGCGTTCTTCAATAATTCTCCCTCGTAAAACTTCCAGAGATTCTGGTTCGGTTGCAAAGATTTTGTTTTTCAAGTGACCCCACAGGAAAAAGTCGAGTGAGGTTAAATCTGGAGATCTGGCTGGCCACTCTAGAAAGCCTCTTCTTTCAATCCAACGTCCAGGAAACATTCTATCCAAAAACGCCCTAACAGGCTGTGCATAATATGGAGGTCTTGTTGAAATATCAATGATGTCTACTAATTATGGATAAACAAATTCATTCAATAATTCCAAATAAGTTTCTCCTGTCAGGTTACCGTCGAGAAATACTAGTCCAATCAAACGGTCCCCAAAAATACAGGCCCAGACATTGAGTTTTAGGGAGTTTGAGTATGGACTTCGTGGAAAACATGTGGGTTGGCATCTGACCAATAACGACAATTATGACGATTCACAGTCGAATTCAGAAGGATTGTAGACTCATTGGAGAAGCAGATGTTGAAAAGGAAATTCTCATCAGCATCTATTCTCGTAGTCATAATTTCACAAAATTCCTGTCGCCTATCAAAATCATATTCATTCAATTGGTGTACCAAATGTATTTTGTAGGGGTGGAATTTATGATGTTTCAGGATTCGGCGGATACTGGTTCCACTGATATTGGTAACACTAGCCAATTTTCTTATGCTCAATGTTGGGTCTGCATGAACTTGTCCTACAAGTGCAACTTCAACGGGTTCATTTCTCAACGGAAATTCACGTTCTGTGTCTCGTTTCTTGTTGGCTACTGATCCAGTTTGACGAAATTTTTGCACTAATTCTAGAACGTATTTTCTAGCAACAAGTTTATCTGGATGCATTTTTAACAAATTAGCTCACGGTTACCGCACTCATCATTCTTAAAAGAAATTGTTATTACTACAACTCTTTCCGCGATCGTATACACCATTATTGCGGAAAGATAGTCAGCAGCTTTAGTCAAGTAATTCACTCTAATGTCGTTCAATCAAAGATCAGTTTGACACTGATAGACGTCCACAATAGCGATTGGGCGAAACAAATTACATGTTTTTGTTGTACTCGCATTTGAGTCAAATTCTAGAAAACGTCTTTTTATCGATTCTCAAGAACCTTACATTTTTTTCGATCAAGTAAATGAGGATGAAATGAAAATTTGAAACGGAATTGCATGTTATTTGTTGGTGAACAGTTAGATCATTTAATTCCTTGACAATGATAATTATCTTTAAACAGTTGCATTGTTAGATGTTATTTTTATTGATTAAGTGAATAAAAAGTGATTTCCCAACTTCAAGTTCCTATATCTCGAAAATGAATCGATATAATTAATTTATTTTTGTTGTTTGATATTAAGAAGGGAAATACCTTTCAAATGATATATCACTTGCCATATGTTGCCATTTAAAAATTTAGGGGTGTCGGTCACAGCTCCGAGGGATGGAATGTATGTCGGGTGAATTTCATCGCGAACGATGTCCCCCTCGAAAATGTAGTTGATGTGTCCGAGCGTTTTTATATAATTTGGTTCTGCCGACCTACAGAGCCGCTGTTTCGTTTTCAATGGCCCACTCTGTGTATATATATATAAATATATATATATATATATATATATATATATATATATATATATATATATATATATATATATATATATATATATATATATATATATATATATATATATATATATATATATATATATATATATATATATATATAATATATATAATATATACTATTATAAAATTAGTATTGTCTGTTTGTTTGTTTGTTCGAGCACAACGCAGAAACTACCGGACCGATTTTGATGAACCTTTTTTTGTTTTAAAGCTTATGAGTAGTCTTGAAAACTGTTTATATTTTATTCTGCCACTATCATGAGAACGGGAGGTATAACAATAAAACCGCATTTTTTCACAAGACCTACCATAATTAGCTGAGCTTCTATTTCAAGTATATCTTCCCGTTGTATACATATATCTATACTATTATAAAATTATAATTGTCTGTTGGTTCATCCGAGCATCACCCAAAAATAACTGAACCGATGTTGATGATCCATTTAAGCTTAAGATTGCATTAAAAACTGGTATGTCATCTCGCTACGATAACGGGAACCATATATGTAACAATAACACCACATACATATCTCTATCTATACTATTATAAAATTTAAATTTGTCTGTTTGTTCGAGCATGACGCAAAAACTACATAACCGATTTTGATACAATAATAAAACCACATTTTTTCACAACCAAGTACAACCAATATAAGGTGAGCTCCCATCTCAAGTACATCGTCCTGTTGTATAACGGGATAACTGGATAACAAATTAACAGGATAACGAGATAACGGCAGAACGCGATAACGGGGTGACGTGATAATGGGATAACGGCAAAAGGGAATAACGGGATATTGGGATAACGGCAAAACGGTATAGCAAGATAACGGATAACAGGATAACGGGATAATGTTTTGACGGAATAACTGCATAACGGGATAACGGAAAACTGGAAAACGGGATACAGGATAACGAGATACGGGATAACGGACAACAGCAAACGGGATAACGGATAATGGGCTTGGATCCCAATGTGTTGGAACAACCCCCTGAATATTTGAATGATTTCAATCTATGTAGCCGTTTATGAAAAAAAAAAACAGCAGAACACTTTACTTTTATGTTATGTTTTGCCCAAGGATACATTTTTCGGCAGTAAAAAGACTGAAAAGTATCATGGAATAGGTTATATCTGAAAGAGAATCAGTAATAAAAGAATTATATTTTTTACATTCCCGGTATAGGTACGTACTGAGAAATAACTTCTCTCTGAATATATGAATAATTTTTATCTCTTGAATAATTAATTTTTTAATGTACTGTTTCTTTGCGATGTTTCAACTCGAAACTAATTTTTTTTGGAGTTTTAATACATAAAGAATACATTATCTTAACGAACATTATGGTTGGCTAAATTGACGTCATTTTGACCTTTAAATAGGTCGGCGCAGAATTGAGTTTAGTTGAAAAATACGTCATATTTTCGTTATCTTTAAACAGTATTGGAAAAAAGTAATTTAGTAGTCGATAATTGGAATGACAAGACAGTTATCTGCTAGGTCAAATTATCTCAATAATGAGCGTTTCAACCGATTCATCACCGAAAATTAACTATGAGAAATAAACAATTGGACGTTGAAAGAAGAGAAAGATTTTGATTAACATTCCATTTGCACTAATTAATATGGCTTTTTTTCAATCAACTCACGTTAAGGAACGAGTAGTGTTGACATGGCGTCATTTATTGCAAATGATTTTTACTAGTATTTCGCAAATTCCTGGAATCGAATCAGAATATATTAAAAAAAACTGGAATCTTCTTGAAAACCACGCGGACAAATTCGCAGGCATATATACGAAGAAAAACATAGATATATCTATTTTTATCTACAAAACTATCAATTTGAAAAAATCGGCAAAATGCGTCATTTCTTTTTTATTTTTTATTGGGATTAATTTCATGTCATGCCCCTACCCTAAATTTAATACTTTGGCTATTTATACTTTTTCTATAAATAAGGATTAGATAATGTTAAGAAAACTAAAATAAATGTTATGATAAATATTCCAACTAAATCTTTAAATGAAAAATAAGGATAAAAGGGTATTTTATCAATATTATATCACAAAGATTGTCGCTAATAATTTAATTTTGCATTGAGGTTACATTGCAGGGGTAGGGCGTACTAAAGGATTTAACAAAATTCGAATACTGAGGAGTTAAAACTATCCCTGATGATTTTCATATTATTTTTCTCTGAATCTGTTGTTTTTTTCAAAACGAAAGATAAATCAATTTCATTAAAATAATTCCAAAGATTAAAAATAGTTTTTATGTCTGTTATAATCTATCCCTATTATAAAACAGGTTATATCTCGAAGAGTATCTGTAATAGAAAAAATAAATTTTACATGGGAGTAGCATTCCAAGGGCGTAATAAGTTTTTTTCCAAAATTTTAATCGTAAGATGTTAAAATTACTTTCGAAATATTAGAATAATTTACAAATTTGAACCAAATTTTTTTTCATTATGCAGTATTTTGTTTTCTTCCATGTTTCAATTTGAACCTTAAGATAGTTGTGAGACAATACATAAAGTTTACATTATCCCAATCTAAATTATTTTTGGCAAAATTGACGTAATTTTACCCTGGAATAGGTTGGCGCTGAATTTAGCGAATGGAATTTTAGATGTACCAGAAAAATGTAAGGCAATTTGGAAATCGAGATTTGGCCCTTTCAATCTATTCATCACCTAAAATCAGATATATGAAATACTAAAACTGAGGAAATATTTTTTTTAATTCTATCTACACTATCATGAACATTTTCAATTAACTCACGTAAGGGAACGAGATATGTTATGCTGTGTTAAAAATTTTTACTTATTTCAAACTTATTTGTCTTTGAAGATGTTTTGTCAAATTTAACTTATTTTTTTTTTTATGTTCTGGTTCTCACGAAAAGGGATATCCTGTAATGTTCAGAGAACATCGTGGGAACCAAGGGAAAGAAGGTAGGAGTTGGTGTTCTTCTTAAATTTCTGGAGGTTGTATGCCTCGGGGAACACCTCCCTAGGCAATGAGTTCCAAAGCCTCGCTGTTCGTTGGATGAACGAGTCTTGTGGAGTGGAAAGTGATGTTCTGCAGGTCTCCAAAGTGACCACGAAGGGGTGTGATGACTGAACTTGACGGGTTAGTCTCGAAGAGACTGCCAAAACAGGAACGATTGTTGATATTTCAGAAGAGCATCGCCCATGAAAATATCTATAAAATAGAGACAAATTGCCAACTTTTCTACGGTGTTCCAGACAAGTGAGCGAGTTTGTAAGCGAGGCATCACCGACGAGACGAATTGCCCTTTTTGGACAGAATCCAATAGCCTCAGGATATGTTTAGGTGCCGCGCTCCAAATATGGGAACAGTATTCCAGGACAGGTCGGATCTGTGCCTTATAGATCATAAGCAGCTGAGTGGGGGTGAAATAGCTCTTGGCACGAAACAAAAAACCAAGTTTTTGGGATGCACTTTTGGCAATGGACCTCACGTGATTTTCCCAGGAAAGGTTATTACTGATAGTAATACCAAGCATCGATGACTTCAGTGGTATGGTTACTCCTGACAAAGTTATGTTAGGCACAGTGAGATCGGCTTTTCTAGAGAAAAGACATGCTTGTGTTTTGTTTGCATTGAATTCTACCAAGTTATTAGATCCCCACTCGAGAATTGTTGCTAAGTCCATATTTATATTATTAACATTTCTTCCTCGTTCATTTCTGGTTTCACGGGCTGATATAGGGGCCCTGGAAGAGAAAGCGGTATGGAGGGTACTATCATCGGCAAAGCTGTGTACTGGACATGAAGTTGCTTTCAACAGGTCGTTGATGTGAAGTAGAAATAGTGTTGGTGCGAGAATAGATCCTTGCGGAACACCAGCATTTATGAGTAGAGTGTCAGATGAAACTCCATCGACCACTACATGGAGAGACCTGTTTGAGAGAAAACTAGCAAGCAGAGAACACAGCTGAGGGCAAGCCATAAGACGGAAGCTTGGCGAGGAGTCCCTGGTGCCAAACTCGATCGAACGCCTTGGAGATATCTAATGCCACAGCTAAAGTTTCTCCATGCTTTTCAATAGATAGCTGCCATATATGTGAGACGTAAGCGAGCAGGTCACCAGTTGATCTCTGATGGCGGAAGCCATATTGCCTATCGTTGACAATTCCTGAGTCTTCCAGATATTTCATGAGCTCGATGTTGATGACTTTTCCATGACCTTTGAAATAATAGATAGCAGTGCGATAGGTCTGTAGTTGCTAGGTAGGGCCTTTTGCCTTTTAGGACTGGCTGTACTCTTGCAATTTTCCAATTGGACGGAAATACCCCAAATTGTAAGAGTGGTTGAACAACTTGCAAAGAACAGGTGTTAGTTCGGGGGCACATTTCTTGAGAACAATCGGCGGGATTCCGTCAGATCCACAGGCTTTGTTGGTGTTGAGACCCAGCAAAATCTTTCTGATAGTACGTTGGCGAAAGGTGATCTCGGGCATGTGAGTGTCAATAGGTGTTATGTTCGGGGGTTGTTTTCCCGATGAATCCAGAGTGGAATTTCCAGCAAATAGATGCGCAAAGATATTGGCTTTTTCCTGGGCAGTCGTTGCTAGTGTTCCATCTTCTTTGGTTAGAGGAGGAAATGAGCTGGAAGTGAAGTTTCTTTCCACAGCTTTGGCGAAAGACCAAAATGAACGGGATCCGTTAGGACATTCAGCAAGTTTTGATCTTATTTTGGCATTGTGGGCATCTTTTGAGCATTCTATTATCTCTTTGCATATGCCTCTAGCCTCGACATATGCTGCTCTGGTCTCAGGGCCCGGATTTTTTAGCCATCGAAGGTATGCTGCCTGTTTGGAAGCCACAGCTCTAGAGCAGTTTCTGTTAAACCATGTCTTATCGGATGATGTTCTTCTTTCGGTATTCGGTATGTAAGTTTGCATCCCCAACATGATGATTTCAGAAATTGTCTCAGCACATCGTGTTGGATCTACTGAAGAGAAACAAACTCTCTTCCATGGAAACGCTGAGAAAAACATACGAAGACCTTCCCAGTCGGCCGAATTGTAATGCCACATGAGACGGGGTGGTATTGTGCAGCTCGATGGTAAATAGAAAGAACATGTTGTGGAGATGAGGGTGAGATCAGAGTTTCCAAGTGGGGCACAAACTTCTATTCTATACGGGTCAGGATTGGTGGTGAGAAAAAGATCTAGTGTATTGGCAGACTGGTTGTTGACATCAGGGATGCGGGTTGGTAGCTCGACCAGTTGTTCTAGACCATGAGTGATGGCGAAGGCCTCGGCTTGACGACCCGCATCATCTATTTTGTTAGAGAATTTGAGCCAGGCAGCGTTATGTACATTAAAGTCTCCCATGATTATGGTTTCAGCTGTTGGATGGTTCTCCTGAATGTAGTCCAGTTTGAGTGATAAAAACTCAAAGAGGTCGTTATATGAAGGTTCATTAGGTGATAGGTGAAGGCAGCAGAGGAACTTAGTCAGTTTGGTATCAGATAGCTTGAACCACATCTCATCAAAGTCTTTCGGTTCCAAACTCTCTTCACGCTGGCATGAAAGGTTAGCCTTAGCGTAAAGGCAGACTCCACCTTTGAACCTGAATCGAGAATGGAGTTCGTAACCAGGACAAAGCATATGGACCTTGTTGGTGGACGAGTTTACTTGTGTTTCTGTTAGAGCCAGAATATCCGGTTTTTTCGTCTGTAGGTGATGGTTGACGTCATTGATGTTCTTGTTGAGTCCGCGGATGTTGCAAAAATTAATCTTTAATGTTGAGTCCCCTCGAGTACCTCTCGCCCGGAAATCCGAATGGAGAGGTATTTTGCTTCCGGAGTGTTTTACTCTAGGAGACTTCATCATTATTACTATTAGGATGCACCTGAAAATAAAGGAGGAATTGGGGAAAAGGAAAGAGGGAGACCGGAAAGTATCGACCGAACACTGAAACATGGAGTGATCCATTTCACAGCACACAAAGTCGATATGGTGGTATTTCACCGGGCGATGAGACCATCTTCCACCTATGTCAAACTACCCCTGAGAAACCACTCCCCACTTCAATTATTCAAATGGCACCCTATAAATTTTTCTCATGAAGTGCGATCAATTCTAACTTGAGTAATGTTTTTGGGCAGAAGCCAGTAAAACGGCAGTTTACATACGGAATCGGACAGTTTCAACAACTTTAAATGGCAAAACACCTTATGAGCTTTGGATAGAGAAAAAAAACCAGTCAGTCACTTGAGAATTTTTAGCAGCACAGTCATGTTGCCAAAGTAAAAACGACTTAAATGGGACAGTAAGTGAAAATAATCAATCACACAGAGAAATCACGGTAGAAGTCGCTAGAACACAAACCTCTGATGAGTTGTTAGATTCAGTTAGGGGACAAGTTTTAATTTCCTGCTTTTTTTTGTGTGGGTTTTTCATTAAATTTGTGAAAAACACAAAAGGATACGATATTATTGAGCACATAAAGAACGTGAAATCAGTGGATTGTAATTTCGAAGCGTTGATATTTTGTTTTTGAAAATTAAATACCATGACTTATTATAGAGAGGATAGATATAATTTCGCTTAACTTTGCAAATAATAAATGTGCGAAAAGAACAGCTCAGCTATTTAATGAACATCTAAATAGACATGTCAGACATATAAATTCAAGAATTGAGATGTAACCAGTGTTTCAACAACATTTTCTAGAGAATATTTTTTACGAAAAAGTTACTCGCGAGTATATTTTCTAGTAAATTTACTCTAAAATATGTTTTAATATATCAAAGTTTAGACGTAAATGTGTGAATAAAATAATGAGACGCTCGATTCGTTATATAAATGACAAGCTGGTACCCGAGGATCATCCGTTAACCCTTTTTCCGTTTGCCAGTTGTCCAGTTATCCCGTTATGTCGTAGTCCCGTTGTTCTGTTATCCCGTTACCCCCGTTATCTCTTTGTCTCGTTATATATATATATATATATATATATATATATATATATATATATATATATGAAAGAGAGTAATATCGAGGGGACTGTTGAAAACAAAATGTAAGGAATTTAATGGACATAGCCCTCAGAGAAAAGTGCTAACCGTAGACACGTGTTTCGGGCTCTCGGCCCTCATCAGTACGGTGGAGAAGTGCAAGGATGAACAACACTTGGTAGAAAACGACAAATCAACGGAGTCAACAAACAGAAGCCAGCCGCTCTCTTTCATATTTATATTCCTGGACTCGGATGTCACACAGGTAGTTATAGCTGCCTCCGTGTTGACGTTGGTTGTTGCCCTGGAATTCAGGGTCTGCTGACCGAAATCACAAATGAGCGGCTGGCTTCTGTTTGTTGACTCCTGATTTGTCGTTTCTACCGGTTGTTCATCCTCACTTCCACCGTACTGATGAGGCGAAGCCAAACACGTGTCTACGGTTAGCACTTTTCTCTGAGGGCTATGTCCATTAAATTCCCTATATATATATATAAATATATCGCGTTATATATATATATATATATATATATATATATATATATATATATATATATATATATATATAAATATATATATATATATATATATATATATATATATATATATATATAAATATACTTGAAATGTGAGCTCACCTCATATTGGTGACTTTTGGTTGTGAAAAAATGTGGTTTCGTAGCGAGATGAAATACTCACAAGTCTATCATAAGCTTTCAAACACAAAGAGTCATCAAAACCAGTCCAGTTGTTTTTGCGTGATGCTCTAACAAACATACTATTACAATTTCATAATAGTATAGATAAAATAGTCTACAAAATTATTATCGAACAATTTTATAAATGATTTGATTTTCAATAAAATGGTGTAGAATTTTCTTCTTGCTGGTAATCTCATTCAAATTAGAACAATAAACCTTATTTTCCTGTGCTATTCAAATGGAAAATCTTAATTTCTCGGTGTTTAAATTTGTATAGATTTTTTCGTTCAATTGTTTTATTTGCACGTACGGAGAAAACTATACTCTGCAACACTTTCTTATCTCCATAGTTCGAAGTGAGTTATAAGTTTTTTTTTTGTTCCAGATCCCCAACTCCAATCTCAACCAGGCTACAGATCGGAACTGCAAGAACGTGCCTTGGTCGTCTCTCTGCAAATGTTCAATTTGATCCTGGAACGGTGCGTGTCTATCCTCCAGGATCACATGTCGTCCACTAAAGTCGACGACGTCGCCGCCTCCGTGAGTTCCTTACCGCAGGATGCCAACGTCCTTCTACCCGCCATCAAGATCTGGTGCGACTGGATGCTGTGCCACACAAACATCTGGAATCCGCCTCCGTCTACGCAAGATTTCAAAGTTGGGTGAGTAGCATTTGGATGATTCTTTTGGATTATATTTCACCCAATGCCAAAAACGTATTCTTCAATTAATCGGAATTTTTGTGCTTCAGAGAACAAAGCAATTCGAGCAATGATATCGAGTTATTTATCTTCGTAAGCTGATTGTCATTTGGTACAAGCATATACAGGGTGTTTCATAATTGAATGCTGCTCCTAAGGGGTGATAATCTTCGGATGATTTTAAGAAAAATTCTTCATTTGAACATAGGTCCGCAACCGCTTTATTTCCGAGATACAGAATGTTGAAATTAAAAAAAAAATCAGTTCTTCACCAATATCTCTCAAACCGCTTTGGCTTTTTTTTTCAATTTTGGTACATGCAAAGTACGCATACAAATACATTTTTTACATGATAAAGGATTTCTTAATTTTCATCAGTGGCGTCCCTGTTAACATGCCCTGTCATATTTTTGGGTTTGTTTGTCAGTTTTTTTCCAAATAAATATTATTTTTGTAATTGTCCTCTATCTTCTCATAAAAATGGTCTCCTGCCTTTTTTTCGTCCGGCGGACTGTTTTCGGTTTAGAAAACAAAATGCTTGTCCCTATTCGATTTTTTCTCTTAGTCTTAATTTCACAATTGTGGTAACCAAAGGATCTAGGCAAGATTTTTATAATTTTATGGTAACTATTATTTAGTTTTTGTAATGAGTACGCATAAAAATAAATTTTTATTTTTAAAAACAACTATTTTGAACAAAAAATACCAAAATCAAATTAACTGTTCAAAATGTCCGCCTCCTGCAAGTATGCACGTTCAGCCTTCCTTGTCATTGACTCGCGTACTCTTTGGAAAATTCCTTGAGTATTCCTTATTGCTTTACAGGAAACTATTACGCGGATTCGCAATTCTCCCTCAGTTAGAATTGGTTGACTGTAAACCAAAGTCTTAAGATGTCCCTGTTGGATTTTGAGTGGACTGTATGATATGGAATGGAATTGCTTCTTTTCTAGTAATAATCACTCCTCGAACTCGAAATTGAAAAATGGTTTATTGCTGTGATTTTTACAAGAACTTGAAGCAAACACGTCTAGCTTGCAACCCTAGTTGAAACATTCTGCCGTTGCATACCATAACATCTGGCAAGTGTCTTTCAAAGATATAAACAAACCACAGTAGCGTAGACTTGTCACAATGGCGTAAACAGTCCCCAAAGAAAATAATCAAGACTGTTTAAGTCTGGGGATCTAGCTGGCATGACTCTGTTCCCCCACGACCTATCCAGCGATTATGAAAGTTTTGGTTTAAATATTCGCGTGCCAGAGCACTAAAATGACATGCGATTTCGCAATAAAATAGGAACATCTTTCAACAGAATTGGCAAATTATCCTCGACTGAATTTAAAACAGCTACCTCAATCGCTGGAGTTATTGCAGTCCGATGTGCTCCTTTCAAGTGATGATTCGGCTCAAAACTTCCTGTTTCACATAACCTTCTGTGGGTGCTTGAAATCGTTCGAGCATCAGGAACTATTCTATTTGGGAAGCGCTCTTGATACAGTCGCCTGGCTTCAAATGCGTTCCCTTCAGCAAGCCCATACAAGTAATGCATGTCTACTAATTCGGTATTTGTAAAATTTACCATGTTTTTTTTTAATAAACAAGTTTTTATAATGTAAATAATATCACGTATCTAGCTAAAGGAGTGTCAGAATTGTTTATGTTGAAATGTGTTCTTAGCATACTAGATGTTTCTAGCCCACAAGATAATCCCACTACTCTTCAACGGCTGATTTCACATAGGTACAAGCAAATGAATGCATTTTATTTTCTAACTCAAAAACCGTTCGCCGGACGAAAAAAAGGCAAGGTCCATTTTTATACGAAGATAGAGGACAATTACAAAAATAATATTTATTTGGAAAAAAGACAGTGGCGTGTCATTATTTTAATCAAAAATATGGCAGGGCATGTTGACAGGGACGCCACTGATGAAAATTAAGAAATCCTTTATCACGGAAAAAATGTATTTTTATGCGTACTTTGCATGTACCAAAATTGAAAAAAGAAGCCAAAGCGGTTTCAGAGATATTGGGGAAGAACTGATTTTTTTGTTGAATTTCAACATCCTGTATCTCAGAAATAAAGCGGTTGCGGACCTATGTTGACATGAAGAATTTTTCTGAAAATAATCCAAGGATTATCGCCCTTTAGGATCAGCTTTCAATTATGAAACACCCTGTACAGTGCGTTCATAAAGTGTGGAAACGCTCCATTATCTCAGGAGTTAATCATTTTCGGAGGTAAAGCTCGGACAGGTCGATTTTGTATTTTAGTTTTCCACATTTTTTTTTCGCAGCTTTCCATTTTACTTGAGAATGTTCCACTAGCTATTTGACCACGAATGTGGTTTATGCATTTTAGCATAACTGCTCGTCAGTACTTGGACGACGTGTATCCAAATCGTTGGATAGGCAGAGCAGGACCTCAACCTTTGCCTCCCTTGGGCTTTTGCATCTGGGGTCACCTGGAGTCCTTGGTTTATGCGACCCCTATTGAATGTGTGAATGATTTAAGGAATCGCATCATTGCAGCCTGCGAGACAATCCAAAACACACCAGGAATATTTCAACGTTTGCGCCAGTCTATGAGACGAAGACTTGATTCCTGTTTAATGGGTTGGAGGCGATCATTTCGAGCACCTTTTATAAGTCCGTTCAGTTTGATCTTGTTGCCTTTTTCTTTGTTGTAATACAAATAATTTTGTTTTGTTTGTATTTTTAATTCGATATTCTATTAAAACAAAACATGGTACTGGTACATGCCTACATTAAAAGTTAAAACAAGCGGAATAATTTTAAAATACTACGATTGAAGTCACAAAATTGATTTTTTCCCCACTACCCTTACAAGATATGACGTCATCGATATTTTTTTCAAATTGAAATGGGTATATTTTTATATAAAAAATTGAAAGTTCATATTTTTCCGAGTTCAACCATACCACATACGTCATATGTAACTCTTCAAGTTACAGTATACTGAGTATAAAGGAAACCAGTGTTCATAGTTCATAACATTAATTTAATTATTTATTTTGCAATGAAAATATCATAAGTAAGGAGTAAAAGTAAACATTCACAACAAATGTTCGAACTGAGCTCCTCGGGTTAGTTGACAATATCCAAGACGTCTGATGAATTCTAGGGTTACTTTGTTAACATCTCTGGTGTAATTCGTTGAATTTCAGTTCGAATTATCTCTTTAAAGTCTTCCAAATTGGTAGATCGATTTATGTACACCCCAACTTTTCAAGTAACCCCAGAGAAAAAGTCCACGGGAGTTAAATCTGGGGACCTAGCAGGCCATTCAATCTGTCCGCGTCGTCCAATCCAGCGATTGGAAAAGGTTTCATTGACAAAATATCTAACAACTCGAGCATAATGTGGACCTGCTCCATCCTGATGGAACCAAATAGTAGAAACTATTCGACCAGGTTGATTAATGTCTGGAAATGTTACCAGTTAAATATGGAACTACATAAGTTTGTAACATTTCCAAATAATTTTCATTCGTCACAGTACCGTCAAAAAAATATGGTCCCACAATGGTATTCCTAAGAATCCCAGCCCACACAATTACTTTTTGGGGATATTGGGTATAAGCTTCCATCGTCCAATTGGGATTTTCTGTTGGCCAATAACGACAATTTTGCGTATTCACCGTACCGTTTATACAAAAGGTTGATTCGTCGGAAAATAAGACATTGAATTCAAAGCCATTATTTTGATTACACACTTCTTGTATAATTTTACAAAACTTCTTGTAGGTATAAGTTTAATTTTATATGGATGTAATTTGGCTTTTCATAAATTTTCTGCACAGCAACACGACAGATCTCATTGTTGTCAGATAAAGTTGTAATTGAACAATGAGAATTATGTTCAATTCCAAGTAATATATTCAATTGAGTGTCTTCGGCAACGGTAGGCCTGCCACTCCTAGACTTATCCCTAACATTTCCAATATTATTAAATTCATGTAATATTTTGCTTACCGTCGATTTGCTTACTGGTTCTCGATCAGCATATTTTTCATTAAAGATGTCGCATACTTCTGCAATACTTCTTTACTGGCATCGTAAGAAGCTACTGTAGACTCAAAAAATGCATGAACAACAGCGGACTTGCATATATAGGTTTTGCCAGGTAGATGAGGAGAACTCGTAGGCTAAGAGCGGGCTGCAGAAAACCTGACCAATCGAGTAATAGAATGAATTTAAAAAAAAAATTTAGTACTTACAGCAAACATAAGAAAAATCATTGACTGCCTGGGCAAAAGTGGCGCATACGTTTTTTTATGGCCTTCTTTCGAAAAAAGCAACCATCGTTATAATACATGTCCGAAATACGTAATATCTCTCCAGTTGGTCAAGTGGTCTAAGGAGCTGGTTTACGAAATGGAGCGTGGGTTCAAACCCCAGCTCGGGCAGCTTTTTTTTCTTTTTTCTTTCAAAATTAAAAAAAGATTTGTTTTGGGCGAATATTCGTTCCGAAACAAATCATTTCTCATGTCTGAGAGCTGGCTGCAGAAAACCTGGCCGATCGGGGAACACCATGAAATGTTTTCGCAAGCTTTCATTTAAATTCATATATGTATGTTTAGTTCAAATCTCGCGAGTGAATGTTGACCTACTTCTAGGTGTCCGAACAACGTGAAATTGGGCAGGTTTTTAATGTATATTCGGTGCAAACAATGGCATTGCGGACGATTTTGATTAAGATCACAAAATATATGTGGGCTTTGACAGTTTTTGCGATCAGCAAAAATGAGCTTTGGTATCATGCAAAAAAATGGGTGGTTTTGGGTCAAGGATTGTAATTAGATTCGATGCTCTAGTATTCAAATGACATTAATATTGGTGATGGGGGCTTTTGGTGACTCGTTTGACGGCTCCAAGAAGACGACGTGTTCTGTTATCATGGTCGGATTCCATTCAAAATTGGTATGTGGATTTTTGGGGGTCATAGATTATCAATTTTTGTCCGTATTCAATAGAATGACGAATTTCATGAATGACTAATTTCATGAATGACTAAAAAGAATTAAATAAAAATGATTGAGAAAAAAATTCAGACAAACTTTCATTCAAATGCACCAAAAAGGAAAAATAATGTCTTTACTTGTTCCTATATCAAGTTTTTATTAATTTCATATTGTATATATGATAAAAATTTCATTGTATACATAATACAATGAAATTCATATATATATATATATATATATATATATATATATAAATACATACATAATACATTGAAATTTTTATCGTATCACTGATGTTTCTTTATACTGTTTAAAGTTCAACTTGCTAGTAGTTTGAAGCTGTTACCCGATAGATATAGTGATAAACCAAAAAAAGTTTGGTGCTAAGGCCTTAGAACAAGATTTAACGAGGCACTAATAGTTATTTATGTATCGAGGGCGTAAAATAGGCTTTTATGGACCGCAGCGTGTAAGTAATAGCCCGAGCGATAGCGAGGGCTATTAACACGCCTAGGTCCATAAAAGCAAATTAGCCCGAAATACATACAAAATTTTATGCACGACCGGTATATTTGATGTCATGAAGATAGATACCTTTTTATATCTAGAACATGATAAAAATACATCAAGGCTGCCGTGAGGATGTATATTCATATCATATCGGAAACAGAATAAATCAAGAAGTGATGGAATGAATGTTACCATGGCAATTTTTGTGATCACAGATAATTTATTACTGATTTTGAAATGGATTCAAGCAACGAAGAAAGTGTGAATTGTACTCCACCAGAAATAAGTAAAGCAGCTGAGGATGCGAAATTGAGTTTATTACCAAGTAAATCCAAGAAAATATACGACAAGGTGTATGAAGAATTCGTGAGGTGGTGCAACGAGAAAAATGTAAAAAATAAGAAATACACAGAGACTGTAGGTACTTCTTGCCTATTTTCTGGAAAAATCCAAATATTGTAAGCCCTCTACCATGTGGTCATATTATTCCATGCTGAAAGCTACTTTAAATGTACATGATAATATAGATATCAGTAGATACGCAAGATTGATAGCTTTTTTGAAACGAAAATTTGATGGTTATGAACCAAAGAAATCGAAGATTCTGAGCAGAGAAGAAATGGAGTTATTTTTGAGGGAAGCACCAGACGATTTGTATCTTATGATGAAAGTAAGTTCTAATTTCATGTTTTCTCAATGTTCAGTATGTTAATCTGAGAATGTATTGTAGGTAGCACTGATTTTTGGTATTTGTGGAGCATGTCGCCGCGAAGAATTGGCAAATATCACAGTGGACGACATTCAAGATTTCGAGACATTCTTACTCATAACTATACGAGAAACCAAAACGAAGATAGATCGAGTATTCACTGTAATCGATAAAGAACAGAAATCGCCAATTTATTTGTATATTTACAGAAAGTATTCTTCCTTGCGAGATCAGAATGATCAAAAGCGTTTTTTTTATATTATAAAAATGGCAAGTGTACGAGACAGGTTATCGGAAAAAATAGATTCGGTCAAATACCATTCAGAATAGCCACTTACCTAGGTATTTCTAATGCGAAAGAATATACTGGTCAGCAACTATGTTAGCAGATGCAGGCAAGGATATAATCAACATTGAAAGGCATGCTGGGTGGAAGTCGACGACTGTTGCGGAAGGTTATATTGAAAATTCAGTTGCAAATAAGCTGAAGATTGCTAAGAAAATTGTAGAAAATGATGAGCCTTCTACTAGACATTGCAGACAATCTGAAAATATTGCTCACTACTCTGAAACACCAGATAATAACATGCATTATCTTCAGACTTCTAGTAATAAGGAATCAGTTGAAATCAGTAACTATCTGCAATAATAGAAAACAACAAATCCAAATATTTCCATGAATAACTGTTCTAATTGTATTGTCAATATTAAGTTATAATTCATTTTTCAAGTCAAATTATGTTCATTGTTTTCGTTATATTATTGTTAATAATGTTTTGGGTTTGATTATATGATCTATCGGAATATAGATTTCTATCGATATGAGATTGAAATTCACTTTAGCGCCTGTTCAACGATATTATCGCCCGCCGGGCAATAAAGTAGTCCGCGGGCGCTAAAGTGCTACTTTACGCCCGTAAATCCGGGCGCTAAAGTGCTACTTTACGCCCGGTCGTGCATAAAATATATTATTTTTTTACTCTGTAAATACTGAATTTCAAGAGTAATTCCTAGCTGTTACTCCATTGGTATGGTTGCAGTACGAAAAATGTTCCGGAGAGAGAGCATACAAAACTTTTGAACAAATTCTGCCCAGAAACGAACTTATTTTACTCATGGTCTCTGTGAGTGCTAACATTTTAATAAAAATCATTAAAAAAATTACACAAATGCAGTCAAAAGGAAAAAATAACTTATTTGTTTGACCTAGATTATTCTGTGAGTAACAGATTGAAAATCTTGCCACACCTTTTTTATATTCGCGCCAAGCGTTTGAATCTGTTACTCATAGAATAATCTAGGTCATACAATTGAAGAAAAATTTTTTTTTTATACAATTTTTTTTTCAGCCATTTTTATTTAATTCTTTTTAGACTTTATGAAATCCGTCATCTTATTAAATTCTGACAGAAGTTGATAATCTACGACCCCAAAAGAACCCACATACCAAATTTGAATGAAATCGGGCCCTAATAACAAAACACATCGCCTTCCTGAGGCCGCCATCTTGAATTAATGAATTTCGACTAAGGAATCATGATGTCCGACTCCCACACACCAATTATGGATGGAATCGGACAGAAGTCGTCACCATCTTGGAGCCGCCATCTTGAATTCTGGCAAAGAAATCTTGATGCTCGATCCGAAAAATCCTCACATACTAATTTTGAATGGAATTCAACTATAATCACAAAACTATATAATCACATATTGGAGCTATTTTGTTTTTCTTTGGCAAAAATTCCGTAATACATTGTCACCGGAAAATCGCACGTTAATCGGACAACTAGAAGTAGATCAAAATTCACTTGCAACTAAACATACATATATAAACTTAAATGAAAGCTTGTGTAAACATTTCATAATGTTACTCGATCGGCCAGGTTTTCTGCAGCCAGCTCTTGGACATGAGAAATGTTTTGTTTTGGGACGAAAATTCGCCTCAAACAAATCATTTTTGAATTCCGAAAGAAAAAAGAAAGCAAAGTGCCTGACCTGGGGTTTCAACCCACGCTCACCCACGCTCCATATCGTAAACCAGCTCCTTAGACCACTTGACCAACTGGAGAGATAGTAAGTGTCAAACGTATTTCGGACATGTATTACATCGTTATGGTTGTATTTTCCGAAAAAAGCCATAAAAAACGCCATTTTTGCTCAGGCAGTCAATGATTTTTCCTATGTTTGCTGTGAGTACTAACATTCTAAAAACATTTGATTCTGTTACTCGATTGGTCAGGTTTTCTGCAGTCCTCTCTTGGACTATCAGTGCACGTACTGTGTCAACGCGAAGGCCTGTCAAAATTGACGCTTACAATATTAGGGAAGGAAAAAACACAATCTCCAAAATACATGAAAGACCTAGTCTCACCTGTGGAGTCTATCGATAATGACAGGACTAGACAAGGAACTCTAACAAGCATGAGGGCGTACACACAATAGATCTGAAAAATCGTATTGAAGAGGCTGCTAGCCCATAAGCCACAAACAATAAATCTAATCTAATCCCCCTTCGACAATAGTCGGAGTTTTCATTGCCTCTTTTATCTCTTTGGAATTGAAAAGAGATATAAATTCCATCCAGTCATGTATCATATTGAGATGTATATCTAAAGAGTAATAAACTGTCGGTCAGATACAAACGATTTGTGTATCCTCAAGCTGTAGAAATAAAACCATCAAACGGAGACATGAAATATCCAATTAGTATTTTAATCCTCGTTCAGTCAGGAACTCGCATTCTCTTTTGTAAATTAGATTTTAATTCGCCTCATTTCTTCAACAACTACTTTCTCATGCATCAAAATTGATTTGAGCAATGTTTATTGGGTACTTTAGTTCGGAACCTTCATATAGTTTTTACTGACGTTCTTACACGAAATAAGAAAACCTTTTTCTTCTTACTACTTGATTGGGACACTTTCCGTTGTGAAGTTTTCATATTATCTGTCACCAATTTTGATCGGCGGTGTTTTAAGATTCAATTTCTTCCTTGTAAATATAAATAATCCACTATATGATTTTTACTAAATTTCCTTTAGAAAACCACATAACGGAAATGGAAAAATGGATCTATTGTACAGCGAAAAATACAGTAGCTCCATCAAGTGGAGATGATTTTTCATTATTTTAAGGCGCAGATTAATAAAAAATAACTGCAGATGCCATTTGTTTTTTCTCAATGGCCACAAGATATGAGGATTTGTCAGCACTACGTTAGATAAATTCAATTCATTTGATAGTTGGGCGGAACTTAACTTTATCTGGTCATTTGGATAATATTCGATGATAAGTCTTCTCTAACATTACAAATCCTCATAATAAATACATAGGGTGGTAAAATAAAAAAATTAAAAAATCGGTGAAATAGGAGGCTGTGATTTCAAATTCAGAACTCCGCTAAATTGTAAGTAACTTTTTCAAATAACTTTTATTTTTATATTGAAAAATAAAGGTGCTTTACTCCTGAGCTACTTTAATTTTTTTACCTCCCTTGTAAACAAAAGGGGATAATTGAAATTTGGAAAGTGCAATTTGAATTGGGGATATGACGGGACTTTTATGGGGAATTAAATGTTCTGAGACATGTTCCAAGAACTAATAAAAAATCCTCATGGAGCGAAAGTAGATTTTTGGACCATTTCTTCTCTTATAAATTCTCACTGATTATTAACTACATCAAACTTCTAACTACACCAAAATTCTCATTTCAACCATAAAATGAAGGAAGGTTTTGTCTAGCACTATACCTTCTCTTCTTCACATTTACAACAAATTATGGCAATTATAATTTAGTTAAACTCCTGATGATGTTATACCTTTTCACAAAACTCTTGCTTTTTATTTTGGTCTGCAGAATACCAAGAATCCTTTTGATGATTGAATGCACGTTGACTCCTAATTCAAGCGTGAAATCTTATAATCAATTATTGATTGATTACAAATTGCGTTGGATATAATCAATTTTTCTTCTCGACTTGTCTGAAGTTATTTCTGTAGATTTGAAATGAAACATGTGTATGGGAAAAACCTTCTACTGGTAATCGAACAGGGTCGATAATTTTTGAAACAAAAAAAAAAATAGTAGAATGAAACCCATTGGAAAACGAAGAGAATATAACAAAAATGAAAGAGAAAAATAATTTACGGGCGATCTGAGGTCGGGAAGTGGAAGGGGGTGAGTTTTGAAGGGTAAAAAACGGTTTATCTCGATTTCCGGCAAAACTACCAGTCCTATGGAGAAAAGTTAAATGGCAAAGTTGTAGGTAATAAAAAGATTTACAACTTTTTTCATTCGCACTTTTTTCAAATAACCAAGTTTTTGGTTTTTTATTTTTATCTTTTACAAAATTTTTTTTTCACGAAACTCACCTTTTCATGTACCAAACACACTGTTTTTTTTTTATTTGAAATATTTATTTTTTCACCTTATTTTGACTTAATATCGAAAAAACACCCTAATTTTCAATCAAAAATTCTCCCGTCCAAATATCAGCTTTTTTGAAAAATTCGGTGGGCTTTTTGTTCGTTGAAATCTCTACTTTCTGGTGGTATAAAAAAATATACATTAATATGGTAAATCTTCTCAGAAAATGCAAAGAAACGAAAAAAACTCGAATCCGATTTTTTTTTAATCATTATGTACCATTTTGAGCTATTTATTGAAATTTACACTTTAATTACTCGTAAAACTTAAGATTCCATGTTTTATTGATAAACAAAAAAATTGCAAATCGAAATATACTACTATAATTAACAACCAAATAAGTTAATAAAGTTAATATTTAATAAGACATCTACAATATTTTGAGAAAGTTGTAGAATCTTCTTTAAATTATATGCGTAGATGCCTATTTATTGCTATTTTAAGATAACTTATATACCTGAGTGATCTACGGAAAATTTTAGCTCATCAAAAGGTATTTCATAGAGAAGTCACATTTTTTAGATGAAATCCCCCTTAAATCATATCTTTAATATTTAGAACAACTATTTTCGCATGTTTTCTGCAATCTTTGTGTTTTATGGATTTGTAGTTTTTTTGTTTATCAATGTAACATGGAATCTTACGTTTTTCGAGTAATTAAAGTGTAAATTTTAATAAATAGCTCAAAATTGTACATAATGATTAAAAAAAATATTTCGGATTCGAGTTTTTTTCGTTTGTTTGCATTTTCTGAGAACATTTACCATAGTAGAGATTTCAACAAACAAAAAGTCCACCGACTTTTTTGAAAAAGCTGATATTTTGACGGGAGAATTTCCGATTGAAAATTAGGGTGCTTTTTCGATATTAAGCCAAAATAAGGTGAAAAAATTAATATTTCAAATAAAAAAAATTAGTGTGTTTGGGACATGAGAAGGTAAGTTTTCACCAAATTTCGTGGATTTTTTTTTTGTAAAAGATTAAAATAAAAAACCAAAAACTTGGTTATTTGAATTTTTCACATAAATTTTGAGGTTATGTGAAAAAAGTGTAAATAAAAAAAGTTGTAGATCTTTTTATTGTTGATTTGAGGAATTTCTTATGTTGTGTATTTCTGTTTTGTTTTAATCACTATGTATATTAGACGAGTTGTCATTAAAGATTGATTTTGAGTTCACGTCAATACTACAAAGAGTTTAACTGTATTACCCCAATATTACCAAAAGGTTATGGGCCCAGTCACGTACTGATCAACTTTTGAGTTACTTTATTGTAAATGAGTGCAAGTATGGAATCTGAATTGAATAAAATAGAAAAATTGCACGACAGTAATTGGGGTCAATGGAAATTTCTCATCACGATTCATCTGAAGGCCTCCGAGTTATGGGAAGTAGTAACGGGAGCATTCGAAAAACCAACTTCCGCCAAAGAACTGGAGAAATGGACGAAAGCAGACAGCAGAGCTCAAAGAATTATAGTTTCCACGATAGAAGGAACCAAACTGATCCACATCATGAGTTGTGAAACCAGTGAAAGTATGTGGGACAAGCTGTGTCAAATATTCGAACAGAAATCAGAAGCAGGTATTCATCTACTGCAGTCCCAATTCTATAGTTGTACGATAGCCCCCGAAGATGACATATGCACATATTTGTCAAAATTGGAAAACATCCGTCAGAAACTGGTTCTGCTAGGCGAAACAATATCAGATTCTATGCTGATAACGAACATACTCATGAATTTGCCAGAGAAGTTCAACCATTTTCCCAGTGCTTGGGAGTCCACCAGCGAAGAGAAGAAATCTCTTTCATATCTAACCTCTCGGCTATTACTCGAAGAAAGCAGATTGAAACTATTGGAGTCGAATACACCAGAAAAAGATGCTTTTTTCGGAGGTGGGCGAAGAAATCAAAATGAGAACAAAATAAAAATGAACAAATTTATACGGGGTTCTTCAAGAAAACCAGGTAAATGCCATTACTGCAAGAAAGAGGGGCACTGGAAAAACGAATGCAGATTCAAGATACAAGCAGATAAGAAGACCAATGCTTCGGGAAACAGTCATCTTGCAAGCACGTCAAATGAAAGACATGATGATTTTCAAGCATTAATTGGAGACAACCGAACAAGTTCTCCTGAAGAATCAATATGGTATCTTGATTTAGGTGCTACGGACCACATGACGTCGCATCAAGAATGGTTCGTAGATTTTCATGATTTTCAAAAGAGCCAAAACGTTAAAATTGCTGACGGTTCTTCTATGGAGGCAGTAGGAATGGGAAACATAAACGTCAGGGTATTGGTAAATGGTAGTTGGTCAAATAAACAACTCCAAAATGTTCTCTTTATACCAAGTATCAAGCTCAACCTATTCTCAGTGAGTTCAGCTTTAGATAAAGGATTAGTTCTTGAGTCAAACAAAAATAAATGTCGATTCCTGAAAGATGGTAACATCATCATTGAAGCAAACAGAATAAACAAATTATTCAAACTGAACTTGGAAGTAGTTGTTCCTTCAGAACACCATGAAGCTCATGTTACTGTAATCAATCAGCTTCAGTTATGGCACGAGCGATTGGGACATCAAAATGTGACACAAGTTAAGAAAATTCTTAAGAAATCGAACCTTCCTACATCCACATTCGATTCAAAACCCATCTGTGAAGACTGTCTACGTGGCAAACAGCATCGCTTACCGTTTCCTGTCAGTAATACTGAAACAAACAGAATAGGGCAACTCATTCATTCAGATGTATGTGGTCCAATGGAGGAAAGTTCGCTAGGAGGATCTAAATATTTCGTCTTATTTAAAGATGATTACACGCATTATAGAATAGTGTATTTCGTCCGCACGAAGGATGAGATAAAATCAAAAATAAAAGAATTTTTAGTGTACATGAAAAACATTGGTTTTCCAGTACAGACCATCCGTACAGATAATGGCGGAGAATATTGCAACAAGATAGTAGAATCACTGCTGAACAGTTATGGAGTGACCCATCAAAAGACTGTGGCATACACACCAGAGCAAAATGGATGTGCTGAACGAGGAAATAGAACAGTTTTGGAGATGGCTCGTACTTTACTTCATTCCAAGGACCTTCCGAAAAATTTATGGGCAGAGGCAACGAATACAGCAGTGTATCTTCTGAATAGAACAGGTCCCAGTCCCGTTTCGAGTAAAACACCATATGCGCTGTGAAATAATGAACCCTTCGAAATAAATTCTCTTCATGTTTTCGGAACCGTTGTATTTGTTCATATTCCAAAACAGAAGCGACAAAAATGGGATGTTAAAAGTCGAAAAGGAACTTTTGTTGGATACTCAAGTACCGTTAAAGGATATAGGATCTGGTTTGGGAATAATCAAGTTGAAAGCTGCAGAGATATTGTCTTTGGAGACGAAATCATGAAAACCAAGGAAAATATAATACAAAAATCACCAGAAATAAGATTGGTAGATGAAGGAAAACAATTCCCAGACATGAGACAGAAAAATGATCAAGAGAATGAAAGTAGTCACACAGAACATTTTAACAACGATGAAAAAAGAGAAGCGATCCAGAATAATGTAGAAGAAGAAATAACAGGAAAATATAATCTGAGAAAAAGGAAAAATATTCTTGCACCGGAAAGATTTGTAAATTTGGCAGAAGCTGTTGCTCTTATAGCTGCAAACAATGAGCCTATTTCATTCGAGGAAGCAATATCCAGCAGGGACAGAAAAGAGTGGGAGAACGCCATGCACGAAGAACTGTTATCCCATGAAGTTAACGATACCTGGACTCTTACAGACCTACCAACTGACAAAAAACCGATATCGAATAAATGGATATACAAGGTGAAGCAAAATGCTGATGGGAAAATAGAGAGATTCAAAGCCCGACTGGTTATTAAAGGATATGCCCATAAGTACGGAGTTGATTATGAAGAAACGTATAGTTCGGTAGTGAAATTTGAATCAATCCGAGCGATACTGGCAATTGCAGTACAGAAAAATTTAGTTTTATCCCAATTTGATGTGAAAACAGCATTTTTGTACGGAAAGTTACAAGAAGAGATCTATATGGATCAACCCCATGGGTTTGAAGATGGTTCCCAGAAAGTTTGCAAATTGAATAGGAGTTTGTATGGGCTCAAACAAGCACCGAGAGTCTGGAATGAGAGATTCGTGAAATTTTTGAAAGAGTTCAATTTCCAAGCAAGTGATGCTGATGCCTGTGTTTTTATCAATCACGAAAAGTTCATAATATTAGCCATTTTCGTAGATGATGGAATTATAGCTGCATCGGACAAAAATGATATAGAAAATGTCTTACATTTCCTCAATAGTGAATTCGAAATGAAATTTGGAACTTTGAAATTTTACCTAGGTCTACAAATTGTCAGAAAATCAAATGGTTCGATATTTATTCACCAACAAAACTACTGCAAACGAATATTGGAGAAATTTGGTATGACGAATTCAAAAACTGTTTCTACGCCAATACAAACCGATTTTATGCATGATGAAGGAAATGATCAAGCAGAGGGAGTTCCCTATAGAGAAGCGGTCGGGAGTTTGATTTATTTGGTTGTAGGAACCAGACCAGATATATCTTTCGCAGTTTCTAAGGTTAGCCAATATTTGGAAAGTCCGAAAGTCAAGCATTGGCGAATGGTAAAAAGAATTTTTCGCTATCTAAATGGAACATCAGACATGGGATTGCTATACGAGATGTCTCCGGAATTGAAAATAACAGGATTCAGTGATGCAGACTATGGAGGCGATGCTGATAATAGACTTTCAACTACCGGTTATATTTTCCATTTTGGATCAGGCGCAATAAGTTGGAACTCAAAGAGACAAAGCACAGTAGCTCTCTCCACGACTGAGTCTGAGTATATTGCTGCAAGTACGGCTGTGAAAGATTTGATTTGGTTGGACAGACTTCACAGAAATATTCTTATTGGCGACACAAGTTCGTGTACACTTTTTATCGACAATCAGAGTGCTATCAAACTGATCAAAAATCAAGATTTTCACAAGCGCACGAAACATGTCGATATAAAATACCATTTTATGAGGGAAAAGTATCACCAGAAGTTGATGGATATCAAGTATATTGAAAGCAATGAACAAGTTGCTGATATATTCACGAAACCTCTAGCAAAGTCGAAGTTGGAATACTTGAGGTTGAAACTGGGTTTGATCAGCCTTCAAGATATAATAAGAAATTAGTGGGAGTGTTGATTTAAGGAATTTCTTATGTTGTGTATTTCTGTTTTGTTTTAATCACTATGTATATTAGACGAGTTGTCATTAAAGATTGATTTTGAGTTCACGTCAATACTACGAAGAGTTTAACTGTATTACCCCAATATTACCAAAATTTATTACCTATAACTTTTCCATTCAACTTGTTCCCATGGGACTTGTAGTTTTGCCGGAAATCGAGATAAACCGTTTTTTACCCTTAAAAACTCACCCCCTTCCACTTCCCGACCTCAGATCGCCCGTAAATTATTTTTCCTTTAATTTTTGTTATATTCTCTTCCTTTTCCAATGGGTTTTATCCTACTATTATTTTTAATTACTTCTTATCATTTTCAAAGGCTTCAGCCCTGGTCTATAATATTGATAAGGGAATTTGATTTCCAGGTCCCCCGGCGATGTTTGGAGTAGATTAGCAACCCTTATGAATCTGATGGAGCAATTGGACCAGAGTAATATTGAAAACTTTGTGAAAGAACCGCAGGAAGGTAAGTCAAATCACAACAAACAATTTCAAAAATTAACAAAAGACGTCATGAACGTTATCAAATGTTAACTTTTATTTCGCTAGAGCATCGGTAAAATAAACGTAACCATTTCCTCCGAAAACCAGTGTTGCATTCCATTAACCTTGTATAATGCCATTTTATAACGAGGTATAGTGGTTGAAAAAAAAAATGTTTTGGATAAATGGAACTATTTTGTGAACCACTAGTTGGAGCCGTAAAAATACACTCAATTGCCGAATGCGAGATATACATTTATATATGTGGAATTTGGAATTAATTGTTTGAAAATGTAAATTAACATTCGTTGCAGGCTAACGGCGATACGTATTCAAACTGTGCCTCTGCAATAACGTTAGAACCAGTAGATGATGTCAGCATACTTTAAAGCACCTAACAGACCACAATTATCGAAAAATTAGTTCGTGTAACCTTTACGCGTTGACAAAGTAAACCTTCTTTGACTTTGTGGCAGATATTACGATTACACTATAACTAAATCGTGTTATAATTCAATAGTATATATTGACAATATAATTTGCAGTGCGCTACAGAACGTTATACACTTATTTACATCGAGCAATACAAATAAATTCAATTATTGTCAAAATTAAAATAAAAAATTAAAAGTTTATAAAAACTAAAATAAACTCTGCTTTGCAAACTTTTTAAATTTCTAGAGAAAATTGCATCAATTTGAAAATACATATATTAGCTCCTATATTATATTTTAATGCGTGAATTAAAATTTGTCCACAAAATTTTATAGTTATGACTAATTTGATTGATTTTTAACCATTTTATATTAGGTTTGGATTATGTTATAAACTAATTTGAATAAAATAAAATTTCATTATATCGAGTACGTCCCTGCTTGTGGTCGGTCGACCGCTTAGCCTTATTGGTAATGCATAATAAAAGGTCTCTTAGATGTATCACAGTACTATAACAGAAATCTCTCCATAGAAGCCAAACTGTAAGTTAATTCGTGCACAGACACGCTTTGACCCTTCACTTTGCTACAGATATATGCGTCTAAACTCGTTAGTAATAAATCAGCTATAGAGTCGAGCACATGGCATTTACGTCTTTCTCGAGTGTGTTGTTTCCACCAAACCGAGTTTTTAATGACTTAGATACTAACATATCCAACGTATATTTTTGTTGTGGATATCCACATCGCCAAACAGATGGATAACTTTTGTATGCAATAGAGTTTCCGAAATTCAGCGGTTGACGTCAGGTAATCAGTGGGGACATGTATGTCCAGGAAAGAACCCCGCGGACATTATTTCACGAGGTATTTCACCGTAAAACCTGATAAAATACGATGTGTGGTGGTCCCGACCGAGATTTTTTTTTTATGTTCTGGTTCCCACGAAAAGGGATATCCTGTAATGTTCAGAGAACATCGTGGGAACCAAGGGAAAGAAGGTAGGAGTTGGTGTTCTTCTTAAATTTCTGGAGGTTGTATGCCTCGGGGAACACCTCCCTAGGCAATGAGTTCCAAAGCCTCGCTGTTCGTTGGATGAACAAGTCTTTGGAAAGTGATGTTCTGCAGGTCTCCAAAGTGACCACGAAGGGGTGTGATGACTGAACTTGACGGGTTAGTCTCGAAGAGACTGCCAAAGCAGGAACGATTGTTGATATTTCAGAAGAGCATCGCCCATGAAAATATCTATAAAATAGAGACAAATCGCCAACTTTTCTACGGTGTTCCAGACAAGTGAGCGAGTTTGTAAGCGAGGCATCACCGACGAGACGAATTGCCCTTTTTTGGACAGAATCTTATAGCCTCAGGATATGTTTAGGTGCCGCGCTCCAAATATGGGAACAGTATTCCAGGACAGGTCAGATCTGTGCCTTATAGATCATAAGCAGCTGACTGGGGGTGAAATAGCTCTTGGCACGAAACAAAAAACCAAGTTTTTGGGATGCACTTTTGGCAATGGACCTCACGTGATTTTCCCAGGAAAGGTTATTGCTGATAGTAATACCAAGCATCGATATGGATGACTTCAGTGGTATGGTTACTCCTGACAAAGTTATATTAGGCACAGTGAGATCGGCTTCTCTAGAGAAAAGACATGCTTGTGTTTTGTCTGCATTGAATTCTACCAAGTTATTAGATCCCCACTCGAAAATTGTTGCTAAGTCCATATTTATATTATTAACATTTCTTCCTCGTTCATTTCTGGTTTCACGGGCTGATATAGGGGCCCTGGAAGAGAAAGCGGTATGGAGGGTACTATCATCGGCAAAGCTGTGTACTGGACATGAAGTTGCTTTCAACAGGTCGTTGATGTGAAGTAGAAATAGTGTTGGTGCGAGAATAGATCCTTGCGGAACACCAGCATTTATGAGTAGAGTGTCAGATGAAACTCCATCGACCACTACATGGAGAGACCTGTTTGAGAGAAAACTAGCAAGCAGAGAACACAGCTGAGGGGGCAAGCCATAAGACGGAAGCTTGGCGAGGAGTCCCTGGTGCCAAACTCGATCGAACGCCTTGGAGATATCTAATGCCACAGCTAAAGTTTCTCCATACTTTTCAATAGATAGCTGCCATATATGTGAGACGTAAGCGAGCAGGTCACCAGTTGATCTCTGATGGCGGAAGCCATATTGCCTATCGTTGACAATTCCTGAGTCTTCCAGATATTTCATGAGCTCGATGTTGATGGCTTTTTCCATGACCTTTGAAATAATAGATAGCAGTGCGATAGGTCTGTAGTTGCTAGGTAGGGCCTTTTTGCCTTTTTTGGGGACTGGCTGTACTCTTGCAATTTTCCAATTGGACGGAAATACCCCCAAATTGTGAGAGTGGTTGAACAACTTGCAAAGAACAGGTGTTAGTTCGGGGGCACATTTCTTGAGAACAATCGGCGGGATTCCGTCAGATCCACAGGCTTTGTTGGTGTTGAGACCCAGCAAAATATTTCTGATAGTACGTTGGCGAAAGGTGATCTCGGGCATGTGACTGTCAATAGGTGTAATGTTCGGGGGTTGTTTTCCCGATGAATCCAGAGTGGAATTTCCAGCAAATAGGTGCGCAAAGATATTGGCTTTTTCCTGGGCAGTCGTTGCTAGTGTTCCATCTTCTTTGGTTAGAGGAGGAAATGAGCTGGAAGTGAAGTTTCTTCCCACAGCTTTGGCGAAAGACCAAAATGAACGGGATCCGTTAGGACATTCAGCAAGTTTTGATCTTATTTTGGTATTGTGGGCATCTTTTGAGCATTCTATTGTCTCTTTGCATATGCCTCTAGCCTCGACATATGCTGCTCTGGTCTCAGGGACCGGATTTTTTAGCCATCGATGGTATGCTGCCTGTTTGGAAGCCACAGCTCTAGAGCAGTTTCTGTTAAACCAGGTCTTATCGGATGATGTTCTTCTTTCGGTATTCGGTATGTACGTTTGCATCCCCAACATGATGATTTCAGAAATTGTCTCAGCACATCGTGTTGGATCTACTGAAGAGAAACAAACTCTCTTCCATGGAAACGCTGAGAAAAACATACGAAGACCTTCCCAGTCGGCCGAATTGTAATGCCACATGAGACGGGGTGGTATTGTGCAGCTCGATGGTAAATGGAAAGAGCATGTTGTGGAGATGAGGGTGTGATCAGAGTTTCCAAGTGGGGCACAAACTTCTATTCTATACGGGTCAGGATTGGTGGTGAGGAAAAGATCTAGTGTATTGGCAGACTGGTTGTTGACATCAGGGATGCGGGTTGGTAGCTCGACCAGTTGTTCTAGACCATGAGTGATGGCGAAGGCCTCGGCTTGACGACCCGCATCATCTGTTTTGTTAGAGAATTTGAGCCAGGCAGCGTTATGTACATTAAAGTCTCCCATGATTATGGTTTCAGCTGTTGGATGGTTCTCCTGAATGTAGTCCAGTTTGAGTGATAAAAACTCAAAGAGGTCGTTATATGAAGGTTCATTAGGTGATAGATGGCTAAGCGATATACCACAACTGGCCTAAGCAAAACATAATTTTGTATACTCAAGAGGTACCCGAATACAGAATTCCTAAAATAATAAACCTTCTTTCGGAAATTAATTATGACGATATCATCACCAAATTATCCTCGCTCGAAAAACTGAAACGAATAACTGCATATTGCTTGAGATTCAAAAATAATACATTATGTTAGTCTAAACGCCAGTAAGTGATGAGATTTAAGCTTCTGAAAGCAATGTAATCTTGGCATGGCTTCACCCACTTCTGCACTTTAGCCCTTGAAATTCCCGAAAGTTTTGCCTTTCGGATTTCTGTCTCCGGCATGTTGTCAATCTCTTCTAGGGAGTTGACCCTGACGGCTATCTTTATGGCCCTTTCAGACACACCTGGCTTTTCGGCATCGGTGGTCTGGTGGCAGATTGGTGGCTAAGTAAGATCTTTCATTCACCAGCCGATCAGAAAACAGTAGTCGAATCTGACAAATGTCATGTTGTTCGTAGACAGGTTTGAATTCATCGCTGGAGGCATGCGCGGGAATTTCGAAAATATTTTTACTACCTGGCAACGCCGCTTGTTCTTGGCTGTCAAGTCAACATGCCCTGTAGATATTGTTAACTTTTCGTCCGAATTTAAAAACATGTGTGTGTTATTTACGAATTATTTTTTGGTAATTGTGTTTGGGTGATTTAAATTATGGTGACTTAGTAGATCTGGCTATCTACCATCTTGCATATAAGGAGGTTCGTTTGTTTTCATCGGTGTAAAATTCACGTTATTGTAGAGGTGCAGTTTGAATACATATCTCCGGTAGCCTGGGAGGAATGTTAATAAGGATTATCAAAAACCGAGTTCTAAATTCCACATATTTGTTTATTGTATCCGGAAATTGCCAGTGTTTTCTTACTGCTTCGAACAGCAATTCAGATCAGGTTAGACGGGTTGTGGTTCACAAAATATAGTTGAATTTGTCAAACTGTTTTGGAATTTTTCAAGTTTTTTTTTAATATTAAGCAGTGTATTATGGCATTAAACACGCGTCATTCAACGGAGTGTAACAAGTTACTTTACACCCTATATAGAGATTCAAAAAAGGAAACGTTGATTTCAATCTTACTTAAAAATATCTGACACATTTTTCCGTAATAACAGAAAAATGAACTAAAATCAATTTTGGTGAAATATATTTAATTTTCAATTTCCAAAGATAACCCCCAAAGTGACATATGGCTAGTGATATACCATTATTTCCACTATGGTTCCGGTATTATATATAATAAATCATATATTGGTTCTCCCTTAAATGAACTGTTTTTTCGTCATGCTTCTATAACACATTTCAGTGGCTCCTGATAACTGTTCTTTTCCAAAGGATGACGCTCATAACAAGAACTGTTATAATCATAATCAAGATATTATTTTCTGAAATCGATTATTGAAAGGAGGCGTTACCAACTTGTTCGAGGAATTATTTATTCATTCCAAAAGTGTCTTAATTATTTTGTTACATGAGAGATAAGTCTAGTTTTTTCAGTATCCCATATGCTGATTTGTTCAGATTTTTATGCGGCTCGAATTTATAATACCGGTTTGTTCCAGATTAATTGCAAAATATACCAGTGGCCAATGATCAATTATTGATGATTATTTTGAAAACAGTAAAACTAGGTATATGTTGAGCGGTGACTGGAGGATTTCCTTAGTCATTGGGTTGTCAAAAAAAATTATTGAGGAAGTTAGCATGAACAGTCCAAGCCTAGTCCAAGTTGGGCCGATATATTCGGAAAATACGTAATTTTCGGTTGTTCGTGCGATTTTTTCGAATAACTTTTGAGATACGCATATTTTCTCCAAAAAATGCAGAAGTACTCTCTTGAAGGTATCAACATTTTCTACAAAACAAATACATGCCATTTCCATGCAAAGAGTATTTCTAAAAATATAAACGAAACGAAAATGGACTATATGAGAGATATAGAACGCTACTGATGTGTTCCACGTCATCAGAAAATGAAATATCGAATCTTAATGCAATATTGCAAACATAGCCTACAATTTCCTTCTTTTTTGAGATAAAAGTCACAATTCTCAGGATGTTTCTCCTGAAAATGTTGATTAGATTACTGATGAACGTATATTGGAAACATAATAACTTTTTAACAAAAAATTGAACCGACGAAATACGGAACTGAAAAGTAAAAAATAAAATAAACCTTCTTAGTCTCAATAACTAAGCTCCTAAACTAATGTAAGTAACTAATTTTGAGTCGGCGCCAAACGAACAATCAACAAAGATCATTAAATTACTTCAAAAAAATTATCAGAATGTCACCGCGCAACTCGATGCCATCATTTTACGCCCTACCTAAATCTTTGGCTTGTTTGTTTGGCGCCGACTCAATAGTATATTAAAGTATAAGTGGATAAAAAGGGCTTTAAAACACGCGCGATTTTTCGAGCACGACGGCGCAGCCGGAGTGCTCGAAATAGAGCAAGTGTTTTTAAGACCAGTTATCCACGAATACTTTAAGTTATTTTTTTTATTGGTGCACTTTGAAATCATATATACTGGTATTATTACTACAAATAATAGAAATAAGAACTAATAATGCAAGAAGGTTGAATTCGTGATGTGACATCAGTATCGTTGTCATGGAAATGAGAAAAACATTACTTTGCAATTTGTTACCAAAGATCAATATTTGTTGTCACCAGAGCTCAAAAATGAATTATTCTAATATCGATTTTTTGAATAGTGAGGCAGAATCGCGGTTAATACCACGAAAATCCAGTGATATATATAAAAAAGAATATGAAAAGTTCATCAAATGGATGGAGGAGCACATATAAATGAACGAATTGTGAGTAATATTTTGACGTTACAAGGTACTCCTGTCAGATCAATAATCAAAAATTTGTCATTTAGACTTCACGTTTCTCGATTTGTTGATGTTGTCATGGTTACCTTTAAAAAACGCGGTTTTTTAAAGTTCGATTTAAACACGCTGAGGCGTGCTTTAAATGGGTAAAAAGGGGCACCAATAAAAAAAAATTAGTTACTTACATTAGTTTAGGAGCTTGGTTATTGAGACTGATAAGATTTATTTTATTTTTTACTTTTCAGTTCCGTATTTCGTCGGTTCAATTTTTTGTTAAAAAGTTATTATTTTTCAATTTTACGTGGCTAAAAAAGTATCATCCAAATCGGATAACCCAGTACAAAGTTATGACTGAAAGAAACGTTTAATGGAGGGTGAACGATCGTTAATGGGCCAAAATTCAGAGGGTGAACGATCAATATCCTCCATTTTGCTACCCTTAGGGGTGGCATTTTTTTTCAATTTGAGATGGGACCAACTTTGAAGTACACCCTATCCATTGAAAAAAATAATGAATCATCGAAATCGGACTACTCTATGGAAAGATATGCGTGGTATGTTGGCTGAAATCTACTAATTACTACCTTCTTAATTTTTGATCACTTCCAAAATACAAAAAGATTATACTTTAACTATTTATTGTTATATAATATAAATTATTTTTTAAAGTTCTGGTCAGTTGATTTCATCACTTTGTATATAATTCCATCCTTTCATAGAATGTAATTATTATTGTGACGGATGTAGGAGGATCTGTCAATGTCAACTACATATGTGTGCTACTGTTTACAAGTGAAAAATCAATCATCCTCTATTTTTCTACCCATAGGGGTGGATCATTTCATTTCAAATTAGAATATGATCAACTATAAGGTATACCCTATCTGATAAAAAAAGAATCATCCAAATCGAAGATCCCAGTACAATGTTATGCCTGATAGAATCGGTTAACGGACCAGAATTCAGAGGGTGAGTGATCAATATCCTTAATTTTGCTACCCTTAGGGCTGGATTTCGTTTCCGAAATTCCAATGGGACCAACTTCGAATTACACCCTATCCACTGAGAAAATAATTATCGGAATCGGACGTCTCAGTAAAAAGTTATGCGTGATCATACATAAAAAAATGTTAAAAAAAAAGATTAAATATACGCGTCGACTAGAGAACCTCCTCCTTTTTGGTTTAGTCGATTAAAAATTGATAAACTATAGGTTACATTATCCATTTTCGAAAAACGTAGGTAGGGTATATCAGTGGTGCTCTATCCCTACCGTTGCGCCTTCTGTGTCGGTAAAACTGAAAGGATCCATGCAACATAACCGACCAAAAATCACGATGGCAGCGACCCCCATTATTACCAAAGCAGAAAAGAGTACAAAAATAACAACCTACATAACCTAGGGCAAAAACAGCGTGACAAAAGTATACAAAACACTAAAAGTACACAAAGTATACACAACAAGAAAATAGTCTATACAAAATGCCCACATGCAAAATAAAAAATCCCTAAATAATCTCACTAAACTCTCTCGATACCATGCTTACGATGTCATGAAAAAGTAACTCCGGATGAAGACGAGGGAACCCCCCCCCCGTCGAAACGTCGAATTCATGTTTGAAGAATTTACGTCAAAATAAAGCTTTCCCCTTCAACTTCTAAACATATTTCTCACTAGTAAGGAACCGAAACCCCAATAAGCCCCCCAAAGAAATATAAAAGCAAAGGTTCAAGAATCTATAAAAATAATATATATATATATATATATATATATATATATATATATATATATATATATATATTATATATATATATATATATATATATATATATATATATATATATATCTATATCTATATATATATATATATATATAGATAAAAATAGATAAAAGTCATTATTATTGTTCAAAGTGACGCCCATTAAACATGAGACAGGCTTCGAAACGGCAATTAAGTTATCTCGAACAAGTCGCTCTATGATATTAGGCATAATGCATAATATTATTGCAGGCTAGTTGGATCTTCATTTTCCGATCAGTTGTAGTGAAAACAATATCTTTTTAATAACCCCACAGAAAAAATCTTGTGATTAACAATCTGGGAAACGAGCCGGCCACCGATTTGGACCCTTATTACCAATCCATCTATTTGGATACGTTTTATCCAGATATTCAGTGAATAATTGGATAGCCAACCAAGGACCCAACCGTTGGCCGGCCAGGTCACCGGACCTAACGCCTATGGACTTTTACCTCTGGAGAAGGTTGAAAGATCTTATTTTTGAATTGCCGACCAACTCTAGACACGAATTGGAAGCGGCAGTGATGCAAAGTTTTGCTTTTCTCACTCCCATTGAATTAATTAATTCGCCAAGAAATGTTCAAAAAAGGTACCGCTTGTGTGTAGGAGAAGCTGGTAGACATTTCGAACACCTCCTCTAAAGAAATAATTTGTTCTTGTTTGTTCATTATTATTATTATTGTTGGAGTTTCATTTATTAGTAGTAAATATAATATACATTGTTATCAGTTTTATTGAAACTATGAGTTTTAATTACTGCTCTGAACAGCTTTCTTAACATTTGATAGCTACTAATGAACACTTGCATTCTGTTTCATCGCCACGTCGTCCAAAGCCTACTTGTTCTGCATTTCAAAGGTGACTCTAGCAAAACATCAAATGTGCTACATTTTTGGAATGGTAATTTCAAGCCCTATTGAAATATGCACGAATATACAGGTTGTCTCATTTAAAAAAATCATTTTACCATTAATAACTATTGATATATGATTTGAAAATATAAATTACTTACATCATTGAATTCTACGGAAAAAAGTGCTTTGGAAATGTTTTCATAGAAACAAAGAATTTTTGACCATCTTGTTGCCTCCCAATTCTTTCTCGTTCTGCTATTGGACGATCTTCCATCAATTGAAAAAAAAAATTATATCGCAAACCATTGACATTTTAATTGAAGAAGTTAGTTTCATTCATCTCTTGAAGTAGAAGTGAAAATTAACTGAAAGGTCGAAGTGAAATTGCATTGTCCCATTCGCTTATCTATTGACTATTAGCATTTCCTATACAGTCTAGAAAACTAGAGTCAAGCCATTTTTTCACTGATTTTTTCTGCGTTGTACAGGGTTCTTTCATATCTATAATCCAATAGAAACGGTTTCAGAAACTCATTAAGTAAAATTAAAAGATGCGAAACCTAAATATCCAGGAAATATCTGAATTTTTAACCGACGAAACCAAAAAGGAGGAGGTTCTCTATTCGACCCGTATATTTTTTTTCCATCATATTTTTTTATGTATGATCACGCATAACTTTTTACTGAGGCGTCCGATTCCGATAACTCTTTTTTCAGTGGATAGCGTGTACTTCGAATTTGGTCCCATTTGAATTTAAAAGATGAAATCTACCCCTAAGGGTAGCGAAATGAAGGATATTGATCACTCACCCTCTGAATTCTGGTCCGTTAACCGATTCTATCAGGCATAACTTTGTACTGGGTTCTTCGATTTGGATGATTCTTTTTTTAATAGATAGGGTATACCTTATATTTGGATTTCGAAAGGAATTAGCCACCCTTACGGGTAGAAAAAAAAATAGGGGATAATTGATTTTTCACTAGTGAACATTGGCATACACATACGTAGTTGACAATGACAGATCGCTACTGACATTATTCTCGTTTCACATCCGTCAAAATCAGTATATTTTATGAGAGGATAGAATGATATACAAAGTAATGAAATAAACTAACCAGAACAACGAAAATAATTTATATTACAAAAAATAGTAAAAGTAGATAATCATATTATTTAACTGGTAATAGTTGAAGTAAGTTGGGTAAGTAAGTAAGTATTTTGGAAGTAATCAAAAAACAAGTAGGTAGTAATTGGTAGATGTTAGCCACAAAAAATTTAAAAATAAAAACTTTTTAACAAAAAATTAAACCGACAAAATACAGAACTGAAAAGTAAAAAATAAAAACTTTTTAACAAAAAATTAAACCGACAAAAAAATCAACTGAAAAGCAAAAAATAAAATGAACCTTCTTAGTCTAAATGATAATTGAGCTCCTAAACTAATGTAAGTAACTGATTTTGAGTCGGCGCCAAACAAACTAGCAATTGAATTAGGTGAAGCGTAAAATGATGGCAGCGAGATGCACGGCTGCGTTTTGATGACTTCTTCCATAGATAATGATCTTCGATAATTGTTTGTTTGGCGCCGACTCAAAATCAGTTACTTACATCAGTTTAGGGGCTCAATTATCATTTAGACTAAGAAGGTTAATTTTTTTTTGCTTTTCAGTTGATTTTTTCGTCGGTTCAATTTTTTGTTAAAAAGTTTTTTAATGAAGAAAATTATTAACCGATTCATTTTTGCATCTTCCTTTTTCAATTGACGTCTGCTGGTATGCCACTTAAACACAACATATCATGAATCTAATTTCGTTATTATGAGCTGTACCAAAATGGTGCCAAAAGTATTTAATGTTCAGGGTTGTTTCGTTCTAAACAATATATTATAAACATCCTCTTTGGAGCGTTTTATACTTTCTGAATTTCTTGGTAATGAAAACATAAAGCACCCCCAATGAAGGGAATAACGCAAACATAAAAATAAACATAAGATTCATGTAAAACTCTTGGAGAAATCTGCGCAAACGAACCTTCCAGCATGTGGTATAACAACTAAAACACAATTATTATAGGCGAGAAACTACACATGTTTATTTCAATGTATTTGGAAGACGAAAACGAAAATTAATTGTCCATTGCCCTTTGGAAGAATTCATGAATATTGATCTACTCTCTCGTTCCATTGGCATTTTTGATAAAATTATATTGTTTCCTTCATTACAGTAAATGACTGAAATGATGAAGTTTCAGCTCAAAGCTGTTTATCAATTTTACTAAAATTTCAACTGGAAAATAATTAAATTGAGATTTATTTTCTACTACTGTTACTATGGCATTTGGGTAAATATTTCACTTTCTTGCGAGGAAGATAGATTGCAAATTTTTTATAATGTTTCTTAATAATCGAATTTAGTCTAATGCGACTATTTCTTTCACGTTACATTTTTTGAGAATAAAAATTAATAATAATTATTTAATTTGTTTTTAATATATCACGTTTTTAAAACGGACTAAAAAGTATACAATAATTTCTCCTATATAGCCCCATAGAGATTAATAACCCCCTTACAGATTTATACAGATTGTCCTGAAATTTTGTGATTGGGAAGAGTTCCTCGGGGTTGATTGCGTGCGTGTTTATTAATCAATGGGAACTAGAAAAAAAAATGCGCCACGGACCGAAAATCCTTTATATTTTCAGAACTATGATATGTGTGTTTCTAGATAGATAAATCCAATCATATGTGGATAATCGCTATATTTGGTCCCTATGCTGTGAATCATGTGATGCTTGAAGAAAATTTCATATAATCGTACTCATCACGAAGCGTGTATATGTCATGTTCCCATTTTTATAGCAAGACATCCTCAGCGATGTACCTGCTGTAAACGATCACACAATAACTAACTTGATTGCTTAAATTCATCGACTTATGCAAGTAAGGGGTGGTCCTGAAAGACTTTTAATATGAAATCTATGATTTCTCTAGTGAACAATACCTACGCTGAGCCCTATACTGTTCAGGAAATGATATCGCGATGACTATTAATTACAATTTTCAAATCTGCTACAATATAATACCACTCGAAGAAGTTCATGAAAATGATGAGTTGCGACGCCAGTGGTAGCAGGCATTGCCCTATTTTAACGATAAAATATTTTACGACTATTGAAGTGATTCGAAGTAATGATAGATTATTTTGGATAATATCAAATTCTTTTCAATACTATTAGGCTCTCTGGATTTATTGTTTGATGTTGAAATATATTCTGGTATGAAATATTTCTTCCTTGTGTTGCTTTTTACCGGTCTTTGAGGGTTATCTATAAGAACATACATCAAGTTTGACGACTGAATTAAACTTCGCCGGTGTTTTTAGTTTATTAGTACCACGTTTTTATTAACTTGCTTTCTTGTTTGTTTTTCTGTTGGGTACGCATTGAGGCCAGCTAACTAAAAAGCAAAAAATTAAATAACTACTAAAAAACCTTTTTAAAAACAAGCTTTTATCTAAGCCGTTTATTAAAACGTATAAAATAAGAAGTCATCGCTGACAATGATTTGATTATTTTTGTTGAATTATTTTGTTTAAAAAAGTTTGTCGCGCGAATTGTAATAAAATTAATACTTCGACAAGTTGTTCCTTACCAACCATTCATTGTCCAATGGACTTAATTGGTACTTACTTTTATGAATACTTTGTAAAAATTAATTACTTTGACAAGTTCTTACTTACCAGCCAATCACTGCCCAATCAAATTAATTGGTACCTACTTTTATGAACACTTCGCGCGACAAGCTGTTTGAAACCAAATAATTCAACAATAAATAATGAAATAATTGGCAGCGATGACTTAAACTTATTTTATACGTTTTAGTACACGGCTCCTCCCCTACTAATTTTTGAACCACCTGGTATATCGCAACGAAATTTGGAGGGCTTAAATAGGAGATAAAAGCCTACTTTTTCATGAAAAAAATCACAACTGAAAGTTCCATCTTCAATAATTTTTTTAAATAGAAATCTGTCCATAATTCTCAACAGTTTTCTCTAATACACTTTACTCCTAAATTCAATTGTTTTCGAAATATTAACGTTTGAAAAGTGACATTTTGGTCATTTCAAACCCAACCAAAAACACTAATGTTGCTTTCAATCAAGTTTGCATTGGAAAAAATCGTTGTCGCGGTAACATCTTGTTTACTGTCAAACTGAACTGCTAACTGTCAAATAGTCCGTTGAGCGCCTAAATCCTTTTATGAAAAGTGTGATCATGGCTCGTAGTTTAGACCATAAATTTGAAGCAGTTTTGATTTTTGGAGAAGCTGGAAGAAATTATCACCTAGCAGTCCGTATGTTTGATGATAGATTTCCCGAGAATTCTATTTCGAGGTCATATTTGCGCAAACTTTTAAATAATCCCCAAGCAACTGGTACGCTGAAAAATGCTCCAAGATCAGGAAGACCGCCTCTTTCAGAAAAAAAAAGGTAGAAATTGTTGCTGAAATGGTAATCAATCCGACTCAGTCGACATCTGCAGTTGCTGAATCGTGTGGAGTAAGTTCAGAACGTGTCCAAAGAGTCCTAAAAAAAGAAAAGTTTCATCCCTATAAAATGAAAATCCTGCATGCTCTCACGGAGTATGATCCAGACCGGAGGGTTGAATTTTGTGGTTAACAAGAACAATTGAAGGAGAACGGGGCTTCCTAAAACGTGTATGTTTCGCAGACGAATGCACGTTTTTTCTTAATGGAAAAGTCAACAAACAGAATGTATGATACTGGAGCGATACTAATCCGCATATTTTCAGAGAGTGACATACCCAGTTTCCTAAAAAGGTGAATGTTTGGGCGGGGATTATGAGCAATCGCGTTGTTGGACCGATTTTCATCAGAGGCAATCTTATAGAAACTGAAATTGAACCTAGAATAAGACAAATTGTGTTTAACAATCAGGAAGAGTTTGAAAATCGTGAAATCATATTTCTGCAGGAGGGGGCACCTCCCCATTTCGATCGCATGGCTAGAGAGTTCCTCGATACAAAGTTTCCTGGGCGATAGATAGGTCGCAGGGGAAGTATAGAATGGCCACCAAGATCTCCGTATCTTACACCTCTAGACTTTTTCCTATGAGGGTATCTGAAGTCAAAAATCTACGCCACTGAATGACAAACAATAGAATAGTTGGAACGCAGAATAATAGATACATGTGAAGAAATAGATGAACTGTCTTTCATCAACATGAGAGAAGCTATTTATAATAGGGCCATTTATTGTCAGGATTTAGGAGGAGTCCACATTGAACACTTGATGAAATAATTTTTGTGGTTAAATAAAAGTGTCATTCAAAAATAAATTATAATTTTTTAGCTAACTAACTTGTTTTGATTGGGAATTTACAGAACACATTCGTAGGCTTCGAGATTTTCCGGTAAGCGGTACTGTCTACCCTTAATACACTCTCTTCACGCCACTTATTAGTCGAATTCATTAAGAGATTTAACTACGAATTAATAACAACGTTTAGTTAGCCAATTGTTTTACCGGAAGTGACCAAAATCCATACTTCATTTTAAACCGGAATGTCACTTTTCAAACGTTAATATTTCGAAAAAAATTGAATTTAGGAGTAAAGTGTATCAGAGAAAACTGTTGAGAGTCATGAGCAGATTTCATGAATGGATAATATACGGGGTGTTCCATTTAAAAAAATTATTGAAAATGGTGCTCAGCCGTCATTTTCAAACTTTTAGCTGTGATTTTTTCATGAAAAAGTAGGTTTTCATCTCCTATTTAAGCCCTCCAAATTTTGTTGCGATACACCAGGTGGTTCAAAAATTAGTAGGGGGGGGGGAGGGGACGACTTAAGACGAAGAAGAATTTTTTATTAGTTATTTTATTTAAACTATATTTTTTCCATCCTCTTTTGTCATGAGTCGTTTTTCAAATTTGACTGTCCATTAGGCCACTTTTCAATTATTTTCATTCATCTTTGAATTAGGCGGAAGAACTGTCATTCAGTTTGACCTTTTCCAGTTGTATTGTTGTTATATTGGTGTATATTTCTGTGAACCAATGTATACGTCGGTGTTGGACATACCGTTTTTCAATAGCATTTCGAGAGGCTAAGGAAAGGGATAGATCGAGAAGCAAAGAAACCGTCTGGCCACACGTTAGAAACGTTCCTAGTCCAGTCATCTTAGTCAAAATTAGGTAAGAATCTCGGAATTTGAGATACCCAGCTAAATATTTGTATAAACTTGTATTTTGGCATTCTAAAAGTTGTCTCAAAACCTACATACGGCAGGGTGTACGCGTCTATTGAAATTTGAGGTCAAAGGTCTTAAAAATCGATTTGTTGCATATTTTTTGCAAATATCTCATTTCCTATGGGTTTCTCGCTATTTGTATTCATTATCAATATTGTAAATATTAAAATTCCCTACAACTTTTGTTTCTGAAATTTTTTTATACGTTGAATCGTTTTCGAGATAGAGGGCGGAGAGCGCGCGGTTAGAGCATAATGTAAGGTCAACCGGTATAGTCCCGGTCAAAACACGCTATATAAAGTTCATTAATTATTGACAAATAAATAATTAATAATAATTTTCCTTTGTTATCAACTATTACATTATATTTGATTATTTTTTTCATCAATTGAATCTATCTATTCAATAATACTTACAACCGATTCCTAAAATTAAAAAATAATTAAGGGACAAACTTTAATTACATTTTAATTATATTCTCATTTCCACTAATTATAATTTAAGTAGACAATGATGCAGTACATATTCTTTAAACTCAATTATTTAGGGAGTTATTAATATAAATTACATTAGAATTAAAATATAATTTAAGTATTTTCCTTGACAATTCTATAACTACACGGGCAGGTAAGTGTTATTAAATAAATTAATACTTAATTAAAAATAGATACGTAAGTAAAAAAATTATTAAATATAATGTAATATTTGATAACAACTGAAAATTATTATTAATTATTTATTTATCAATAATTGATAAACTTCATATAGCGTGTTGACCTTACATTATGCTCTCCGCCCTCTAAACGATTCAACGTATAAAAAAATTTTTGAAACAAAAGTTGTAGTGAATTCAATTCTCTACAATATTGATAATGAATACAAATAGCGAGAAACCCATAGGAAATGAGATAATTGCAAAAAATATGCAAAAAATCGATTTTTGTGACCTTTGACCTCAAATTTCAATAGACGCGTACACCCTACCGTATGTAGGTTTTGAGACAACTTTTAGAATGCCAAAATACAAGTTTATACAAATATTCAGCTTGGTATCTCAAATTCCGAGGTGAACTTACAAGGATGACTGGACTATCCAGCGTCGACCATCCGATGCTGCCGAGTAAATTGAAATCAAACAAAAAGTCATCTTCTGTGTGTAGTATGTGTGTGTGTGTCTATGAATGTATGGGAACTAGAAAAACAATGCGGCACGGCACACAAATCCGTTATGATATCTTCAGAAATGTGTTGTTCTTCAATTTCGAAGGAGCTCGTGCATGACGCCGCGTATGTCGGCTTTTGTGCAACGGCAGGCAGCCCGGCCTGCCGCCTCCTCCTCGGGGGGGCGTTGAATGACCTCTCTCCGTCGTTGCTCCGCGGTTATCACGTCTAATTTGGCTACCGATCTACGTGGAATGTTCACCTGTTGGTTGCTGCTTAGTGCACAGATTCCTAGAGATATTATTTATCTGGTATGGTAGAGTGGAGGCAATGCATTGAACATATTCGAAATTGGAATAGATAATAATAATAATACGTTGATTTTTTATTATTTTTTCATTTAAATAAAAATTTCTTATACCTATTGGTATAGTTATTCTAATCCCAATTGGAACGGCAATAAAAATAAGAGCACTTCGAGGAGTGTTCATATGCACTTCCCGGCAAATAGGAAATTTATATACTACCAGTGTTTTTACTTTCAAAGCGTTTCTGGTACAATCATAAAAAAGTTCTGGTGCGTGACCCTAGTTGCCCAGATTCTTAGTAAAGGCGCTATCAAATATATTTGAGTAATAAAAGCTCGGCTAGCTGGATTGGACACCTGTTATCTGGAGCCGCATGATTTCCCGAGTTCACAATATAGACTAGGAGGAATCGGCGCATGAGTACCGAAAACTATTCCACCTCAATTTTTTTATGCGATCCTCTTCAAATTGCCCTACTGATGATATAAATGCATGTTGCCATGAGGCAACCCCATGCCATATTGTTTAAACCGAAATTGTTTAAACAATTGCAAGGAATTGTTATTTTTCAACCGGACAAATTTTTTTTATATTCTTTATGGAAATACAAATTGAAAATTTTCTATGACTTTTCACGATAAAGTAAATATTTTTAGAGATATGAATTTTTAAAGGTTCGAAAAATCAAAAATTTGGGTATTTTTGACCCATGAAATATATATAATATATATAAAAAAAAATATAAATAATATTTTTTTAAATTCTTTATACAATAGTTAATAATATTCTTAATAGATATTTAAAAAAATTCATTGTTTATACCTGTTTTTTATTGTTAATTATGCGCGCTCACAAGTATGCGTCGTACCCGGTTTGTGAAATTTTACCTGCTTTACACGCATTTACGGGTTGTGATACGACTAGTAAAATTGGCACAAAAAAAAAGCTTTAGAAATGATAAAAGTAAAAGAAAATCGTGATGCTTTAGTCCCTCTTGGCAATGGCTTGGATTTAAGTACTAAGGAGTTGAAAGGCTTAGAAAGATTGTATTTAAATATTTTGGGTAAAAAAGGTAACATGGCAGATGAAGCTAGACAAAGTATTTTTTCTCGTTGCTTTGGCACTAATATTAATTTATCGAAAATTCCGTGCACATCAGATGCCTTGCATTTGCATGCACTTAGAGCTTCTGCTCAAACATACATTTGGAAAAATGCATTGAATCCCCAATATGAAACATTAGATTTTACGAATTTCGGATACAAACTAGAGAATGGTACTTTGCTACCTTTATTTATAAACAAAAGCCCATTTCCAACTCATCTTAAAAAATTGTGTAATTGTAAGAAATCCTGTGCAACCAAAGCTTGTTACTGTTAAAAAAATAATATTAGTTGCATACTTCTATGTGGTTGTGATCCAGAAGACTGTAAAAATATAATATATAAAAATGATATTGATAATAAATACTTATTTTAAAATTTTGTTTCATTATTTCATACTTCTTCATCTATAACCTTCGTTTGAAGAAGCTATTCGATGTAATTACTTTCTGTTTTAATAAAAAAAAGTAATATAAACTGACAAAAAAGTAATTTTAATTACATGTTCCGATTTATGCTTAAATAACTTTTGTAAAATTGATTCCAGAAAAAAAATTTGTTAGAAACAAATTGTAGACAATTTCATTATTGATAACATTGCTCTCTTTAACAATCTTGATAAAGTTAATAGTTTTCAAGATAAATGATAAATAATAATTCAGGACACAGAGAGGCCGATGCAGCGCATGAGTCAGAGAGAGACGGCGATACTTAAAGGTAAGCGACTCATACTTGTGAGCGCGCGAAATTAACAATAAAAAACAGGTATAAACAATGAAATTTTTTTAAATATTTTTTAAGAATATTATAAACTATTGTATAAAGAATTTAAAAAAAATATTATTTATATATTTTATTTTTTTTAAATATATTTTTCATGAGTACCCAAATTTGAGATTTTTCGAACCTTTAAATATTCAAATCTCTAAAAATATTAACTTTATCGTGAAAAGTCATAGAAAATTTTCAATTTGTATTTCCATAAAGAATATAAAAAAAAATTGTCCGGTTGAAAAATAACAATTCCTTGCAATTGTTTGAACAATTTCGGTTTAAACAATATGGCACGGGGTTGCCCCATGGCATCATGCCTTTATATCATCAGTAGGGCAATTTGAAGAGGATCGCATAAAAAAATTGAGGTACTCATGCGCCGATTCCTCCTAGTCTAATATGCCTTAATCAGTGCCGTGTGTTGGTGAGGTTAGGAATTATCCATTGAAAATGATTTTATCAATATGGCTTTCTGGAGACCTTTCGAAACAAATATTAAAATTCAGTTGAGATAACATGTGTCTATTTTTACATGGAGTGATCAATTGCTATGATTGTAAGAATAAGTAACTGAAAAAATGCCACTGAAAAATAATATACCGACGCCTATGTCAAGGCGGCATCTGCAAAGAGAATTCCTTCCCGAAACTTTTTATGTCGGTCCAATTGGGATTAAAAATAGTTAACAAGTATGTGGACGATATTTTAGTGTGATTCGTAGTAGTCCAAGAAGGGACTGCAGAAAACCTGACCAATCGAGTAACAGAATGAAATGTTCTTAGAATGTTAGTACTCACAACAAACATAAGAAAAATCATTGACTGCCTGGGCAAAAGTGGCGCATAAGTTTTTTATGGCCTTTTTTCGGAAACAGCAACCATATCGATGTAATACATGTCAGAAATACGTTTGACACTTACTGTCTCTGCAGTTGGTCAAGTGGTCTAAGGAGGCGGTTCACGAAATGGAGCGTGGGTTCAAACCCCAGCTCGGGCAGTTTTTTTTTGTTATATTTCTTGTAAATTGAAAAATGATTTTTTTGGGGCTAATATTTGCCCCAAAACAAACACCATGAAATGTTTTCAGAAGCTTTCATTAAAATTCATATGTATGTTTAGTTGAATTCTTGCAAGTGAATTTTGACCTACTTCTAGTTGTTCGATTAACGTGAAATTTGGCAGGTTATCATTATTCCGGTGACAATACATTACGGAATTTTTGACAAAAAAAAACAAAATGGATCCAATACGGCGGACGAGTTTTGTGATTATAGTTCGATTCTATTCAAAATTAGTATGTGGGGATTTTTGGGATCGGACATTTCTTTGCCGGAATTCATTAATTCATGATGGCGGCTCCAAGATGGCGACGGCTTTTGTGATTATAGTCCGATTCCATCCATAATTGGTGTGTGACAGTCGGACATCATGATTCCTTAGGCGAAATTCATGAATTCAAGATGGCGGCCTCAGGAAGGCGATGTGTTTTGTTATTAGGGCCCGATTTCATTCAAATTTGGTATGTGGGTTCTTTTGGGGTCGTAGATTATCAACTTTTGTCAGAATTCAATAAGGTGACGGATTTCATGAATGTCTAAAAATAATTAAATAAAAATGATTTAAAAAAAAATTAAGACAAGTTTTTATACAAATAAATATTTTTTCAATTGTTTGACCTAGGTTATTCCATGAGTAACAGATTCGAAAGCTTGCCGCGAATATAAAATAGGTATTCTTGTTTGGCAAGATTTTCAATCTGTTACTCACAGAATAATCTAGGTCAAAAAAAAATTATTTTTTCATTTTGACTGCATTTGGGTAATTTTTTTAATGATTTTTATCGAAATGTTAGCACTCACAGAGACCATAAGAAAAATAATTTCGTTTCTGGGCATAATTTGTTCACAAGTTTTGTCTCTCCCGCACATTTTTCGTACTGCAACCATGCCAATGGAGTAACAGCTTGGAATTACTCTTGAAATGCAGTATTTACAGAGTAAAAAAATAATATATTGTAGTGCCTCGTTGAATCTTTTCTAATGCCTTGGCACCAAACTTGTTTTGGTTTATTACTATATCTATCGAGTAACAGCTTCAAACTACTACCAAGTTGAACTTCAAATATTTTTCTATTTTAAAGAAACATCAGTGCCACGTCTATGCCTGTTGAAAATACGTGACTCTCTATTTCTCAAAGTCTTATATGCTATTACTAATTGGAGAAGTATTCAGGGATAAACAAATAATCATCCAATAAACAATTATAATTTTTTTTTCATTTATTTAAATATTTCACAAGGTATATGTAGATATATGTATACAAATTGTATTCAAATAATTTGTTCAAAGTGTCCACCTTCAGCGAAGATACAGGCATTCAGTCTTCTAGTCATTGAATCTCGTACCCGCTCAAAAATTATTGGTGTGTTTCTTATTGTTTCACAGGCGTCTACTATTCGGTTTCTTAGATCTCCCTCGTTCGCTACTGGAGTTTTATAAACTAGTGACTTCAAATGTCCCCAAAAATAAAAATCTAGCGGGTCTAGATCTGGGGACCTTGGTGCCCACGCCTGGTTAGGTTCTTCTTCACCCCTACCGATCCATCGATTCGTATAGACAGTGTTAAGGAATTTCCTGGCTACAACGCTAAATTGGGCCGGAGCCCCATCATACATAAACCACATGCGGATACGAATTTCTAATGGTACATTCTGAAGTAGTCCCGGCAATTCATTTTCTAAAAAGTCTCTGTAAGTTGCGCCATTCAGTCGGAATGGAAGAAAGAAAGGATCTATCAAGTAATTATCAATTATTGCCGCCCATACATTTACAGAAAATTGATACTGATAATGTCTTTCACTAACTGCGTGCGGATTTTCCAGAGCCCAAACATGGTTATGAAAGTTTGTGATAGCATTTCGGGAGAAGTTTGCCTAGTCCTTGAAGAGTATATAACTTAAAAATTGAGGATTTCCAGGAAATTTTCTCCAAAACCACTGACACATAGTAATGCGTTTGGGAAAGTCTGTGGCAAAAAAGCTTGTACCCTTTGAATATTATATGGATAACATTGTTGATCGTGGACAATTTTCCAAACTGTGGACTGCTGAGTAGAATTGAGAGCTTCAGCAATTATTCTTGTACTTGTTTCTGGATTCTCCTCGAGAGCGTGCAAAACAGCTTCTTCCAATTCTGGGGTTCGGACTGCTCGTGGTCTCCCAATAATATCAGCTGCCCTCTCAAAGCTACCTGTTTCTGCCGAACAACGGTGGAGACTGGTAAATGTTGGAGCTGAAGGCAGTACTCGATTAGGAAATCGCTCCTGGTAAATACGTCTTGCTTCTCGCGCATTGCTATCCGCAAGGCCATAAACGAAATGCATATCGGCTAATTAAGCATTATTGTTTAAATAATCCATTTTTTCAAAATTAGTGTTTTAAAACTTACAGAAACTTCAACAAAACAACAAAACGTTTAACAGTCACATAATATGTAATTACCAAAACTACTTACTTAAACGTCAAATTCATTTCCTAAGCATTGTTGTGAAAAATGCAAAGTAATGGTAATTACTTCAACACGCATCCATTATCAAATAATCGACTTGAAATTTTCAAGTCCAAATATCTAGAAAACGGTTGCTTATAGCGACTTGTAACAAGGGTAGCTTTTTTACGTAGATATAATAGAGACATTGATTTTTTTACATATATTTATTTGGACAATTTATATTAGAATATTGTGAGGAATCACCTCCTGAAGTTTGTCAAAGTACTTTTGAATCACCCTGTATATTTTTACACATATTTCAAAATAAAGACAAATTAAAACTGATCAAAGATATTCACTCGAGGAATACCAGAAAAAATAAGGATTTTAATGTACCATTTGAAAAATGTTTATCAGCCATAATTCACCTCTGACTACATGGACTATATGAGGTTGCGTATATTCAATAATATACCTTCTGAAATTAAGATTAATAACGTGATTAAGTTCAGAAAAACGCTTAAGGAATTTTCAATAGATACTCTTTGTTGGAGGACTTTCATTAGTGGTTTTTCTTTTTTGTTCGATTATTTGTCTACCACACTACCTAGTTTGTATTTATAAAAGTGTTGTGCTTTTTGTAATATCTGTTTTTGTGTCTTGTATTTTGACTACTGCTATATTACTAAAATGTAATCATTTGGCAAAATAAATTATATCTATCTCATTGTTTGGTAAAAACTTTAAAAAAGTGTGCTATGGAATTAAAAATTACTTTGACAAGTAAGAAATTAATTGCCTAATGAGTTCGTATATCTAGTATGCTTTAGGTAATTAAATTTTTCAACAAATATTTATACAAAAGATGAGAAATTTATAGCGAATACAGTAAAAATTCGAGGAACGCAGAAACTTTGTATGCTGAAAGGTATCCCAACAGACATCATCCATGTTTTCGAAATATACCCGTTGTGGAGAAACAATTCCCAACCATGAAACTTTTATCAATGATGAGGTGACGGAAATCAATGTTTTATCACTTGTAGAAGTGAATCCTACCGCTTCCACTAGGGAAATTACCCATGAGTTACAAATTAGTTGGGAGTCAGCAAGGATGATTTTGAAAAAGTATAGGTACATGTCGTTTATGTATCAACTGCATCAGAATTCGTATGAAAATGATGTATTGTGATTGGTTACTTCCATTCCCGACTTTGTTCCTTCGATATTGTTTTCCGACGAGTCAAGATTCACGAACAATGGACAGACGAAACGGCAGACATTGGGCGCAACAAAATCAGCCAACATTCACAGCTTACACAGTGTTTTTTGATGATATCACCAAAGATATCCAAAATGTGGGGAAAATCCAGTTCATGGGAGGTGTCAATGCGAACACTGGGTAATCGTGTTATAGCTTGTATTACAAATCGGTTATTCAAATCATTCCGTTTGATATTCTAGTGGCAACATATGGCGTTGCTGTTATGAGATTTTCATAAAAACGTACGATGTATCGAAGGTATTTCTAGTTGAGTGAATAGCTGTATAAGTTTCTCATTATGCTGGAATAACAGTAAACACTCGAACTCAAGATCAAAAGTAACGTTTTCGCGATATTTCTTGATTTTCCTAATCTCCAATATATACAGGGTGTTTCATATTAATGCTGTCAAATTGATACTAGAGATTCACTTCAAAAAATAAATACTTAGGACTTTTTCCGTAAAATTTTTGTCGAAGGTCCTTCGTTGCAGAGTTACATGGCGTTAAAGTTGAAAAATAAAAAAAAATCCATATTTTTCTATAACACAGTTTTCGATATTTCTCAAATAAATTCAGAGGAATGTTTTTCAAGAATTGAATTTTATATTTGAAGAAGAAATCGCATCTTTTAGTTAACACAAGGGCATGCATAAAGAGAACAATGATGCTCGTCCGCACAATTTTTACGCGATTGGTAATGTTATCAAAATCAACAATTTTTGACCGAAAATGATCTATCTGTTCATTTCCGAGAATATTGCCCTCCTGTTGAAAATCCCATGTAAATGGAGTGCAATTATCGCAAAATTACAGCGATAATTGCTTTGTAGAAAGGTTTGGATAACTATAGGAATTCGTACTTCTGCCAAGAATCTGAGAAGCCTGCATTACATAAAAAAATTCACCAATAGTGCTCATTTTCACCAATACTACAATAAATTCAGAAGTATTTACAGAAAAGTAGTAAAAGCAGCAAAAAGTTGTTACTATCATAACAGAATCTGCCAAAGTAAGGATACCATCAGAGAGACATGGCGTATAGTAAATGAGTTTAGCGGCAAAACTCCCACTCTGGCAAAGAATATCACTTTGGATGGCAACACTCTGAATGAATTCTATTGTTCCATAGCTGACAAACTATCAAAAAATAAAGATAAAGCACCAGATCCATTATCGTTTATGAACAACATAAACATTTGTTTTATATGAGACTAATTTAATAGAGCTAATAGATACAATAAACATCGAAAATAAAACTTCTTGTGGCATCGATAACATATCGATAAGAATTTTTGAGAATATGCCAATTTTTGCTCTAGAGTTACTAGTACAACTTATTAATGACTCGTTTGCCAAAGGAACTTACCCACAATTCCTAAAAACAAATGTTGTGATCCCTCTTCACAAGGGGGGTGACACCACAGATCCATCAAACTTTCGACCCATCTCGCTCATTCCAACCCCTGGTAAAATCATAGAGAAGTTGGTTAAAATAAGGTTGATGAATTTTATAACCGACCACAAAATCTTAAACCCTCAGCAATTTGGCTTTCAGTACAAAAAGAGTACAGGGGATGCCATCTTCCATCTGCTGAAAAGACTTCACTCTGAGTTGAACTTTGAGAAGGTGTGTGCGGCAGTTTTCTGCTGCTGCGCAAACTCCAGCACTATGGTATCAGAAATCAAAGTCTCAACTGGATCCAATCATATCTAAGTCAACGAACCCAAGTTGTCAGAACTGATACACTATCAGACATTGGCTATGTCAGACACGGTGTGCCTTAAGGCTCGGTACTAGGGCCAGTACTGTTCTTATTATATTTCAACGACCTGGCTTATATCAAATCTATTGGAATGTTTACAATATTTGCGGATGATACAACCATCATGTGGCATGATATCAATGAAACAAATCTTCACAACAAGATAGCTTAAGATATTGCCAGTGTGAGAGAGTGGTGCAACTCCAATCTGTTATCACTCAATATAGACAAAACCAATCTCATATCATTTAATTGCAACTTATCAGACATTCCGTTGGGTAATAATATTATATCAAATAAAAAAAACCAATAAATTTCTTGAAATCAATTTGGACAGCAACCTCAATTTCAATAACCATATAAAATTACTGAACAAAAAACTAGCTTCGGGATGTTATGATTTACGAATGGTGTCGAATGAATTAGGTATTGTAACCGCCAAAATGGTGTACCACGCTGTAGTTGAGTCGCATCTAAGGTATGGCATATCATTCTGGGGCTACTGCAATCAACAGCACTTCAATACAGTATTTATTCTTCAAAAGCGCGCCATTAGATATATGTGCAAAGTTGGGCCTAGAGTGTCTTGTAAACCCTTGCTCAAGGAGCAAAAATCACTCACACTCTCCTCTTTATACATACTAGAAACTGTGTGCCTGATACATAAGAACAAATCATCCTACGATGTTGTTGTTGGATCCACCCGCCAAAATGACAAGTTAAGACTGCCCTTTCCATCATCAAATTTGATGAAAAAATCGCTGATCTATAATGCAGCTAAAATATATAATCATCTTCCGACTCATTTTAAAGATATTCAATCAATTGATCAGTTCAGAATGTCTGTAAAGCAAGTTCTCATTCACCAGGATTTTATAGTGTTCAAGAATACTTTGATAAAGATATGGATATCATACTGTTATAAAATCATTTCTTTTTTAACATTGTATATGTCCACTGCTAATAGTCACTACGAATTACAAAACAGTGTAACGACTATGGGTTCAAACTATCTTATTAATTTATATACTTTATTTATTTACTCCTTTAATGTTCTGTTAACTTATGACTATTCGTTCACCTACGATGTATATATGTTTGTGTGTATTTATTTATATTTATTTGTGTTTTTATCTTTCTTTTTTAACATACAATGATTTTTTAATTGTGTTGTGTTGATTCTCCTGAATTTTCTGTGTTTCTTCTAAACTTATTTATTATTGCTTTGTCCACGATATTTTATCTTTTGACATTAAAGTATATTTTGAATTGATGATTTGAAAGGGCCCTGCGATAATTGCACTGTAGACCGATAATTGCACAGTTCATATCCATGTCAATTCCATTGTACACTTTGATAATACAGCGACAATTTATAAGTAACGTCAGTTTGACAAGTATTGTCAAAATATTATTTATTAAAAATGTCTCGTTTCGGTCGGGCTTCATTACAAGCTATTGAAGAAAATGTGTTGGAAAACGAACCAAATAACACAAAACAGAACAGAAAATACGTGTGGCGTCAGTTTATGAGCTTCTGTGCTGAGAAAAACTATACTTTGGATGAAAAAACACAAATTAATGTTCTGGCAAAAATATAAACGGACTGGGCATTCAATATGCGTAAGCAGAATGGCGATTAGTACAAAGAATTTACTGTTAAAACGATTTGGATCGTAACCGCTAAATTACTGATGGAAAAATATTTCATTGAATACAACATCAATTTTAACCATTTTACTAATATTGAGTTCAAAGCAGCCAGAGATGCGAAAAATGCCAATAGAAAACAACTACGAACAGATCCAGAGAAGAGAAAGGAAAGTGCAGTTTTTCTGAAGTACGATGAATTCCAAAATATGGTTTGCAGAAGAAGGTATTTTTAGTTTTTGCTCTTGAATTGCCTAATTTCGTACTTTGAAGAAGAAAATAACGTAGGTGAAAAAACAGGAAGGATTATTTACGATCCTGTGATTACTAAGACGACGCAAGGAGGGGAAAATCCATGCGCTTTATTGAAATGGCTAATAAACAATAAAATCAATCCTGATTTGTGTCCAATTCGACTGTACAAAAAATTCCTACATAAGCGGGTTGGAATAAAAACAAAACGACTCTTTCTCATTGTAAATCCCGCTTGGAAGTTGACCAGAAAATGGTATACAGATATTCCTGCTGGAAGAAATACAGCAAGCAAATGGACTGTTCTACAAGCCAAAGCTTCTGGTTTAAATACAGAGAATATCAAGCTTACTAACCATTCGTTACGAGCTACGACCGTCTCCAATTTCGCAAAAAAGGGGGTGGGCGATCAGCAAAAATCACGGGCCATTCAAATTCAGAATCAATAACGCCATATCTTCAAATGGATGAAGATCACCATGAAGAAACAGTAAAAAAATGCGTGGCCATGACGTACCACAGGCACAGCATTCTCAAACATCCTCTTCAGCCGTTAATGCACCGATAACTGCATTGTCTAACCAGAATACGTATAATAATTGTGTATTTCACTGCAGTTCTTGCAACTTTTGATTCAGTTTAACCTTGAATAAATAGTTTCATTATATTTTTACGTATACTTTCATAATATATAAATGAGAACTATTGAAACAAACTTATTTCTGCGTCTCTTCTTTGTTTCCTGTTACGGGATGGTTATTGATGACAAGCTAAGAATTTATAAATTAATAACGTCAGTTTGACAAGTTGATAGTTTATTCGGGAAATATTCACCCGAATTACACTCGTGCATCAAAATACCCCGATAATTTCGCATTCCAGCGTGTTGTCTTTGAAAAACTGCATTCAGTCATTTTCATATTTTGGAGAAAGAGCCCTCCACCTTCGGTGTCGGGCTCTTTCTCCAAAAATGAAAATGAACTCATGGAGTTTTTTGACAACACGCTGTTATGCAAAATTATCGGTAATTTTGATGCACTTGTGCAATTAGTTACGAAAACTGCTCAGCAATAGAGTTTTTGTCATTTCTAATGGATTTTCCCAAAAGTCTGCATTTCGTATATACATTATGTTAAAATCTACAAATCATGTTTATTTTCTACCATCTACCACATATCGAGGGATTTTTCATTGCCATTCAGAACTTTATGTTGAGTTTATACTAGTTCCTCATTTAAAATTTCGCGTTGGTTTCTCTTGCAACAAGATGGAATTGTTAAAAAATGTCGTCTCTTTTTTCCAAAGCCATTTATTGAGTGAACACTATTGGCGATAAACTGGATGATGAAATTCGTCTAGAACATGTAATTATCGAGTGGTTTCAATAAGTCAACAACTGTCGGGAACTTAGGAAAAACGGAGGAAGCAAGACATTTTTTTTGCCATAAAAATGATGAGTTTCCTCAAGAATATTTTATCTTATGAAATTTTCCACAATTGTTTCGAATGCACCTTCCTTTTCAGAAATTGAATTCATTTTTTCTCAGAACATTTTTGTTCAGATGCATGCTTCCAATGTCATTCTTGATGTGTGGAACGCACGAAGGATTGAAAAATTGAAAATAACGTATTCACAATAGTTGAAAATAATTATATTGAAAAAAATAAAAACCTACTTAAAAAAGAGTATCCGATTTGGAATAAAGCAAAAGAGTTGAAAATACAAAATATTTTTTGTGTGTCGTGGCGTTTTTTTTTAAAACCTACTATTTACTCAACATATAACTTTGAATATTTCGATACTTACTGAATTAAATTACAGTTGTGAAAGTGAATTTAATGTCTGCCCCTAATATTCATATGCAGATTTACTTTAATAAATAAATACATTTATTGGTAGTTCGTTATGTAATATAACAAGGGTTTTTTATGCGGTTCTCATGTAGCCAATAGCAATATTGTACTCTTCTCTGGTGATAATTTTCGTAAAGGCGCTGGTGTATCTGATATTTATTCAGATTCAAACCATGTCTTTCTCGCCAAACTGAGATGGGGGGATCATACACAAGAGACAACATATTGCAATAATAATAACACTATCTTGGTCATGACCATTTCCAAAGGTGCGAAATAGTTTCCACTTGGTTGGAGTTGTCTGAGAGGGAATCATCGTGTATACAATGTAAGCCGCAGTTGCATTTTTTCTACACTCACCATAAATTAGCAGGAAATTCACTTATTAATTTTTAGTATATTTTTACGCCTTCGGGATGTTTTTCAACAACTTACAATTCTCTAGTATTCCATATGTAGAGCATTTGTTGATGAAATGTGCTTTTCTGTTTCGCTTTCGCATGCTCAAAGCGTCATCAGCATTCATGTCAGCATCGCAAAGGAAATTGAAGATGCCAATATAATGACTCTACTTAATAAATCAATTCATTCAGTTAGTACCAGTAATAGTCATTCAGATAGAGACCATTCGAAAGCTTTTTTAGAATAAGTGATAGTAAAAACCATCCATCAATTTCATTACCTACTCAATATTCAATCAATTCGAAATAAAACAGACGAACTCTCTATATTCTTAGAACAACAAAACCAATAGTCCGGTCAATTTGGACATAAAAATAGTGGTCAAATAACAAAAATTCCCGGAGAGCCAAATATTGGTGGAGAGCTGGGGTTTACCATAACAAATGAAGTTTTAAAAATCCCCATCGATCCTATGATCCTATGCTACAAAAGTTATTCGGGGCCAAAGGTCAAAATTTGAGGTTTTTTGGATTTTTCTCGAAAACGGTGAGTTTTATCAAAAAAAAACCTCAAACCAAAGTTGTAGATCTTAAAATTTTCTACAAAAATGGACTCAATAATTTTTTTCCTAATAGTTACCATTCCTGAGATATCGCGATTCCAAAAGTCACATTATACATGATATGCACATATAAGCCACGTATATACATAATCAGGCACTTAAGACAAGTATAAATACCTATTTGTGCCTCTTTCATATATATTATACTATTCTGAAAACATTTATTCAAAAGATAGTCGGTCCCTAACTGAATCCCCTCTACCCACGTGGCCTTGAAAAACATATGGCTATTCTATTGTCCGTAGGTCTTGTTCATATACCTGTTTCTTTAAGTGCTAAATAAAGGTTCAGTTCAAGTTTAATGCAACAAACACAACAATTGTAGTTGGTGAAGATGTTGATTTGTTAGTACTACTTACTGCAAGGACTCCAATGGATAAAATTATTTATTTTCTGAAACCTGGAATGGCTCAACAGCGAACAGAAATGTATTCTCCAAAAAGTTTATCTGCTTATCCCAAAGGCCAAAACTATATTTTATTTTTACATGCGATAACCGGCTGCGACACTTCGTCAGCAATGTCTTGCAATGATAAATACCGATACTTAACTTTTGTAAAAAATACGCGAAACAAGAAACAAGTACAACTATCCTGTCTTCCTCCAACATCTGCATCTGCTATTCAACACTTGTATCGAGTATATTATCAAGTTCAAACATGGCTAGGCAATCAACTGAACCCAGAAGACTGGGGTTGGAAATTGATAGATAATACTCTGGAACCGATTCAAACTTTACTCCCACCTGCTCCAGAAAAACTCCTCAACACTATTTTTTGCAATTGCAAAGAAGGTTGTAGTGCCAAATGTGGCTGTAAAAAAGTCGGGTTGCTGTGTTCTCCAGCGTGTACCAATTGCCAAGGACAGTCTTGCTCAAATGAAGAGACCACATTTCAACAATTTATGAACATCCAACAAGAGGAAGAGGAAGAAATCGAAGAAGACATGACTATTGAAGTAGACTTTCAAGAGTATGAATCTGATTAAAATATCTAAAGACATCAAAACAATAGTTAACCCAATAATCAATAGCAATATCAATAATCAATATCAATAATAAGGTAATATCTAGAACTTGACGGGTATTGTTTCCTTAAATTATCCTTAAATTGTCATGACAGTTAGTGGAGTAGGCCTACAGGGGAAACCACGTTAAAAAAAAACGCTACCTCACAGGTGGCGTGGAAATGTGTGCATATCATGTATAATGTGACTCTTAGAATCGCGATATCTCAGGAATGGTGACTCTTAGGAAAAAAATCACGGAGACCATTTTTGCAGAGAATTTTAAGATCTACAACTTTGAGTTTTTTTTTTTATAAAACTTAACGTTTTCGAGAAAAATCCAAAAAACCTCAAATTTTGACCTTTGACCCCGAATAACTTTTGTAGCACACATAGGATCGATGGGGATTTTTGAAACTTTATTTGTAATGGTAAACCCCAGCTCTCCACCAATATTTGGCTCCCCGGGAATTTTTGTTATTTTAAATGTTTATATTGACCGGACTACAAATATTGTTCTTCTGACAGAGCATTGGCTGAAAGATGACGAACCTCTTCATATTTCTGAGTATGATATAATTTCAAAATATTGTCGAAATAATTCAATACATGGAGGAACTATGATAATGGTTAGAAAGCAGTTTTTCCTTTCGTCAATATTTGTAAATATGACAACCTGATTGTAGAAAAACAGTTTGAATTTTCTATAAGTCACTCGCAAATGTATATTTACATACTGTGTATGTAAATATACATTCTCAAAATCTTTTAGGACGACTGAAATTCTTATTATCACAATTACCCCCACTCGCATCTATTATTTTAGTCGGGCACCTCAATATAAATTTTGCGAATAAAGCGTCTACTGATTTCGAAATGATGAAAAAATCTGCTAGACTGTTTCAATTCAGTAATGCATGTAGATGAACCCACTCGTATCTCTAAATTGTCATCCAGTATTATAAACTATGTCTGCACGAACATAAGTGATGAAGGATGCTCTATCACAAATCCTGGACTATCTGACCATGAAGCAGTTACCTGTTTCATCCCTAATATATTTGATAAAAAAACCGCACATAAGGGCAAGATACGAGGGCGAATTTTCAGCAGAAGGAACTATACCAAATTTCGACTTCTTTGTCTCAAAATGGATTGAAATTATATACATGGGGCTCAAGATCCAGTCAAAGCTTTTCAGAATTATGTTGTCGAAATATTCAATGAAGCATTCTCACTATAGACAATAAAGATAAATAAATCGAAACCTTGGATTACAAGAGGACTAAAAAACTCTTCCTGTAATTTACATTGTCTCCACACCATTAGAAAATTCCACAGCGATAACACTTTCTTCATGTCTTACTTCACTAACTACCGTCGTATCTACAAACATACTATTAAACTATCTGAAGATTTGTACTACAGAAATGGATTGGATCAAACAGTTAACAAACAAAAAGAAATGTGGGCAATAATCAATGATTTGAGGGGCGAAACAAAAAATCGGACTCATCCAGAAGCAAATGTTGACATGAACTATTTGAACCAAACAAATTAAACCCACAAAACTCCTACGACAGTTGATCCTCTCGATCATCTAAAAAATGTAGCCTCTCCGATGCACTCTCTATTCTCATACGAGACGGACTTGTCTGAGCTCAAATAAGTAATGAGTGATATAAATAAATAATAGTTTGAAAAAACTGAAAAACACGCTTTTATAGAAAACCAGACTAAAAAATAGAAAATAAGAAAAAAAAATATTTTATTAAAAAAAAAACGTGGGGTGCATGGTATCGCCTCGGCCAACAATTATCTGTGATCTGAGACATTTCCTACTTTACTGCCCTAGGTGTGTAATGTACTATATAATTATTGATACCATGCACCCCACGCTTTTTTTTTAAATAAAATAATTTTTTTTCTTATTTTAAATTTTTTAGTCTGGTTTTCTATAAAAGCGTGTTCTTTAGTTTTTTCAAACTATTATTTATTTCCCACTTTTCAGTGTGGTTTATTTATAAAAGCGTGTTTTTTTAGTTTTTTTTAAACTATTATTTCTATTATTTTTTTGCAATTAAAAAAATAGAATAATCTTATCAAATTAGCTTATCATAATCTCCGACCCCAAAAACCCCCACATACCAATTTTGAATAGAATCAGACCATAATCACAAAACTAGGCCGCCATATTGAATTTTCCAATTTCTACAAAAGAATCATAATATTCGACCCCAAAACCCCACATACCAATTTTGAATAGGATCAGACCATAATCACAAAACTCGGCCGCCATTTTAGGGCCGCCATATTGAATTTTCCAATTTTTACAGAAGAATCATAATATTCTACCCCAAAAACCCCTACATACCAATTTTGAATAGGATCGGACCATAATCACAGAACTGTGCCGCCATTTTGAAGCCGCCATCTTGAATTTTTTAATTTTTACAAAATAATCATAATATTCGACCTCAAAAACCCCCCACATACCAATTTTGAATAGAATCAGACCATAATCATAAAACTCGTCCACCATTTTGGAGCCGCCATCTCGAATTTTTCAATTTTGACAAAATAATCATAATATCCGATCACGAAAACCCTCAGATACCAATTTTGAAGCGAATCGTACCATAATCACAAAACTCGTACGCTATATTGGAGCCGCCATTTTGTTTTTTTTCACACAAAAATTTCTTAATGCATTGTCACCGGAATTATGTACACCTTAAAATTCCACGATATTAGGTTTAAGCTTCACCGCACAGATTATAGGTGTCACTATCAATAATCTGATGCAGTTCACATGTTTGTATTGGCCTGAGGCTATTAACCTACGAGAAATCTGATACGAATTTGAAAGAGACCACAAGCCGTCCTGATGATTGGGAAACCATGAAACAGGCTGTAGACGGATGGTGTGTTTTTTTGGATTCGTAACAGAGTTCTTTCATTCTCTATATATATATATATATATATATATCTGCTTTAAATCTACTATATGTCCCGTTTGTCTGAACCTAAAACCCTACTGTTAATTATGCAGTGCTTTTCTCTCGCCCCTTTTATTTTTTGAACGGGTCAACTCAAAAAATTAAAACTTGGGATAATGAAATTGATGCATGAATACTATATTTTGGAGTGAAATTGACGGATGAAACTTTCAAGATGGCGACTGGGCGCCATCTGGGAAAAATAATTTTATCGAAAGGGGGGTCACATCCTTTTGAAGCTCCTGACGAATACTTCACAACCCTAGAATATAAAGTCAATATCTTCACCTACTACAAAATGGCGGAACATTTAATAATTACCTGCATACAAACACATTAATATCGATATATCTAGAAATATTTGTTTTTCTCTGCCATATGGCAATCCCAACAACCCGATAAGGTTTGATAGGTTATTTTAATTACAAGAAATCAATCAAACATCATTGTTCAGTTAAAATATTTTCATTTAGTTTTCGGTTTTACTAGTAAATAGGTACCATATGAACTATCTCTAAAATGGTCAATTCTCGTCCATTGGAAGAAAAAATCGAAACGATTTTTATTTACGGTGCGACCCGTAACTTTCACGAAACCGAAAGAATTTTTAATGGTCGTTTCCCGAATCGTCCTATCTGTAGAAAATATTTAAGGGAACTTGTAACCAAATTTACAACTACCGGTAGTGTACAGAACGAAAAGCCCCCAGGTCATCCGTCCATTCCGGAAGAACAGCAAGTTCAAATAATTGGTGAGATGATAGTAAATCCTCAACAGTCTACTTCCTCCGTCGCGAATGTTTGTGAGGTGTGTCCTTCTTCTGTGTGGAGACTTTTGAAGAGGAATAAGTATCATCCATACCAAATCAAAATGGTACACCAGTTAACTGAAGATGAACTCAGCTTCTTTCCTCAAATTATGAAGTTAAACGTCGATGTATTCAGGCAATTATTAAATGTTCCGCCATATTGTAGTAGGTGAAGATATTGACTTTATATTCTAGGGTTGTGAAGTATTCGTCAGGAGCTTCAAAATGATGTGTCACAAGACCCCCCTTTCAATTTAAATATTTTTCCCAGATGGCGCCCAGTCGCCATCTTGAAAGTTTTATTCGTCAATTTTACTCCAAAATATAGTATTCATGCATCAATTTGATTATCCCAAGTTTCAATTTTTTTAGTTGACTCGTTCAAAAAATAAAAGGGTGGGGGGGGACATTAAAGAAAAGCACTGTATATTTCCCCTACTAGTATATGCATGCGTATACAAATTGCATGTTTATGTGTATTACTATTATATTATTTATTATACTACATTACTTTCGTCATTACTTACACTACCTTGTTATTATTACAAACGAAACCACGTACAAACGATAGTCCCCCGTGTTTATTGGCTATAACCACCTTTATTATATAAACACTCTTTCTTAGTGAATAAACTTTATTATTATTATTATTTTATTATCTATAAAAAAGTGCTGAGAAATGCATATTTTGGGTTTTACTCCTTGAAAAATCGCAAAAACCACCGAAAATCTAGACATATCAGCCAACCTGGACTAGGCAACCCAGCGGCGATATGTTTGTCGATATTCATGCTAACTACCCCAATGATATTTTTTTTACCCGATTACAAAGCATATCCTACGATCGCCGCTTTTTTCTTCTGGAGAATTATTTCTGTTTTACTCAAATCAAATTGTACCCATGAGAAGCTGCTTATAAAGCTCGAAAAAAAAAATACTGCAACATTGTCTTGAACCTGTACCATAAAGAATCAACTAAATTATAGGTTATTCAGTAACGTATTACCAAAATAATTATCGGATGGCTCTTTGCACGTATTCCAAATTAGACTGGTTCCAATCAAAAAGGCAATTTGTCCAAAACAAAAAGAAATTGCAAATGTCTGGCGAAGTCGAGGGAAATGACCGCGTGTTCATGTACCGAACTTGTAATTAGGGATATTTTGGTTGTCTGGGTAGTCGGTCGATTGAGAAAAAAAAAACCATGAAAATGATCCGTAATTGAGCGGAAAGGAATCCGTGAATAAATAAGTGAAAAAAAATGAAAAATAACTTCTTTAAACTTGGGTTAAAAATATATCATGTTTTGTTATTGGAAAATTCAGTTGATATAATGAATGAGTTGGTGAATATTACTCCCAAATACCCAACATGATGTTCAAATTAATTTATAAAGAGAGTGTGGTAAGTATGACGTACAACTGAAAAAAATTCAAATCAACCTGAGAATTGCCACTACAGCAAGATTTTTTATGGTTGCGAGAAGCCGGCTTCGCCACTGGTAGCAGATGATGGTAATAAAACGAAATGAACCTTGTACCCATTCAATTATACTACTTAACATTTGATGCGAAATTGCAATGATTGGCAATTTTGCACCAATCAATGAAAACGAACATTTACTTCTTTCCTTCACATCTTTCTATACTTTGATGTACTCTTTGGAAACCATTTTATCCTCATGTAAATCGCTTCATTCTTGATCAATTAACACGGGTAAAATACGGCTTTGAGGCTTATGACTTCACAGTCGTTTTAAGAGTTATTTAAAAGTTGCACATATGAATTTTTCCAATTGACTTGATTTTTAAATGGAAACGGGGTGGCTCGTCGGCTTTTTGTGAAAGATCATTTTCTTACGAATAATTTGATACCACACACTTTCACTTTATTTTCACTATTTTTCTGAATAATTGCAAGGAGTGATCATACCTAATAACAAATAATACGTATTCGGTATACTTATGCACTAAGTCCTGTTATTCTAGTTATCCGTGACAAACAATTAAAGCTGTTGCTAGGACTACCTAAACAAATAAACTAATGAATATGCTGTCACTTTTAAAAATTTATTTGTTGCGTAGTTTATAATTTGATATGGAAAATTATACTAGAAACGAGAAAATTGACATGTTGCTAATTTACGGAGAAGCAAAAAATAATGCTACTGATGTAGCTCGAACTTATGCCCACAGATTCCCTAATCGTGGCCATCCCACTCGGCATTATTTTCCAAAACTGGAAAGGAAAATGTGAAATGAACCAGAAGAAAACGCCAATAACTTCATCGTCAGTGAAGAAAAAGAAGTAGACGTTTTGGCCTATGTTGAAGTGAATTGTACGGCGTCAATTCGCCAAATTGTTTCTGAGTGTGATATAAGTTATTCGTCCGTTTGGAGAATTCTTCACAAATATAATTATCGATCATTCAAGTACCAACTACACCAACATCTTTACGATAACGACCACAACCGAAGATTACCTTATTGCAACTGGTTTTTGACTAAATACAGAGCTGTTCGTTTTCCATTTAAAATTATTTATTCAGATGAAACTCGATTCACCAACTTGGGTCTGTTCAATCGGAATAATAAAAGGTACTGGTCTCAAACAAATTTGAAATCTGATGCAAGAAGGAAATTGTTAAGAGCGATTTGGTTTCAATTGCTGGATGGGTATTATCGGAGGAAAACTTTTGGGGCCAATAGCTTTCGACGGGCAACTTACTGCGGAAAGATATCTACAGTTCCTTAGAAATCAAATTAATGATTTCATTGAAGATTTGCCACTGGCTAACCAAGTTGATATCTATTTTCAACAAGATGGAGTGCCACCCCACAATTCTCAAGTCGTAAGACACCTTTTCATAAAAGTGGATTGCACTCATGGACCTATTCAGTGGCCTGCGAGGTACATTCTTAAGTTGTCATATTTTTTCATAATGTATTATTTATTTTTCATATTCTAGATCACCAGATCTTACTCCGCTAGATTTTTTTCTCAGAGGAACAATTAAAAATCAGGTGTATAACACAGCATCAGCTATTCGTGAAGAACTGGAGTATAAAGTAAGGGTGGCATTACAGAATATCACTGCGGAACAGCTAATCAATGTGTTGCGCTCAACAATAGAAAAAGTTGAACTTTACCGTGATCAAGGAGGTCATTTTGAGAATTTAAAACCTTAATGGACTAATTTGCGACTTTTAAATAATTATTAAAACGACTGTGAAATCATAAGCCTCAAAGTCGTATTTTTCCCATGTTACTTTATCAAGAATGAAGCGATTTACACGATCCATGGCATTCTAGATCGAAAAATGAAAATTTGAATAAAAATGACATTGTTTGTCAAATATTGTGAGTAGTTTGCCGGAAGTACGGCAAAGCAAGTGAATATGTCAAAAAATTTAAATTGAACTATAATACACAACCCCCATATTTCGTTTTTCAATCTTCTATAATATATTTATATATATATTTATATATATATATATTATATATATATATATATATATATATATATATATATATATATATATATATATAATTTTCGTTCAATATATCTAATAATGTAAATGACAGTCTTGAAAAAATGGAATACTTTATTATACAAAATATATTTATTCAATTGCTATCGTCATCTACATCGGTATAAGTGATATCACTTTCCACTTCATATGCTTCGTCATATAAATGAGGATCGTTTATCACAACATCGGCAGTTGAAAATTATCTCCCAAAAGGAATCAAGGAGTGGCAAGCTCTCAACGTTTACAACCTTCTCGAGAAAATCATATAGAGATTTGTGCATTTCCGTAAGTAAAATTCAAATAAATTATTTAAATTGCATGTTTCAGTGCATATTTTTATCATACTTGTATTTATATACCTGGATCGATGATGTTCTCTTCATCTTCCTCAGTTTCCTTGACTACAATAGGATCGATACGATGTGCTAATTGAAGTCCAGGAAACCACTTGATTTCCAGCGGTTTTTTCCAGGCCCTTAACTTTCTCTTTCCAACCATAATGGGTTGGATCGTATCTTAACGTTGGAGGAGTGAGATATTAAAAAAATTATAACACCTCAGTCCATTTTTTTTCAGACTCTTTATTATATTCTTAGATATTTGCAGAGAGGAAAATCGTTTTTACAAGCTTTTATTTAGTTTCGTTATGGTCAAATCTTGCAAGAGATTTTTGACCGGCTAATCGTCCGATTAATTTGAAATTTGGCAATTGTTCATAATTCCGGTGACACTGCATTATGGAGTTTTTGTTAGAGAAAAAAAAATAAAATGGCGGCAGCAAGATGGCGGAGAAGATTTGTAATTATGGTCCGATTTGATTCAAAATTGGTATGTGGGGGTTTTTGGAATTGGAGATTATAAATTTTTTGTCAAAATTCATAAATTTGAGATCGCGGCTCCAGGATGGTGGACGAGTTCTGTGATTATGGTCCGATTCGATTTAAAATTGGTATATGGGGGTTTTCGGGGTCGGAGATTGTGATATTTTTGTCAAAATTCATAAATTCAAGATGGCGGCTCCAAGATGGCTGTCGAGTTTTGTGATTTTTGTTCGATTCGATTCAAAATGGGTATGTGGGGGTTTTCGGGGTCGGATATTATGATATTTTTGTCAAAATTCATAAATTCAAGATGGCGGCTCCAAGATGGATGTTTCGAGTTTTGTTCGATTCGATTCAAAATTGGTATGTGGGGTTTTTCGGGGTCGGAGATTATGATATTTTTGTCAAAATTCATAAATTCAAGATGGCGGCCCCAAGATGGAGGACGAGTTTTGTGATTATGGTCCAATTCGATTCAAAATTGGTATGCGGGGGTTTTCGGGGTTGGAGATTATGAAGTTTTCGTCATAATTCATGAATTCAAGATGGCGGCTCCAAGATGGAGGACAAATTTTCTGATTATGGTCATATTTCATTCAAAATTGGTGTGTGGAGGTTTTCAGGTTCTGAGATTATGAATTTTTTGTCAAAATCTATGATTTCAAGATGACGACTTCAGGAGTTTTGTGATTATGGTCAGATTCTATTCAAAATTGGTGTGTGGGAGTTTTTGGGATCGGAGATCATGATTTTTTTCAGCTCAAAACTTACAGGAAAGAGACTTTGTAATAACGATGTTCTATTAGAAATGCGAATAAACTGAAAAGCAAAAAATAAAATAACTGATAAAAAACTTTTTAAAGACAAGCTTTTATTTAAGCCGTGTACTAAAACGTATAAAATAAAATCAAGTCGTCGCTGACAATGATTTAATTATTTTTGGTTCGAATAATTTGGTTTCAAAAAGCTTGTCGCGCAAATTGTAAAGAAATTAATACTTCGACGAGTTGTTACTTACCAACCATTCATTGTCCAATGAAATTAATTGGTACCCACTTTCATGAATACTTTGTAAAAATCGAATACTTCGACAAGTTCTCACTTATCAACTAATTACTGTCCAATCAAATTATTAATTGGTACCTACTTTTATGAACACATAGAATTCACTTAAATACAACCGCCAGGTGAGCTGCTGTAGTTAAAATAAGTCCTTTTTCCAGTTTAAGAGTTACTGAAGCTCCAACACACACCCCCCCCCCCTACCGCTAGGGGGAGAAGGGGGAAATTCTCCAGGTTGTTAAAACGTCCTGCATATAATTCTCTCTGTTTCTTGAATGTCTAAGAATGTTCCATAATACAAGACTTTCTGCAATATAGGTCGTTTTTTGTTATTATAGCTCTCTAACTATGAAGGAGACCAATTAAAATGTTTTCCACGAAAGTTTCAGAATTTCATAGGAGCTAAATTTTGGTATAATTTTAAATTATTCAGGGTGTTTAGTGTAGGTGCTACAGACCAACATATTTCTTTGCACATATAATCACATATTCAGATTATGATATGTATGGTTTTTGGAATTCGTTGTTGAGTTATTGCACGTTTCCTTGAAATTTAAGGTTGTGAGACATTACGATTCGTCCGCGAAACCCTCATTTTGCGTACTTGTTTCATAAATTACTATTTTGAAACCTTAAATTTTTAGGAAAAGTGCAATAACTCAACAATGCCGTAACCTAATTTCAAAAACTATACATGAATCTATATCAAAATTCGCTGAAAATATCGACCACACTATTCCGATTTTTATTTTATTTTTGTGATATTTTTTCGATAGTTTGGTACTTGATACACTTCAGCAGACTGTTTTCGCTGGAAATACTTTATTATATATTTGTTTTGTTTGTATACATTTTTCAGGGTGTATCCAACATTTTTCTTTTCGAAACTATTTCTATTTGTTACTGGAGAATGTACCCAATATTGAGTTTAATTTTCTAACTTTTAAATATCAAAGATAACTGAAAGGCGTCAGTTTGTTGAGGAATAAGAGTAGTTTTTTTGTATACAATGTATACTTAATTTGAGCATTGTGGTACTTGAAGTGATGGCTACACTTTGGCGGACTTGAAACTTCCACATATGATTCGGCAGAGTATGCTTCAAACTATAGATTATTCGAAAAGGGGGAATTTTTCGATTTATTCCGGAAAAAAATATCTGATGACAAGTAATTGAGAAATTTATTTTTGTTCAATAGCATATAAGACAACAATGTTTTTTTTTAACGGTTCATTCCGGAAGGTATTCAGTTTTCCATTCTGGACGCCTACGTGTATTATAAAAATATCCTTATAATAAAGGAGTTTTCAGACGAATATAATACTTTTTTAACATTTTTCCATCTAAATTTTACGGAAAATTGAGTTATGGCATATTTTTCTGAATATTATTGAAGACCACGTCTAAAGAGATTTTAAGAGAGATAATTGCAGAAAATTGAAAAAATATGTTGATGAACTTTTTTCATGAGTATTATTCTAAATTTTGAAGTAAAAAAATGGATTAGGGGGTTTGTAAAATTTGTGGAGGAAAAAATAAAAAAAAAATCCATTGGTTTAGGTGCAAATTCCTGCAAAGATTGGACAGATTATTTTCATAATTACTCCTTCAGAATCGCTTGCAAGTCTCTTGCATTATGATATACATTTTCAATTACCAGCCATACGGTAGTATCCTAAGGAAGCCGTACAAAAATGTACTGAGCGATTGTTTGAAAATGACACGTTTGTCGAATACTTAAAATATTAGTGTTTATTATTTCTAAAATAAGTATTCCAAAAGAATATTTCGAATGTGTTGTCACTACAAAATTTCGAATAATCTATTGTTTATTGCGTTTCCTCAAACGTTTTAATTATAAGTATTCTGAATAAACAAATTTCAGTCCGCTAAAGTGCTACCTTGACTGTTCGGACTGTTTCCAGTATCCAAAGTAGGCTATTTTGTGGAGGTTGTCTCTACTATTATTATAATTGTTGAATATAACAATTCTTCATTTCATATCAAGAATGTTTTCCTCATTCATTAGCACTTATGTCTTTGTAAATATATGTACAATTAATTTTGTCTGCAATAACATTTTCATGATGTGACGCGTTTCATTTGCATTTCTCACGTTGATTCGCGTTCTACAAAGTTGTCTAGGTTATGTTCTAACCAAATGATATGCTAATGATATTCCTATACATGCAAATATGCCGAAGACCATAAAACTCTTTCGTTAATCATTTATTTTCAATTCGAATTCTAATTTCATTGTTCCGTTGTTTGGCGGTTTCGCTAATCACAGCGACTTGAATACATCTTCTCTAATGAAAAACTCGATTGTTGACTTTGATCAAGGAAGTCGACAAACGACAAAAATTATACTGTTACTTTCTTAACCGTAAGACGGGAATGAAATAACTTGAAATTTCCGAATTTACAGGTGAACGTGAGATAAGTATTATTTGTAGAACATATGTGAACACCCGTTCTCCTTTCACGAAGGCGTGAAATGGACCAGTGCTGAAGCCTTTGAAAATGGTAAAAAGTGAAAAAAAAATATAGTAGGATGAAACCCATTGGAAAAGGAAGAGAATATAATAAAAATGAAAGGAAAAATAATTTACGGGCGATCTGAGGTCGGGAAGTGGAAGGGGGCGAGTTTTTAAGGGTAAAAAACAGTTTATCTCGATTTCCGGCAAAACTACAAGTCATATGGAAAAAATTCGCATGGCAAAGTTGTAGGTAATAAAAAGATCTACAACTTTTGTTTTTACACTTTTTTCACATAACCTCAAAATTTATGTGAAAAATTCAAATAACCAAGTTTTTGTTTTTTTATTTTTATCTTCTACAACAATTTTTTTTTCACGAAATTCGGTGAAAACTTTTGTTTTTATGTTCCAAACAGACTGTAATTTTTTTGATTTAAAATATTCATTTTTTCACTTTATTTTGACTTAATATCGAAAAAGCACCCTAATTTTCAATCGAAAATTCTCCCGTCAAAATATCAGCTTTTTTAAAAAAGTCGGTGGGCTTTTTGTTCGTTGAAATCTCTACTTACTGTGTAACGTCGTCGTTTGCTATATTCGAATGGACTATTAATACTTTATTATGTATATATTGTTAAGTTGGCTAGGCAAGAATTTTTGGACAGGAGTTGTCCGGTCTGACAGAAAATAGATAAAAACTCGTTGTCAATAAATTGCTTTATTTAAAGTTTTTTGACCAAAAGCAACTAAATATTTTACATTGGTCCTTTGAGCCTTTAGAAAAGTCCTATGGAAGATAGAAATTGCGACAGAATGGACACAGAGTCAAATTCAGCTAGAAATCATCGTAAAAACGCAGGTACTCACTCCTTGGATCCCAATTTTGAGTGGCCAATAGGGTTTGGCAATGCGAATGTGATTTCAAAGGACAATGATGTAAATGAACTCCCAAAAGAAGACAACATCATGACGTCCCACCCGAAAACCCATTCCATTCTGCACTACAAAATCGAGGCTTTCAAATACTAGTACGGATATCCAAAGGAGGAGACTCGCTATTGAGGCTGAAAAACAAAAACAAGACATAGAAAATAGGATGATGGAAATGGAAAAAGTCAAATATTTGAAACAATTGAAATTAATCGAGATGGAAAGACAAGTGCGAGAAGCTGAAATTATAGAATATAAGGAGAGAAGATCACAGACAACTTCAGTGAAATCGAACTCAGTATCAAATAGAAATGTGTATACCAAAGTTATTGTTCATAATCCGAATGTGGAATCATGTTCTTCCAAATCATCACTTATGCCAGCTGCAGAAAATCAACAATTGAGAAGAAACCCGGTGTCCCGTGTGAACTCCTATGTTACTGACTGGGTAAATTCTTTGGAACCTTTCGTGAAAAATGATGACCCTTACATCTCTGTTCAGAATCCAAGAAACGAAGATGTTATCAAATCAGATGTTGATAAATTGTGCGAAGCCTTGGGCGAGGTGATAAAAAATGTTACAAAAACTCAAACACCTTCAACTATGAAGCCCAATGCTTTGTTTGCAAGACACTCCATAGAAAAGGATTTTCCTATATTTGATGGGAAATCAGAAGAGTGGCCGACATTCAAATCCCATTTCAGAAAAATATCTTCAATGTGCGAATATACCCAAGAAGAGTCTATGATAAAACTGCAAAAATGCCTGAGAGGAGAAGCAAAACAAGCAGTTGCGGGAATGATGATCAGTCCTGAGAACATTGAGCAAGTTATACAAACTCTAGAAATGAGGTTTGGTAGGCCGGACCAAATCATAGATACTATTTTGAACAAATTGAAGACTTTCTATTCGATCCGAGAAAATGACATGGAAAATCTGATTCAGTTTGCTAGTCATGTTAATTCTCTAGTCAGCACGATAAAATCTTTGCGCTATGATGCCCATTTGCAGAATCCAAATGTATTAAGAATGATGGTTCAGAAATTGCCTGATATGTTAAAACTCCGTTGGGGGGAGGAAGTTTTGGGAAAAATGGTGCTGTCAATATTGAAGACTTTTCCAAATGGTTGATGCAAATAGCCAATCAGCATGTTTTGTTACAACACCTAGAACGCATTATGTCGCAAAAACCGTAGTAAGAACTCCAAACTTCCATAATAATCGAAAACCCGAAAGAACATTAGTAATATCTCCAAAAGAAAATAAAATGATCTGTATGTATTGCAATAGTAATGGTCACAAAACTAGTAGTTGCGCGAAAATGAAATCGGATGATGTTGAAACCAGATGGAAAACTGTGACGATGAATAAATTGTGTTTTTCCTGTCTCCGCAACAATCATCAGACCATAAGATGTCGTTTCAAAAAATCCTGTGGCATCAATGGTTGTAGACTTCCCCATCACCCAGATTTACATAAAGACGAATCCAAGATAAATCCCCTTGAAATCGATATTCCTGGAAGAACAACAGATCTCAATATGGAGGCGAACGTTAATCAATCTGTTCTTGCGACAGGACATGGTGCAAGTAATGTTCTCCTAAGAATGGTTAACGTAAGACTGTTCAGTTCTAATAAAATCATACATACAGTTGCTTTGTGTGACGAAGCATCTTCTGTTACCCTCATAGACCATTCACTTATCGAAGAATTGAATATTGAAGGAAAAAGCCAACCATTATGTGTTCAGTGGACAAATCAGGTGACCGCGCGACATGAAGATTCCGTTTGTGTTAATTTGACCGTATCCGGAAATTATGACAAGGCTAAACTTTCACTATGAGGAACGTTCGTTCTGTGAAAATTTATCCCTTCCAAAACAATATATTTCCTCTACAGAGTGGCAGAAGTATTCCTACTTGAATGGTATACCAATAGCCGATATAACAAAACAACCAATGATCCTCGTAGGACAGGATAATATTCGACTGACTCTTCCTAGAAAAATAATCCAAGGACCTGAAAACCTACCAGTAGCAACTAAGACTCACCTTGGTTGGATTCTCCATGGAAATACAAAAGACGAAAGTGAAAAAAAGTACTGTTTCCATATTTGTGAAAACGACATTTCTGACGAAATTTTGCATCAAATAGTGAAAGATTCATTCACGCTAGATGCTTTCGGAGTCTCTACAACTGCAAGGACAAAAAAAGACAAAGAAAATGACCAAGCGGTAGAGGTTATGAAACGCACAGTGAATCACATTGGAGAACGGTACGAGATAGGACTAATTTGGAAGACAGATAACCTGACATTACCAGAAAGTAAATCATCTGCCTTCCGGAGATTATTATGTGTGGAAAGACAGATGCAGAGAAATCCAGACTTCAAGCAAAAATACTGCGAAAATATTAAAAATACATCGACAAGGGATATGCTCGCAAATTGACTACAGAAGAAGCGAAAGTAGAAGGCCCCAGAACATGGTACCTTCCCCATTTTGGTGTCACCAACCTTAATAAACCGAACAAGCTTCGACTAGTGTTTGACGCGGCAGCAAAATCCCATGGAATATCTTTGAATAATAACCTGTTAACTGGACCCGACCTTCTCCAATCCTTAGTTGCAGTTTTGATGAGGTTCAGAGAAAGACAAATTGCTTTTTCCAGTGACATTCGAGAAATGTTTCATCAGATCAGAATAATTGAAACAGACCAAGATTCTCAACGTTTCCTGTGGCGCGACGGTCAGCAACATCGACATTATGATGTTTACCAAATGCAAGTTATGACATTTGGTGCATCATGTTCACCAACTTGTGCCCAATATGTCAAAAATTTGAATGCCTGTCAGATGGGAACGTCAAAGAGAACAATCGAAGCAATAACCAGACGTCACTATGTAGATGACTACTTGGATTGTGTGGATACTCCAGAGGAAGCATACAGGGTGATATCAGAAGTTAGTCAAATTAAAATGAAAGCCGGTTTCGAATTGGTGAATTGGACAAGTAATTCGAAAGAGCTGATAAAAATGATGTCCTTCGATGAAAATCTCAAGAAAGATTTGAATCTCGATTCCGATTCGTCTTTACAAAGAGTTTTGGGGCTTTCGTGGGATCCTCATAGAGACAGTCTCGTTTTCAAACTGAATTTTAATCATGAAAACAATCAGGAGAGGCCTACAAAGTGACATGTCTTGAAAATCGTCATGTCGGTATTCGATCCCTTGGGACTACTAGTGAATTTCGTGATTCGGGGAAGGATTTTGGTACAAGATATCTGGCGTACCGGAATCGGATGGGATGACTATGTTGATGACGAAATCCATAAATATTGGTTATTATGGTTGACCGATCTTGAAAAAATCAACAATTTAGACATTCCGAGGTGTTATTCTCCCAAAATATCTGTAGCTGAAAAAATTGAGCTCCACGTTTTTTGCGACAGCAGCAAAAAAGCTTTCGCAGCTGTGGCATTCCTTAGGATCCTGAATAACGACGAAGTTCACATTTCATTCGTCTTTGCAAAAGCAAGGGTGGCTCCCACGAAACCAATAACGATCCCACGGCTGGAACTGCAGGCAGCGGTGATGGGTAGCCGAATAGCGAAGACAGTCAAGGATGAACTCGACATTAAAATCGACCAGACGTATTTTTGGATAGACTCCACCACAGTATTGTATTGGATCTCGCAATGACGGAAGACATTTAGGACAATTTGAATCGCATAGAGTCGGAGAAATTCAAGAATCGACCGAAACAACGTGGAATTGGATACCAACAAAATTCAATATCGCCGATTTAGCTACAAGAACATACAACGAAGATGGTAGTAACACAACGAACTTTGAAAATTGGATCCTGGGGCCCACGTTTTTAATGGAGAGAGATGAGAAAAAGTGGCCGTCAAAAGAATTTCCTGCCCACACTTCCAATGACCAAAGAAAAGAAACTGAAACTCTCGTCGTAACAGTTATTCGAGAAAATCTACCATTACCCGATATTCACAGATTTTCGAAATGGATTCGGTTGATAAGATCCACTGCAAGAGTTTTGAAATTCATCAAAATATTGAAACACTTGAGAAACACAGTCGCCATTGTTAAAGAACTCACAGTGGATGATCTTCAAGCAGCCGAACTTTTCTGGATAAAGCAATGCCAAAGGGAAAGCTTTCCGGGAGAACTCACAGCAGTCCAAAGAAATCAAGGAATAAAAAAACAGAGTCACTAAAAAAGGGGTTTCCTCATACCAATCCGAAAACTCCAGTAATATTACCGAATAAACATCGTTTCACAAGGCTACTTATCCAACACTACCACGAGAGATATGGACATCAAGGCGTTGAACTAGTACTCAATGAAATTCGGCAAAAATATTGGATCGTGAATGGCCGATCAGCAGTAAAATCGATTTTCGCTTCATGTCAGCTCTGCAGAATCAAAAAAGCAAGACCAGAACTACCAGTGATGGGACAGTTACCCGTAGAAAGACTAACTCCAGTAATGAAACCGTTCACCTTTACCGGTATTGACTACTTTGGACCTCTCACTGTTACAGTTGGTAGGAGAAAAGAGAAAAGATGGGGCGTTCTCTTCACATGCCTAACAATTCGAGCAATACATCTTGAAGTAGCATACTCACTCTCTACCGACTCTACAATCATGGCTTTGAGACGATTTATAGCCCGACGAGGCCACCCAAAAACAATTTTTTCTGATAACGGAACTAACTTCCGTGGTGCTACGGACGAACTGAAAAAAGCGATCAACGACATCAACCAAGGCAAACTTGAAGAAGAGATGCAGTTGAAAAATATCGAATGGAAAATGATTCCTCCCGCAAGTCCGCACATGGGGGGAGTGTGGGAACGTCTTATACGTTCAGTTAAAAAATATTTTCATACCATTCTCATGAATCAAAAATTGAAAGACGAACTCTCTTACGCTCTTTGCCGAAGTAGAAAACATGGTGAACACAAGACCACTTACTAAAGTCTCTACCGATCCAAATGATTGGGAAGCTTTAACTCCTAACCATTTTCTTCTTGGGAATTCAAATGGAGATGGATTTGGAGAACTGGGACAATGTGAATTGAAACGAGAATGGAGAAAAGTGCAGAGGATCGCAAATGAGTATTGGAAAAGGTGGACGAAAGAGTATTTACCTGGATTAACAAGAAGAAACGTTTGGTGTGACGATGGAAAACCTATTCAAAAGGGTGATACTGTCATAATGATCGAAGATAATGCCCTGAGGAACTCTTGGAAATTGGGAAGAATCGAAGAAGTTTTTCCTGGACCCGATGGCAAAATCAGAGTGGCGAATGTAAGGACGAAAAATGGCATTTTCAAGAGACCTGTGGCAAAACTAGCGAAAGTAATTATGGACTGATCAAATGCCTTTAAACTGCAGGGGGGGAGAATGTAACGTCGTCGTTTGCTATATTCGAATGGACTATTAATACTTTATTATGTATATATTGTTAAGTTGGCTAGGCAAGAATTTTTGGACAGGAGTTGTCCGGTCTGACAGAAAATAGATAAAAACTCGTTGTCAATAAATTGCTTTATTTAAAGTTTTTTGACCAAAAGCAACTAAATATTTTACATACTGAAATTCTCAAATTTAAGTGATTCTGCATATTGAATCATTTCAATATTTTAAAGGTGTGATATTTCGCTGATATTTCAGATCGTAGACAAGATTTTTATAATTTTTGTATTTTGTTACTATCCTACTGTTATTTGAGCGATTCATAAACTTTTTGCAAATACTGACGAGATGAGGAAATTCTATATTATCGTCCATCCAAACATCTAAGTTGTTTACTCTTTTTGAAAAATCGATGTTATGTTCACCTTAGCGGAGTTGATTTGAGAAATTCCTTTAAAAAAGTCTTCGCGATATTTCTTTTTACCAAATGCCGTGCGATACATAGCACTGGTTGTAGTTGGATTGGATATTTTAATTTGAATTGAAGTTAACTTAACAAATTCTAACTTGATTCTTTCCCATTATTAACATCATTAATTTTGCTTTGACGGTGTATTCTAGCCGTTTCCGAGTGTTAGATTAGAATTGGGTACAATGGCTTCTGAATACTATACTATATATATATATATATATATATATATAAATAAAAGGTGTAATCTACCCTCTTGCACACCCGTGAATGACGATTGTATAATGCCATTTTATAACGAATTACAATGGTTAAATATTAAAAAAAAAATATTGTAAAATTACTCCAAATTAAAACGCGAAACAGCGAAGTTCTGGTAGAAAAAACGGCATAAATGTTTGAATAATAGCTCTAAAATTTGTTCGCTCCTTGGAGCCCTCCTTATATATATATACTCAACAATATCACGTTACAAAATTTTTAAAAGTTGTTTATTTTGTTTATTCAATTTTTTTTAAAGTTAACAAAACATTTAAAAAAATGCAATTTTTTTTATCCATATGCTCTTTTTGCATCAAACCAAGGCATTTAATTAGATTCGAAAAAATTTTTTTAGGACATTTCTTTATAAATTGTTTATAAACACATTGATTAGTTTAATATTTTTGTTTCTTTTTGCCATTTTGTTGTCTAGAGAATATAATTATTTAACAGAAAAAACAAATTTCTTACAAAATTTTATTTATTGTTTATATATTTCCATTATTTAAATAATTTCCATTTCCATTATTCATATAATGATTTTTTTCTTTAAAAATCATAATAGGCATTTCTCAATAAAATAACAAAAAAATAAAAATAATTTTTTTTATTGTTAAGTTAACAATTTGTTATAAACAAATTCCAAATCTCATTATATTTTTTTCCTGAAACTCTAAAAATTACAGAAACAAACATATGCAACAAAGTGTCAAACATTTTGTTTTATATTTTTTATATATTTTTCTAAAATTACAGGATATACTTTTCAATAAAAATGAATGATTTCATTCACAAAAAAACTGTATATCTCGAGTTATTAACAAATATGTGATTAAACACCGCTAGAATACATGATGAAGTTGACATTATTTAAATAAATCCGTGTATTTCATGAACAATTAATGTTAATGACTGAGATCCATTTTTGGAATGATTCAAATACTAGCCAATAAAATCGTCTTGAAGTACAAAAGGGCTAACTTTCATAGTTTGAAAGATATAAGCACTGTAAGAAGTAGATAACGGATTTTTTTATAAACAAATGCATATAAACAGGAAACCATGACAGATACAAACTTGGTGAGAAGTCCATTCAAGAAATGACGTAATGCTCTATAAAATCATCTCGCAAGTTGATAACTGTATCTTTTTGATTGGTTCAAAAGTTACAGCGGTTTGTTACTTTAAAAATCAAGTGGCCGCTGCAACTTTTATATACCGCAATTTAAAAAAATCTATAAAAAATATTCACAAAAAATTATCAAAACTTTGTTGCATTTGGTTTTTATAATTTTTATTAGGTTCAGAAAAAAAAAATTAATAAAAAAACCTTTTTAAAGACAAGCTTTTATTCAAATGCGTTAAAAAGAAAAAAATAATAGCTTTGGATGTGCGACGTAGGTTATTCCGTGAGTTATAGATTCAAAAGCTTCTGTATTCGAACTGAAAAGCTTGTCTTTAAAAAGTTTTTTTTATCAATTATTTCATTTTGTGCTTTTTAGTAAGTACACCTTAATCTATGCATATTTGTTAATGCATAGTCATTCTGAGGCCTTTTTCCTGTAATTTCTGAGCTAGTTCTTCAATGAGGACCATCTGAAGATTAACTCCTACGCTATCTTCAATTTGTAAATTCTGACAAAAAATAATCATCTTCGACTAAATTCATAATCTCTGACCCCAATACCCCGACATACCAATTTTGAATAGAAACGTTCCATTTTCACAACCATGTGGAGCCGCCATCTCAAATTTATGAATTTTGAGAATAAATTCATAGTCTTTGACCCCGAAAACCTCCACATACCAATTTTTAATAGAATCGGACCGTAATTACAAAACTCGTTCGCCATCTTGGAGCCGCCATCTTGAATTTGTGAATTTTGAAAGGAAATTCATAATCTGCGACCTCGAAAACCCCCACATACTAATTTTGAGTCGAATCGAACCATAAACACAAATCTCGTCCGCCATCTTAGAGCCGCCATCTTGAATTTATGAATTCAGAAAGAAAATTCATAATCTCCGACCCCGAAAACCCCCATATACTAATTTTGAGCCGAATCGGACCATAAACACAAATTTCGTCCGCCATTTTGGTTTTTTTTCTCAAAAATTCCATAATGCATTGTCACGAGAACTATGAACACCTGCCAAATTTCACGTTAATCGGGCAACTGGAAGTGGATCAAATTTAATTTGCAAGCTTGTAAAATATAATGAGATTTGAAATTTGTTTGCAACAAATTGTTAACTTAATAAACAATTAAAGTTCTAATAAAAAAAACAAAAATTTTGTTATTCTATTGAGTAATGCCAATTATGATTTTTAAAGAAAAAAAAATACAGCAAATTATTTAAATAAGAGAAATATAAAAAAAATATTAAACACAATAAAAGAAAATCAACATTTTTGCCGTTTTTTATAAAAACCGAGGTCCGAAAAATAAGGACTCGTTAAAAATTGAACTTAGTTTTTTTTTCCAACGTGACCTTGTTCTTTTAAGTGTTAACAACTCTATTAAAAATTTTTAATTGATATTTAGTACCATAAAAAAATTATTTTATGCGGTGTATTCTCTTTAGAGACGACGCGGTCACGCGGAGCCCTATTTTCAACGTTAAAATATAATTATAAATAATGGAGATAGAGTTCCGGGTTTCGGGACTTTTTTTATTGGAAATTTACTACTCTTTAAAAATATTTTTTCCGATTTTCGCTATCACTTAGTTTTTGAGCTATTCCCGAAAAACTCGACCCCTTTTTTATATTGTTTTTTGTTAATAACAATTGCAATTTTCGTCAGCAGAACAAAACAATAAAATATCTTTCTCAGAATTGCATTCCGATTCGAATGAGCTATTGCTCATATTTTTTGGAGACTTGGAACTAATTTTTCGCAGAAAACTCACTTCTCGACTAAACTATTTGACTAGAAGTAACTTGATCTATATTCATCTTCCTTTACTGTAGGGTCGGATTGACAATCTGGCTTGAATATTACGTTAAATTTACTTTCGCCAAATTGGGCGCCGCCATCTTTGGAGCTCGAAATTTCACCAATAATTTTTTTTGGGTCGCCTGTGAAGAATTAGTTGAATATGTCGATTTAAAAACCTCAGCTCGTTTCTTTCATTCCCTTTTGGTGGAATATAATATTAATTGAGTGTTTTGTTCCAGGTTATGAAGCAATTCGACTTCCGGAAGACGGCGTCCTCTACGGATTCACGCCTCTCATGTACACCGCCCAAGAGGCAACGTACGCACCCAAAGAGCTCGACGAGGAACTAGCTCACATGGCCTTGCGTTTATCCAAGTTACTTTTCTTCGGCACCGTGTACCTTTGCGGCGTCGATCCCCCGGTGCTCAAGCTTGAAATAGAGGACGATATCAGGGAGTACGTCTCGGTGGTCTGCTCGCCTAGTAGCAGGGATTCACCGCCTGCCACCATAGAATTGGTGAGTTGCTTTATCTTTAACATATCCAAGGAATGAGTATTATGACGAAACTGAGTTGTTATATATTAAAACCATATTTGAAACAATATTAACACAATAATGCACTCTGACACTAAAATAATAACGAAACTGCGCTGTATCACCTTGCATTGTAACAATTTATAGAAGCCCTGGAAATATTTTTTTTAAACTCTATATTGTACTAGATCTCATTGTAGGAAAATATGCGTCAGTGATTGTATGCGGAGATTTCAATATCAACTACAGTAAAACCTCTAAATAGCGGACAGCTAGAGGGATTTTTCTTTGTCCGTTATTGGGAGGTGTCCGTTATTATTAAGAGGTTTAACAATTTTAATATAAAGGAAGTTCGATTAATGCCTTGCAAATTAAAGGTACCCAAAATTCCTTAAATCGGTTTAGAAAAAAAACCTTTAAAGTTTTTGATTTTTGAGATACAGGGTGACAAAATTGAAAAATAAAAATATTTTCTACAGTAAATTCAAAAATGTAAAATCAATAAAAGCGATCGGAAGTTTTATTTATCCTCTCTGTACAAATTTTTAGCAATAGGCATTTTCACACATAGATAAGAATAAAAAACTGCCACTTACTGTAATATTTATTTAAAAAAATTGTGAAATATGATTACATATGTGATGTGAATTATCTTTTAAAAAAATCTAATATTGTCGTCTGCTTCATATTCCTTAATTTGTTTTCGAAAACGTTCACAATTTATCAAAATCTCTGATATTTTTGTGTCAAGCGTTCACATTGTTATTTACAAAAAAGCATTTTTCTAGATCCCTTAAATTATCACATGCTTCATTTGTCTTCTATTGTGAAGCAATTGAATTTGTATGTGAATAATATTTTCATAAACATCTTACCTTCCATAAAGAGGATTAGTGGGAAAACCAACCCCACCCTATCTTAAGCTCGAAACAAGAAACCAGTCAACTGGACAAATTTTTATACCTGACCTTTTGCAGGTGTTTGTACACGTAGGTACAAAAATTCTTAACTTTCGTTGAAAGTTGGAGAAGGTGTCCGTACATGGAGGTAATGTTTAAAGAAATAATATCTTTTGGTAACTAACTTGTATGTCCGCGTCCGTTATATTGAGAGGGTCGTTTATACACGAATGGTCATTGCAGCATTCCGCACATGTGTTTTTTGTCCGTTACATAGAGGTGTCCAAATTTGACTGTACCTACATAATAATAACAATAAAAAACAACTTTTCGATCTGTTCAGTTTGTTTGCACTCCACCTTGACATAAGATCAGATCAACCAACTAGAATAGCCAAATATGGGGACAAAATAATCTCATCTGGTATCGATTATATGCTATAGTCCGTAAAATATAGGCGTGGAGTAATAAACCCTCATTTAGTATGCAAAATCCATACAGAGAGGCTCGTGCAAATTTTGTTTTAGAACCTTTATGAAAATAGCAAAACTACTGTTTTCTTCATTCGCTAGGTAGTGCCACCAGGCACAATATCTATTTGTCGGATTCGGCCATTGTTAATTAAAGGATTTAACATTCGGATCAGGCACCTTTCACTGGTGTATCTTGGGGTCTAATTTCTGTTTAAAAATATAATGTTAAATGTGAAAGTGGAAATATTGTATCCGAAATACATATAATGAAAGAGGGAATTTTGTGGCATAGTGGACAAATTATTAAATTGAAGAAAAAAAAGCATCCTCAAGTGGGAGTCGAACCCACGACCTTATGATCTCTAGCCATACGCTCTACCAACTGAGCAATTCGAGGACATAGGAATCGACACACACTCGCGAATCCTTTCCTTCCATAATTTAATATTCATGTCATGTCGAGATCCATTACCTGTCACTCAACTTCATCGTCATTCGAAGATTTCAGTAGCAGATTCAAGCAGATGATCACTAACCACTGATAAGATTTAGCCAAATATATAATGTGAAAGTGGAAATATTGTGTCCGAAATACATATAATGAAGAAGGTAATTTTCTGGCATAGTGGACAAATTATTGAATTAAAGAAAAAAAGCATCCTCAAGTGGGAGTTCGACTCCCACTTGAGGATGCTTTTTTCTTTAATTAAATAATTTGTCCACTATGCTACAAAATTCCCTCTCTCATAATGTTAAATATTCAATAAACATATTTAGGTTTACGTCAAACATAAAATGTTATTCCTTAACAATTAGTTGGCAATAAATAAAAATATAGTAAGATGTGTATTTTTACCGATTATAGTAAGAATACACAACCAATTCAAGTTATTTTTAAAGCGGCTGCTATGCAGGTTATAGTCAGTTGTAATATCACAAGAGAGTGAGAATAAAGTGAAAATACGAGAGCCCAATGGGCTCGAGTTGCTATTGCCAAATGGCAACAAGTTTGAGAAGAAATCTGGAGAATTATTTTCTACTTTATCGAACTCTCGTGTGGTATTCGATAGATTATTTTTTGATTTTACAATTATAAATACATTTTCTATATAATATTTTTGATTTAACAAATTAAGGTTGATTAACTCACTATAAGCAAAATCGAAAAGTATCGAAATCAAACTGCATTAAAGTTGTGAACATGAAATACACAATTATTATAAATATTTTATCCCTTGGTGGAGGATTTCGTAACATTGTTTTGTTCTGTTGCGTTGAAAGTTATTGCTTTCCCTTTGTTCCTTAGGTTATCAATTAAATTTGAATGATGTTCATTGTCCAACTGTAGGTAAGATTTTAACGAATTAGATGAGCTGCTTAGAACTGCAGAACTCTGCTTTCTTTTTCCGGGATCTTTTTGTAGTAACTTACGCTTTGTGTTTTTAGCATCTCTCGCGGATTTGAATTCGACATCTTTGAAAGGATCGAATCTTCTCTTGAATTTGTCGTAGTACATATCTTGTATTAATTTGGCAGCTTTGTTCCACTTTGTTTTAATGACGGCTTCTTTATAGTCTTCTCCATTCTGTTTTCTGATATTGAATGCATAGTCCTTCAAAATGTCAGCCAGTTTTTTTTGTTGGTGTATTGTTTATAAATTTGTGCCCCCTTTCCTCGCAAAATGATTGAAATTGTTTCCAAATTGACACGTTGCTTATCATAGTATTCTTACATGCATTTTCGCTAATTTTCTTACCGATTTCATCGAATGGCGATTTACTAAACTGTTTTCGATTCGTTTTTCACTTTCCATCAGAATTGATCACAGACGTCAAATCAAAAACATACGCTGTCAGACAATAAAAACAAAATACCTCAAATTATTCCCGCGGCTATTTTCTAGGTAGATTATTCTCACTATAATAATGTTTTGATTGGCGAAAACGTACAAATGTATCAATCAGTTTTATAAGGTACCTGAAACAGTAGCTAATTTTCTTCAACTTGAAAATGCTAACTCATATACAGGTCATTCGTTTGGAAGATCGTCTGCTACACTTTTGGTTGAATCTGGGGGAGACTTGATGACACTAAAGAAACATGGCGGTTAGAAGTCATCAACGGTCGCTGAAGGGTAAGTTGATGAATCGGTAGCACACAGGACAGAAATAGCTAATAAAGTATTTAGAATGTGTGGCAATGCTGAAATAACACCCGATTTGCGACCAAGTACATCCACGGCAGTTGTGTCCATGACAGAAAAAAAATTAATTTCAACACAAGAAAGTTCGAATAGTTTAAGGAACATGTCATTCATGCACTGCACATTTAATAATTGTACTTTTGATATAAAAGAAATGTAACTTTTGTATAATAAAATAGTCTGAAATTAAATATCTACCTTTACTTATGTGTATATATATTCGAGAAAAAAGTACTCACTTTTTCCCGGAGAACAAAGTAATTTCATAAGAAGTGATATTTTGTTACCTGTCAACAGAGATAAAATGTCAAACTTTTCTCCCGTCACAGAAAAAAGTAATTTTGTTAGCGGATCAGTGGGAGAAACAATGTTTTTTGAGCTAAGCCACTCCAATAGTTTGCCTTTAGCCCAATTGCTTGTACGGTACGTCTAAGGAATCGATGCATCTGACCGGTTTATTACTCCATGCCTTTATTTTATGGACTATAACTCATTTTAAAAATTCCTCTTGTGACGTAATAAACGCGGGCATATCAGACCATTTCGGTCAATTGCTGACTTGGAGATCATTCGTAATCCTAGAATCGGAAGGTACCTATACCAGCAGATTAATCAGAAAATACAAAACATTCAATTGTTAATTTTTCTCGAAAGTTAATATAATGAAATAATGAAACTGGTTACAGAAAAAAATCAACTGCGAAACCATTGACGAAAACTATAGGAAAGCAAAAAAAAAAACAAAAAAAAAATTAGTGAAAAAAAAAACCGATAACTCAACCAATAAACCAAATACACTCTGGAAAATGGTGAATATAACAGAACTAAAGATCATCATCCTATTATTCTTGTTGAAAATGACACAATAATCTCTAGCCCAACAGAAATTTCCAACATTTTTCGAAACTTCTTTGCAAATGCAGTACCTAATAAGATAGATAGATATATAGATATACTTTATTGTCTAAATTTTTTTCATTTTGTCCAAATCAAAATCACCACAATTGGTACGCCACATAAAGACTCATAAATCAGTTAATGCTATAAAGGACGAAACACACTTATATAATAATATTATGACCAACAACATGTATTAAAATTTATAAAAAATATCACAGTTTACATCTTAGAATATGGACTAGAATTTATATGCAAAGTATTCCTCTAAGGTATAAAAATCTTCTTAACATTCCTTTTGAAATGCTTCATATCATTTATGCTTGTAATTTCCTTGGGTAAATAGACCAATCAAAAGAGTTTTTTTCGCGACATAAATACTACCAGGAAACCGACTATGCCATCATACAGCAACTGTCATTGCTTAATATAAACATTTAAGAGCATTTTTTTTATTTCTTATTGTTTTTTACCTGTAACTTGAAAACTAATGAAGTAATACGATACGATACGAATTGTAGAGAATCAAAATGCAAAGAAAATGAGCTCTGGTACGACTCGATCGGATTATTAGTAACGGAGAAAAACCGGAAAAAAACTGCGTTTTTTTTTTAATTCATAACACCGCCATTTTTCATGTTTTGTAGCAAGCTTTCCAGGACATAGTAGTGATTGATATGTACTTTATGTGTGAAAAACTGAGGCACTGTTGGATTATTAGTTTTGGCGTAATTTTAATTCAATTTTTTCAATGCACTTTATTGCAGCATAGGTGGTACGATTTCAATAGTTCTGAAATATTTTGAGAGTTGAAGTATAGTGCTACAAAATGACTATTCTCAAATGCTGCGAAATAGGTGAGAAACACTTGCAAACATGACCGAAAGCTGGCGAGTGCATGAAAGCGGCTTAGGAGGGGTAGAGCAGCAGATTCATAACGGGCGCAGCTTTGTAGTACTACTCTCGGAATCTTTTTGAAAAATTTGAATCGGACCACCTATGACGCATCCAAGTCTGATGCAATAAAGTGCATTACAAAATTCAGATTGCAATTATGCCAAAACTAATAATGCGACAGTTTTTCACACATAAAGTACATATTAATCACTACTATGTCGTGAAAAGCCCGCACTACAACTTAAAAAGTGACGGAGTAATGAATTTTTCAAAAAAATCTGTTTTTTTTCGGTTTTCGTTACTAATAATCCGATCGAGTCGTGTTAGCGCTCATTTTTTTTGCTTCATTGGTTTTCAAGTTACCAGTCAAAAACGGTAAAAAATAATAAAAAAATATTTTTTATAACAAATTATGCAATGACAGTTGGGAGTAGGAAACGTAACAGGATATAACTACGAACTGTCTTTCTTGATGGCACAGTCAGTTTCCTGTTAATATTTTTCTCACAGAATGAATAGAGTAGAAAATCTCTATCTGATTGCCCTGCCTCATATATCATCATCATAATTAAAATCAAATTCCAAAATACTTCATAACTCTCCCATTTTCTATTGAAACTTTTTCACAGAACTGGCAACTTCTTTCTCAAATTTTATTTCATTGAGTTGGCACTACCTATTCCTCTCATTGACAGTTGACGTTTAGAATCAAACCAATTGTCATTAAGACATTGACATATCCACCTGGCCTTTGAATTCCAACATGTGATACGTAAGATTCTAAGCCAATTTATAATCATTTGATTAACAATGTACTCAGCTATTGTTTTACTTCCTGCACCTGACACGTAAGTACTCAAAACTTTTACAAAATAAAAAAAAATGAAAACCCAACCTAAAAATTTAAATTCAAATTTAAAGTCTTTCACACCAGTCAATCAAAGTATTTACTTTCAGGAAGCACTGAAGATGTCGAAAGTCGAAAGCGCTTTGCAAACTTAAGAAAAATATACACTTTATACGAAAATCTTTCATTTATTCTATTTATTGGCCTAAAATGATTGTATACCTGCTTCTGTAAATCAGAGATTCTCTCGCCGGTAAAGAGTACGAATTGAGATTGCTAGCTTTTTCCCTGGCGAGTAGACCTCTCTACATTGGAGATAGTAAACCTTTCTCTGTATTTATGTAATAGACAGGTAGCCTTCAAAATAAAGATTTCAATTAGCGTTAGTATTTTGTGTTCGAAAAAAATCGGGTGGCACGATTCTCGCATCTTAACTTTGAATTTAAGTTCCTTCCATCTACCACAAGGCCCTTGCACGAAAGCTGAAGTGAAATTTTCACACTCAATGTTCTTCAGTCCGCTGACCCAGGAACATGTATCGTCTATAATATCAAAACTGAAAAAAAAACTCTACTGGAATAGATGGCATCCCCGTAGTAGTACTGAAAGAATGCCCAGATGAACTCGGTCCTCACCTTTCTGATCTCATCAACCCCTCCGTATTCTCGGGTCAATTTCACAAAGTTCTAAAAATCTCAAAAGCCGTACCACTATTCAAAAAGGGAGACCCACTTTGTGTCGAAAATTACAGAGCTGTATGCCTACTTAGCTGCTTCTCCAAAGTTATTGAAATCGCCGTATTCAACCAACTGATCGATTACCTAAACAAAAACAACATTATCACACCCTGTCAGCATGGCTTTCGCCAAAATTTCTCAATTGAAACCGCATCGATAGATTTGGTACAATACATACACGAAAATATAAATAAAAATAAATGCGTTCTTTGACTTATCCAGCGCTTTCGACATCATTGACGCCCTATTTCCTGGAGATAAAATTAGAGGCGATGGGTACAGTAATATTCATTTATCCATCAGACCCGGTTGATTCTATTGGTTCGTTGTTATGACCATAAGCGTGTATGTTTTTTGGATTTATTTGCCATTATCAGTTCATTGCACTAGAGCACAAATCAAACTAACCTTCTCGCCTGATTAAAAGGTAACTACTGAATACGCGACCCCTTGAAACCATGGCTGATCTCATATATTACAGAAAGAACACTCAAGGTCAAAATGGACAATGATTACTCAGACGCATTCGATGTTTTGTTAGGCATTCCACAAGGGGGAACGTTAGGTCCCCTACTATTTCTGTTATATATTAACGACCTGCCTCAATCAATACATAATGGCACAGTCTTCATTTATACGGATGACACAACAGTAATCGTCTCGGCAGAAAACCTACAACAGTTCGAAAAAAAAGTTGTATCTGTGATACGGGAATTCACCTCATGGTGCGAGAAATCACCTCATCAACAATTTCCACAAATTCTTTATCTTCCCAAATCGCTGACACCAAACTAGAAACAATTAACCCTTCAGGCAATCCCAAAAAGATTGAGTAAATTATATTATGTCTTCAGAATAGTAAAAGAAAACTTCATTATAGAGCATCTCGTGAACATCTAGTACGCACTCATTTACTCAATAATAAGCTGAAATATAATAGTATGTGGTCGTGCCACTGAGTTCAACAGAGTGTCAGTAATACAAAAAAGGTTCATTAAACTAATATATGACCTCCACCATAACGAGTCATGCAGATAACCCTTTACCCAGAACAAAATAATGACTATCTACCTATACAAATTATAAACTTTTACTTTTCCCAATTCAGATAAATAAAAAATAAAAAAGATGTGCATGAATATCCTTCGAGGAAAAAATTTACATACACTTGCAACAATTCAATAAAATGCAATATAGAAAGTCCTCCGTCTATGCTGGATCTTTCTTTTTCAACCTGCTACCTCGAAAAATGAAGAATACTGCATGCGAAAAAAAATTAAAACTGCAATAAAAAAATATTTGCAGGAAAACCCGTTTTATTCGCTAGAAGAATTTACTCAGTCAATGAACTGACTCATGACTTTTTGTTTTATGCCTTGTATGCAAATGTCACTGTTTTTATTGTCTAGATTAAGTGTACTACTTTGTAATTGTTTATTTTTTTTATCGACCTATCCTATGACATGTCCATTACCTATGAGGATTAATAAATATATCTATCGAATGAATCGTACTTATGACATCAATGCATAAACTGTTCGTCTGTGACGTGCGATTAGCTTATATATTCAAAATATAAATCTAGAATTTCCAAGAATGTTATTTATGAAACCATCTGGTTCTTGGGAATATCGAGATTATTCGATGTTTGTCATCGGAATTCCATGACGGTTTGGTGGAAGAATCTAGGTCAGCGGTCGTCAACTCCTCGCTTGTGACAAAGAACGCAGGGGCGTACTCTACTTATATTCGTTATTTCCGAAAAACTACCCCCCTCTAATTTTGATCGTCCCGATCATAAGTCATTGGTTGACCACGTCGTTGATCCTCTTCTTTACCTCGTACGGCCCTTCCCAAAATGGGCTGTACAGCCAAACCTGGTCGCTTTTTTGAATCCTCCTGAATGAGCCTCCAAATCATAACGAGCTACCATCCTATTACTTGCCTCCTGGGTGCTTGGTGATCCAAACATCAAATCAAGGGCAATCGTCCCTACGACATATAATGCTAGCCGTATTAAGCCTGGGACGGCTGCTCTGTATTCCATCACAAATAGTGGAAGGTGTCTATCCCCATCCTTTTGATGTTTTCCCAGTACCTTGGAAAGATGCTCTTCCATAGTTCGGATGAATCTTCCAACCATGGCATCTGACTGGGTTTGAAGCGCCGTGGTTCTGGTCTTGTTGATACCCATCAGCTCACAAACTTTCTTGAATAACTTCGACTCGAAATGCCTTCCCTGGTCAAAATGTAGCTCCATTGGTGCTCTTGAGAACATGTCTTACTAATGACCTGGCTATGCTTCCTGGTCTGGAATGGCATAGGCCCATTTGCTGAAATAGCCCATGGCAACGAGGATGTATTTGTTACTATCGTCCGTCACAGGAAAGGGTCTAGTTACATCAACGGCAATCCGTTCGAAAGGTGCATCTACGTTATATTTTTATCATTTCACCCCTGGACCTTATCTTGGGACCTATAGTGGCGCTGCACTCTGTACATATTCTGCACCAACTTTCTACATTGCCCGACATTGAACGCAGTAGTCTTCGGATCTTGTCCAATGTCTTATTGACTCCCAGATGTCTTGATACCCATCAGCTCACAAACTTTCTTGAATAACTTCGACTCGAAATGCCTTCCCTGGTCAAAATGTAGCTCCATTGGTGCTCTTGAGAACATGTCTTACTAATGACCTGGCTATGCTTCCTGGTCTGGAATGGCATAGGCCCATATGCTGAAATAGTCCATGGCAACGAGGATGTATTTGTTACCATCGTCCGTCACAGGAAAGGGTCTAGTTACATCAACGGCAATCCGTTCGAAAGGTGCATCTACGTTATATTTTTATCATTTCACCCCTGGACCTTATCTTGGGACCTATAGTGGCGCCGCACTCTGTACATATTCTGCACCAACTTTCTACATTCCCCCGACATTGAACGCAGTAGTCTTCCGGATCCTGTCCAATGTCTTATTGACTCCCAGATGTCTTGGTTTTCCTTAAAGACTTCACCCATGCTCTTCCTGGGCAAAACCAATTGGGAAGTTGATCACCTCCCATCTTCCATACTCGTTCTGGATATTTCCCCATGTCAAATCCCATAAGAAAAAGTGGTCATTTTACGACCATTCACCTGATTCGACCTCTATAAGACCATCATCAGGTTCTCAACGTTTCGAATCGGTTCTCAACGTTTCGAATCATCATCAGTAAGACCGTCATCAGGTTCTTGATGTTTCGAATCGGTTCTCAACGTTTCTAACCATCATCATCTTCCGAAAACATCAATGGCAGAAATCATCACAGCCCCCCTCTTTTTCAGGTACGAAACAATGATGTTTTGCTGGAAAATTTCAGCGGAGAAGAAGATGACACCGAAGTGGAGGAAGAAGAAAAAATAACAAGCAACGCCTCTACCGAAATAAGGGATCTGTTGACCAGAAAAGTTGAGCTGGAGAAAAGGAAAAGGAGTCAAGACTTGCATATGCAGAGGGTGAAGGTGAGCCTCTGAACTAATATTCATATTTATCAAATATATAGAGATGTGACTCTGCGGTTTATTATCTTTTATGCAATTAGTTTTAGATTGCAGAACAAAACCGTCAGAATATGATCTCAATCAACATTATCCTCATTATTTTGTTCATAGTCGAAATATAATTATCCACAAAGGAATTATTATTAATGTAGAATAGTCATATGAAATTCTCTACAGATTCAAAAATGTTTGTCGCATCAATGTTACATACAATCACAAAAAATTGAACTTTTCAATAAACTGAAGTGAAATCTCTTTCAGAATCTTTCGATATCATTGGAATGTATTTAGTTGTCGCTATTGAAAATAAAATTTTATTCTGGCAATCTGAAGGTTATAGTCTCTAACAGGAGACAGATAGTGTAGACTGGATTAGTGAAAGATTAAAATATGACTTCCACGGCATGATGTCGGTTTGTTCATGTGAAAAAATAAGGTTTCCAATCTTGATACATAAAGTGGTATATTTCTGAATTGGTTGAATTACCTAGTTGGAAAATGAAAAACATCCAAGGAATGGAATAGAATATGGAAATACATAATAGGTAAGTAGACAAACTTCAATAAATCAGGCAAAATAATCTAACTACATGATTATAATTACAAGTAATGATGGCTGTTCGTTCGTAATGCTCACGTTGTTCGAAACTGATTTGACCAATGTTTGGTTGTACGTTTGTTCCGAGCTATTGATCAGAGTGTATTCGTTGGAACAGAAAAATTATATCAAAGTGATAAGAAGGCGGCCATAAAAAATAGATAATAGTAAAATGATAAATGTTGTGATAAAAGCCAATTTCGATTTTGATTCGGTTGGAACAGGTGATAGGATGATTCACAAGCTGAATATGTCACTTATAATTTCAAAATTTATGCAGCACATGAAATTGTACATGATGGAGCCATTATTGGTGTTGATGACAAGGTATGCTGTTGAGAGAACAATGAAAAATATCTTTATATACTTTCGTTACTCCTCTTCAAATGACTCTTACATTTGTATCAGTGGCAATTTTAATGGAGAAAATATTATTTATTGGAATGTGCTTACCTTGACCGCCTGTTTTTGTCAACATGAAACTGATTTTGGTCGAGCAGATGCCAAATTCAACTCTCAAATTTAATAACTCGGAAATGCAAACAGTTGCCTTAAATATCTTCATTTACCGGAATCACTGACTTTGTAGACCCCCGGACCATCTCTAGACTGGGACAAACCTGGATCCAGGTAGCACTCAGACTGAGTTTAGACTTTCAATCTTTCTGACAAACCCATAACTCTTTTCAATAATCAAAATGTATTCTTAGTTTTCTTTCCAGTGAAGGTGTGTTCCATAATAATAGATTGAGCTTGTTAATGAAAGTGACTTTTTATTAAGCTCTTATTGTGAATGATAATACTCTTCGAATTTGAATTTTGTACTAAGGTGACAGAATGTATTCAGTTGACATTATGGTTTAAAATAACTAAATAAAAAAGTCAAGAGGTAATACATATAATGTTCAATAGAAACCGCTCTCATGACTTTCTCTGACGGAAGACTAGAACGAACCGTCCTTATTCTGAAACCTATTGAAACCCCTTACAGTGGCTGTTTATGCGCCTAAATTCAAATACTGATATCTGACGAGGGTAATAGTTTTGGTGCTGGTGTATGAATCGAGGTCCAAGTTTAATATAAGAAAAACACTTGAGAGGCTAATTCATATACAGGGTGAGTCAACAGGATTCCCGTGGTTCATTGCTCCTTAATGTATCACTATTTCGATTTCTTATATTTTTTTGTCAAAGGGACCTTCTAAGACCACCTTCTAAAATTATTTTCATTCATACAGGGTGCATCATTGATGCGTGGCTAACCAAAGTTGTTCTTTTTCAAATGAAACACCCGGTATATTTTCATATATTCCGATCGGCTGTTCCATTGGCTGCCCAATTATTTTTTCAATTTTGAATTCCGTTGCGGTGTTGCCAAGTTATTCAAGAGAAATCTATTTTGTAGACTTCTTTTCGAAAAATTACCTATTTCACATTTTGAAATATTTAGTGAAGATAATTGGGGAATCGTTGGTCGATATGATGATGTTCATTGAGAATACCAAGAATTTGGAATAAATTGTACAGGATGTTTGATGCAACAACACAAACTTAGCCATTTTCAAACATCGGTATTTTGATTTTTTCAAATGGAACACCCTATATATTTTCATTTAAATCAAGTCCTTTTCAATAACTCTACACTTTTAATTCTCCATGTCATGTACCTAAAACAACTCGTTTCCTAGATATTCTACATCCAAAAGATGGATATTTTTCCACAGAAAATATTGACAATGTTCGTCTTTGGTATCATATTTGGAATTAAACTTCTCATAAAAATCATATTTATTCGAATCTAACAGAAAATAATAATTAATGCAGCAAATGTTCAATGTGCCTGCCATTTTCACCAATACACACTCCCAATCTGTTTCGAAAATTAGTATCCACATGTGCCAGCGTGTCCTCTGAAATTTTCAGCAGTACGAATTCTTGCTTTCATATTTTCAAGAGTTGTAGGCGGAGTTTGATGGACAACCCATTTAATGTATCCCCATAGAAAAAAATCAATTTTTGTAAGGTCCGGTGACCTTGGAGGCCACTGAACTGGCCCTCCTCTACCTATCCATTTTTCACGGAATTAATTATCAATGTATTCCCGCACATCAGTGTGGTAATGTGCAGGCGCGCCATCTTGTTGTAGCCACATTCTCTGCCTTATTGCCAATGGAATATCATCTAATAAATTTGATAACTGACTTCGCAGAAATCTTAGATATTTTCTTCCATTGAGATGTCCGTTGAAAAAAAGGGCCCAATTACACGCCGTCCAATGATACCTCCCCAAACATTCAGTGACCAACGTTGTTGGTGATTGACATATCTAACAAAATGAGCATTTTTCAGTTGCATAATAGTGCATATTATGCGTATTCACATGGCCATTGTTGTGAAACGTGGCTTCGTCCGAAAATAGAACATACTCAAAAAAATCAGGTTCTTGGTTGATTTTATCTACACTCCATTGGCAAAACCGCATTCGCTTTGGAAAATCTCTTTCAGTCAGCTCTTGCATTAACTGCATATGATATGGATGGTAATTGCATTTCCTCACCATCCGAGAAACACTACTTTGAGATATTCCCAACTCCCTACTCAAAATACGTGTACTCACATGGGGATTCTCGGTAATATGCAATGCAATATCAAGAGCATTTTCATCATTCGTTACAGGACAAGCACGTTCAAACTTTTTGTAAATACTTTTCCGGTTTCCTCAAATCTTGTTTTGAGGTCTCGAAATGCTCGCTGGTCTGGATGTCTTCTCTCAGGAAACTTTTGTTCGTATAATCTAGATGCCAGTAAGCAATTGCCATCACTTTCCCCCAAAGCATACACCATTTTAACCATGTCCTCTGAACGATAATTCATAATGCCACAATAATTTTTAACACAACTGGATTGTAGTTTGACAGTTACCTCTATTTACAAATTCCGATAGTCATTTTTTCAGCGGTAGTCATGGATAACTAAACTAGAAAAAATAGTTACTTTTAAAAATATCTTTTGCTATGATAGTTATTCATGAGTTGCCAAGAATGCTTTTGAAGATGGAGAAAAATAATTGAAACATCATTCAGTATCAGTATTTTCTAAGAACAAACATGTAGATAAAAAAATCTATAGAATTGTTGATTTGATATTGAACAATTCCTTTAAACCAGAATATCTCGTAAACAGGTTGTTTAAGGTACATGACGTCGAGGTTGAAAAATGTAGAGTCATTAAAAAGGAGTTGATTTAAATGAAAATATACAGGGTGTTCCATTTGAAAAATCAAAATACCGATGTTTGAAAATGGCTAAGTTTGTGTTGTTGTGCCGAACATCCTGTACAATTTATTGTAAATTCTTGGTATTCTCAATGAACATTATCATGTCGAACAACGATTCCCCAATTATCTTCACTTAATATTTCAAAATGTGAAATAGATAATTTTTCGAAAAGATGTCTACAAAATAGATTTCTTTTGAATAACTCGGCAACGCCGTAACGGAATTCAAAATTGAAGAAATCGTTGAGCAGCCAATGGAACAGCCGATCGGAATATATGAAAATATACCGGGTGTTTCATTTGAAAAAGAACAATTTTGGTTAGCCACGCATCAATGATGCACCCTGTATGAATGGAAATAATTTTAGGAGGTGGTCTTAGATGGTCCCTTTGACAAAAAAAAATATAAGAAATCGAAATAGTGATACATTAAGGAGCAATGAACCACGGGAATCCTGTTGACTCACCCTGTATAGTTAATAGAATCTATTATTAGAGCAATGGTGTGGTGTGTGACTGGGCAGAGGCAGCCATGTATGATGAACAACTGCAAACTTTTTTTGCAGTAGTCTACCATCCACATCAAATTTTTCGCTTAAGCAAAATATCCGCCGTCAGTATTAAGCCTAGTCGCCTAGTATTAAGATATTTAATCCTAACACTTGGTACAATTAGATGTTGAGACTATTTGATAGAAATAGTTTTGTAAACTACCTGTTACTATTGAAAACTGTGGTAATTTAAATCAGTTCAAAAAGCTTTCGAGAAAATTTGATAACTAAATGTTCGTGTTTGTCATCTTTTATTTTTATAATTCCATACCTAATTTAAATTTTATTTAATAAGGTTTAGTTTTCCTATATAGAATAATGTTTGTAACCAATCCTGATTGTCTAGCTTCGTAATGTTTATGTAGCTTTGATACTAAATAAATACATTATTATTATTCTTTAGAACACTGAATAAACAGTGATGCTTGTTATTATCATTTTTTATTATACATTTTCCAAGCCTGGAAAAAAAGAAGAGAATTTTATGGGAAATCAAAGCAACAAATTAAGGTCTATTATGATTTTTTTCGGCACCTCATCCTCATCCAACTAAGAATGGATTTAGTTATCGCCGCGATTATCACTATCGCTGTCTTGGTCTCGCTACGATGCAGACCAAGCATTGATCCACTTTTCGAGAACTCATTATCATTCATATTCAACATGTTCTGAAGACGTTTCGCAATGATATCGACGACAAGAGTTCATATGTCCAACCATAAATATACCAGTAAAGGAAGAGATGTAGCCGGATTTAATATTCTAACCGAAAATGCTCACAGTTAGATTAACTTCACAGACATCTTCGCAAATCTAGGAATTTTTTGAATAATGGAATAGTCAAAGTTGGCCGTTGATACACCTTTGAATAATTCATTCAGTCGAACTCGTACGTTGCGATGGATCGTGAATTTTTAATGGACTTCCAGTGCGCTTTCATTCTAAATCGATCTGATGGATGAAGTCTTCTACACTCGGTAGCTGAGATATACCGTTTGTTCCGTACTTTGTTTGGAGAAAAAAGGAATCGCGAAAAAAAGATCATAGTAAGACTATCGTCTATTCATCAAAAGGCATTTTCTGCTGTACAACATAATTTTTTATTCTTGCCAGTGATATTAGTGCGGCATTTGCGCCAAATCATTTTGAAGAGAAAAGTGATACGCTACTGCTTTTCCTTAACGAAAAAATTATTTTTGAAATCCCCATTCCACTACGTACGATTTTCTCATAAAAAAATCAATAATTTGCATCTTGCTAGACCACGAGAAAAAACAATTTATGTAACTTTAAATACAAAATTATTTAAGAGAAGAATTTTTAAACGGTAGAATTATAAAACTAAAGTAATCTGAATATAATGCTAACACAAAATGTGCAAGATTTTGAATCTGCTACTTGCAGAATAACCTTGGTCAAACACTTAAATAAGTTATTCTTTGCTCTTCAGTGCATTTGTACTAAAGTTTGTCCTAATTTTTTTTATAATTTTCATTCAATTCTTTTTAGTCACTAATGGGATCCGTCATCTCATTGAATTCTGACGAAAATTTTATACCAGTCATTTTCAACCAATCAGATGCTTTATGTCGACATTGTTACTATGGTAACCAGCAAATTTTCTGAAAATTTGTCATCCACATTAGCATGTAGACGTAAAATTAATAAGTGGAAATTTCCAGGCACATGATAGCTATCATATAATTAGACAAAAATTATATTGAAATAATATTGACAATATTTTTTATTTACTTACTTTATAAGTTGGAAATAATACTACAATTTATTGAGGTGTACATTCTATAATATCATTAATTAATTTTAAATTCTTCAAAAATTCCACTTCTACCTCCTCTTTCCTAAGTGGTGAATAAAACACAGAACCGGTGTTTTTTTAACAATATGCCTGTGTTTCATAAAATAAAAAGAATACTGAGACACCAGTTTATTTCTTTGAGTATTAGATTTGTGTCCAAAAGAAGGCACAATATCACGCAGAATGTTGCCAATCTCTTTAAATAAGTTTTCTTGCTCAGGATTTAATCCAGATTCTTCCACTAGGTATGTTAGATATTTTACATTTTTATGGTACATTTTAATGTGCTGTGATTCTTTGCATCAGGAACACAATTCATACGATTGAAAGTTCATTTTATTATCACTCTTTTACCAACTTATGATTGTATACAATGTTATGAGGAACATATAATGCCACAAATAAAATATTGATTGACAGGAGTAGTGAATGTCAAATCCATGGCTAACTTCACAAAACATTTTTTTAACCGGCAACATACGCCAACAACATTCTATTTGGAATGAAGAATAAAATATCCCGATTTCCTGAATTATTCGAAAAACAAATTATTACCGCTAATATTAATTTTTCTTAGAATTAAACCTAAAATAATATGAAAAATATTTAAGTATATATGTATAGGTATAGTTATATATTTTTTGCTGTATATCACCTTTGTAGTCAATATTGACATTTCCCTGAAACCTAGTAGGAAAATTATATGAAATCAATTATTTTTATATAATAATGTATCTGATATTATAAATTTTATTTTACTAGGGCACGGGAAAAATAAAAAAAAATATCCCCCAATACGAACATCCCCTTTCATTTTTAATCAATATTCACATTTCCCTGAAACCCAGTAAGAAAATTGTATGAAAACAATCAATTTTATATAAAAATGTATATGATATTATATATTTTATTTTACTAGGGCACGGGGAAAATCAAAAAATATCTCCCGCAAAACTCCCATTACACACAGCCTCCTATTTATTTGTGAATAACGTCAAAATAAATATTTACTTAATGTTTTCTATTTAAATATAATTCCGGCATGAAATTTTCTTACCGAATCCTCCACGTGCTTGAATTAATTGCGGGAAATTTGTCTCGTACATGAATTTTTAAAGAAAATTTAAAAAAAATTCATGTACTCAAAAAATTTCCGGCAATAATTCATGCTCTAGGGAGATTATAAGTGAAAATTTATAATCTCCGACCTCAAAATTACCCACATACCCATTTTGAATGGATTCAGGCCATAATAACAAAACACGTCGCCATCTTGGAGCTGTCATCTTGAATTTCCACAAAATATCATGATGTCCGACCCCAAAAACCCCCACACACCATTTTTGAATGGAATCAGGCTATAATCACAAACTTGAATTCGTGGCTTTTAATAAAAAAAACTTGATATCCGATCCCAAAAACCCCCACATTCCAATTATTGTAATCGGGCTATAACCATAGAACTCGTCGCGATATTGGAGCCGCCATCTTGAATTTATGAATTTTGACAGAAAATTATGTGATCTGTGTCCTCGAAAACCCCCACATACGAATTTTGAATAGAATCGGACCATAATTACAAAACTTCCGCCATATTGGAGCCGCCATTCTGTTTTTTCTCTAGCAAAAACTCCATTATGCATTGTCACCGGAATTATGAACACCTGCCAAATTTCACGTTAATCAGACAACTGGAAAGGGGTTAAAATTCACTTGCAAGATTTGAAGTAGTACTTACAGTATATCCACTCTCAGTTGAATAATTCATCTTCGACTCAAAATATAGGGTTCATTCAAAATCGTACATATTATAATGTTGAATTATGAAGGAAACCGGAAAAATAAATAAATGTAATTCCCCGTATAAAGTATATAGTAGACCAAATTGAGTGAAAACTATTCCCGCGTAAAAACCAGTCGATAACTCCGCTGACCACTTATATCATAAATTACCGTAAACCACTACAGATTATACTTTATAGGGTTTGGGGTATAGATAATAGAATCTATTAGTAGAACAGTGGTGTGGTGTGTCTGGGCAGAGGCAGCCATGTATGGTGAACAACTGCAAGACAATTTTTGTGCAGTAGTCGAAAGTACCATACACATAAAATGTAGGCTCAAGCAAATCTGCTTTGAATCTGTACAACAACCAATGAAAGTGTTAAAACACTAATCATTACAAAATACAACGCTATCCGATTACGGCGCATCTTCATCTGGAGTGACATCAGTTAACAACATAACAGACGTGGCATCGTCTACCTCAATACATAAAAATCTTGATTGTAATACTCCTATAATTTTGAATAATTGCTAGAATGTAACAATTAACCAATATTGAAGTCGTAAGTAATGTTTGAAAAAATTCTGTTATTTTTAATTTAAAATTAAATATTTGTCCAGTGTTCTTTTTTAGCATATTATTATGATATAAACAGGGTTGTAGAAAAAGTATAGTGTTTCACTGGTCTTATACATTTTTTGAAGCTCGTGAACATTACCAGTCTCGGCTGGTAAACTGTTCTCTCCCATCAAAAAATGTTACTTTCGTCACTCGTAAAACAATATACTATTTTCTACAACTGTCAAAAAAGTGATTTTTTTTGTGTAGTTTGCGTGCCTAAAGTATGTAATTTTTCAATATCAAAATACTGTTTCATTATTTTTCGAAAAAGTTCACTTTTTTTAACGGTTGTTGCTAGGCGATGAGGAAGTGAAAAAAACTTAACTTTTTTGAACGGTGATCGCTTGCTGCATCAAGCGATCAAAAATCAAGGCGGCCCGCGGCAATAACATATATCCCTCTAAGGGGCTATTCTAGCGATTCATTCAAATTGAGCCAAAGCTATTGCGTCTTCAGAAACCAGATGTCATTAATAATTAGTGACATGTAAATGAAACGATTGTAAATGAAACAATTTCATTAAATACTCCTGACTCATCAGCAAACACAGTTGATGATTCTACTGGGTCAAGCATTTTAATAGGCAATAATGCAATCAATTGTACTTTCAATATAACTTTTTGTGAAAAGTTGAGTAAATAATAAACAGTATAAAAATTGGTTGAAAGTTGAAGAACAAATATTGTACGCAACACGTGAGTAAAGTATTTTTTTACTCATAGGAATTTTCTACTCGTAAACAATGTACCACTTTACACACTTGTTATACAAATAACTATTTCTTAGATTTTGCGACCGGCAAAGTTCATTTGAAAATCATCAAGTTATTGATCCGAGCAAGAACTAGAATTTCGTATTGGCCAATTAAGTTGGTCCCCCCACGAGACAGTTGAATTAGGAAATTATTAAAATTTGATAATTCGTAATCAAAGGACGATTTGAAACGCGAAAAAAATTTTTTTTGAAGGGGGGCATTTGCCCTCCCAATCGAAATTTCTTTGTTATAGAAAGTCGGCGACTCAAAAAATTGATGTCCCCGAAAAGCGCAGCAAAAAAATTCAGACACGCCCCCCCCCTTACTAGAAATTATACGTCATGGGAAAAAATTCTCGTTTTTCGATAAAACTTCAATGAACTTTTTTGTAGTACTCTTTTTGAACTTTCTGGGGGGTGGGACTCCCCCATCCCCTAGGCTGTTCGCTACCCCGTGGACTATTTTGAATAACGAGAGTAGTTTTGATTATATCTGTCAAACTAGATGGTCAATCACTTTGATTTTTCTTCAAAATATCTGTGATATCCTGCTCTAGCTCCTCCTCGTTTTTCATAAACTTCTTAATTTTAGTACTAACGGTAGAATTAATAATGTGCTGTTTGCTTATGCATGGTCCATATGTTACGTGTTAATTGACCCAACTTCAATTATACTGTGTGTCCCAGCTAAAACTTGTCACCTCCCTAATCTCCGAACTCGTGAAAAAAATTTAAAATCGCTCAAACCCGTCGATTTTTATTTCAAGGGGGAACACTATCACCAAATACATCATCATTGTGTTGTCGACCCCCTCAGCCCCAGCACCCCCTACTTCAGAATTTTCAATGGGACTACTATACTTGTGATACATCATTTGAAGGGAATCCAATCCCAAATACATCGGTGTACTGAAATTGAGGATCGATCAAGTGTTGTTGAAGTTTTAATGAAAACTAAGTTTTATCAAGATAATTTTATTTTTCATCACTTAAAATGTTATCATCGTAAGAAAGGTTCTCTGTGGGTACGCCACTGTATTGAAAAATAATATGCTGTCAGAAATAATCGTTTAGAAGGTGAGACAGACGTTTTTATGAAAATAAAAAATGTCGCCATGTGTTTTGTATATGCATATCTTCGTTGACGCCTTGGTATATTGATGTATTCGAAAATGGTTTATACTATACAAGAGAGAATATCCATTGTAGCTGCGTATTTTGAAAATGGACGATGTGCTAGAGCTACGGCTCGAATTTCAAATGAAATTCATCCAGAAAAATCAGTACGTGCTTCAATTGATGAATAAGTTCATGGAGTCGGGATCAGTGCTGAATAAAAAACATGAACGAGAGAAGCCTATGAGAATGAAGGGGTCGCTGTTGCAGTTGTAGGACATGCAGTGATGGACAACATTCAATCTTTAAGACAACTTGAGACTATTTCTGGAGTTTCGAAAAGCAGCGTACATCGAATTCTGAAAGAAGCAAAATTCCATCCTTATAAAATGCAGAATGTACAAGAATTAAATGAAGATGATCCTGACAGACGTACAGAGTTTTGTGAAATCATGAGTCAATTATTGATTGGTGATAATAATTACCTCTTCAATGTGTGCTTTTCTGACGAATCTTTTTTTTATTTAAATGGACATGTGAAAAGGCACAAGTGCAGATACTGGAGTGACGTAAATCCCCATTGGTACAGGGAAACTCATCCACAAACTCCCCAGAAATTGAATGTTAGGGCTCGTATTCTGGGAGACCATATTGTAGGTCCATATTTTATTGATGGTAACCTCAACGGACAAACGTATCTTGAACTTCTTGATACAACTGTGAACCCCAGAATCACTCAGTTACTTGAAGACGATGATAGGCTACTTGAAGGTCAGCTCACCTTTCAACAAGATGGAGCTCCTCCACATTTTGTTGCACCTGTACGTCAATTTTTAGATGACAATTTCACAGTGAGATGGATTGGAAGGCGAGGACCAATAGAATGGCTGGTTAGATCTCCTGATTTATCACCATTTGACTTCTTTTTATGGGGTCATTTGAAATCCAAAGTTTATATTACACAGCCAACTTCTCTTGATGGTCTATGTAGGAGAATTGTTGTGGAGTGTCGTGCAGTGACTCCAGAAATGTTGAGCAATGTGCGAAGACATTTCGAAAATCGCTTATACTTCTGTATGGAACTGAATGGTTCACATTTTGAACCTTTCTTACGATGATAACATTTTAGGAGATGAAAAATAAAAATATCTTGATAAAACTTAGTTTTCATTAAAACTTCTGAGCGATTTTCAATTTTTTCACGAGTTCGGAGATTTGGGGGGTGACAAGTTTTAGCTGGGACACACTGTATATATCTCGGGTTCGGGATGGTGAAACTTGTTAAAATTTTATAGAGGTTTTGTTCACATGTTAAACAATACGTCTGCCATATTTTAATAATTTCCTAATTCAACTGTCTCGTGGGGGAACCACCTTACGTCAGCGTGAGTGTTGGCTATACATTTGCTAATGGTAGTTAATAACCGATTTAGGGATCATTTGGATAATGTTAGCAAAACTCGGTTCATTGCCACTCATTGTATCAGTACGGCAATCAACTTTCTAGCGTGATCCGATTCTTGCACTCGTAAATTGTTACGCGTTCTGCATTCGTTATGTAAGATGCACGACACGCTAGACATACGACGACGATATTGTTACTTGTATGACTACAAATTTTACAAGACACGTTCGGCTAGAGGAATATACAGTATTGAGTATATGTATGGGTATCGAGTATTTTCGCTTGGCCAAATTCACCATCTGACCTCGTCGGAGGTATGTCAGTTTCTCATTCCGATGAATTGAGCATCGAATAGATGAAATACCGTTTGAACGAGCCGGGATTTGTATTGTGAACGGAAGTGCATACTTACATACACGGTATTTGAATTCGATGAGATTTTCTGGTCCCGATCTGACAGATTCAATCAATCAATCAATCAATTCTTTATGGGTGCTAGGACACAAGAGTGTTTACACAAGTCATTTGAAGTTGTACATACATCAATTGCAAAAATAAAAAATAAAGATAAAATATAGGTACAGTAAAGCTTAGAAAAACAGATAAAATCGCACATTAAAAGTCTGATAGGTATTGAAATTAGGTCAAAATTTGTATAATTGAGTTGTTCTGAAAAGTAAGAGTACCATTGAAAAACTCATTGACATCATAAAAGGCATGTTGTAGTAAAAAATGTTTGAGTTTTATTTTGAAGTTGTGGAGTTCTAGTTCCTTGACTTCCGCAGGGAGGGCGTTGTATAGCTTGGGTGCCCAAAAGGAGATTCCATCGCGTGTTTTTGACAGTCTCAAATAATTGGCTTGGATGTTTTGACGATTTCGTGTAGGGTATTCATGAATTTGGGAGTGGTTTGTGTATTCATGTAAGTTTTCTTTTATGTATAATAGACATTGTAATATGTATATACAGGGTAACGTTAATACTTTATGTTGTTTGAATTTGTCCCTACAGTCGTCTCCGTATTTCAAACCAGAAACAACTCTCAATGCTCTTTTCTGCATACTAAAGATTTGAGAGCATTGGCTCGAGTGTCCCCATACTAATATAGCATAGGATATGGTGGACTGAATGAGGCCGTGAAAGGCTGTAAGTAGAGTACTCAGGTTCACGTTTTTCGAAAGACTACGTAGTAAGAAGGTAAGGCTCGATAATCTCCTACATAGAAATTCACAGTGTTCCTGCCAGGTCATTTTTTCGTCAATGTAAACTCCTAAAAATTTGGTACTTTTAGATGTGAATCTAATTTCGCCAGTATTTCTCATACTGAAGAGCATATGTTCAGTTTTCGATTAATTGACTTTCAGTTTATTTGATTGGAACCATCGTTCTATTTGTTCTTTTTCAGTTTCAACTGTGGAAATCAGAGTACTCAAGTTTTTTTCTGAATGTATGAACGTGCTGTCGTCAGCAAATAGTAAAAACTTTGATAGTGGCGATGCATAGGGCAAGTCGTTTATAAACACTAGAAAAAGCAGTGGTCCTAAAACGGACCCTTAAGGGACACCATATTGTATATTGAGTAGAGAAGATTTTTTATTTCGGAAAAGGACAAACTGGACTCGGTTTTCTTGGTAGGATTTTATCAGGTTGATACTTTCTTCGTGGAAATTATAATATTGAAGTTTTTTTAGTAAAATATCGTGTGAAACGCAATCAAACGCCTTCGTCAAGTCCAGGTAATTTGCATAAATGAAATCATTGTTTTCGAAGCTTTTCTTCACCATTTGTGTCAATCTGCCAATTTCCGATGTGGTTGAATGTTTTTTTCTGAACCCAAATTGTTCTTGAAAAAAGAGATTTTCTGATTCAAAATGAGATGTCATTTGGATTTTCAAGATAACTTCGAATAATTTGGCAAAAATTGGAATAATCGAAATTGGTCTGAAATTTGAAGGCTCTGTGTGGGATTCTTTTTTATGTATGGGCACCACTTTGGATATTTTCAGAACATCGGGAAACTTTTGTAGAGAAATGCATTTATTTAATAATTTCGTTAGAGGAATAAGTATGATATCCTTGATTGCTAGTAAAACTTTGAGATTCAAGGAATAAGCGTCTTTGCTATTAGTTTTTTTCAATTAATTGATCACATCTCTTACATGTATAAAGCTGACTTGCCTGAAGTAGAACGTCTTTATATCATGACCTGGTTCCGGTAAAAACTGTTCGAAGGATATGTCCGTGTTTGGTGGGTCGTTTATTATAACATTGGCAACATTGCTAAAATATTCGTTGAATTCGTCAGATTGAAATTTGAAGGGATGCATAAAGACATTTCTTGTATTGAGATTCAGTGGTGGATATACTATTTACTCAATCAAAATCGTCCTTTCAAGAATTCCATAATTCATTTCATTTTTTCATATTCAGAACTGTTGTGTATGCGGATTGATTTCCACGATCTAGTTAATTTGATAGTTGTTTAAATAAGAATTCGAAGTAACGAAATGAGAAATTTTAATGTTTCTTGTGCAATATACAATTTCGAACTAACTCTAACAAACTTAAAAAAACAGAAAAATGAATACAGTTTCTTTTGCCAGATGGTAAACAGATCATCTGGCAGGTACTTAGGCCTGTTGTGGATAATGATACCAAAATCATTCGTTGCTAGAAATAATAATTTACTAATTATAGTTCTTTTAACAAAAGTTATTTTGTATGGAACACAGAACATCAAATACTCGCAAAATTTCCGATTGAGGCTCAGATCTCACTATATGGTCCACAAATCTCATATGATGGTAAACGTCCTTTTTTGCATATAAAGGTACTAAAAACATAAACTACTATACAGTGATTCTCAAAAGTCCCCTCCCCCCCTCTTATTTTTGGAACGATTATACATAAACAAGTGAAATTTGGAAACTGAATATGAAAGGTTGTAAACTTCCCTACTAGTGATGATAGATGACGAAATCGTCAAAGATGACGTCACAAGGCCATTGTGACCAATAATTTTAAATGGAACCCTACGGCAAGCGACACCTCTTTTAAAAGGTATCGAAAAAACCTATTCAATGATACTAATTTTGTTTGTGTTTATGGCAGTTTTGGTAACTCGCTTCAAAAAAACGCAAAGCTGTAATGAATTAAATCAGTTAATACTAAAATTCCAAATTCAAGCTCCGCCTCTGGATAGTTGTCAAATAAGCTGACGTTTCTGTTAGTCTCCCTAATTCGACGTTTTTGTAATTGTCCAAGTTTTTGTACATTCAATAATTTGTTGATCGAACGTTTAACTGTTTTAGCAGCTTTTGGTACTTTTAATATTTTTGTACATTTTAATAATTTGTTAAACTGTTGTGAGCCGAACGTTCAAGTGCTTCAAGAAGCGAAATGGTACGTGCTTTAGGTGATAAAGTAGCAGCGATCCTAATTCTTGGTGAAACTGGACAAAATATTCATGCAGCAGAACGCATTTTTAATGAGAGGTTTCCCGATCGCCCCGTTTCGAGGATTTATTAAAGGGAGCTTCTTCGTAAGTTTGAAACAACGGGTAGTATTAATGATGCGAAACGATCTGGCAGACCACAAATTTCTGATGAGAAAAAAATTGATATACTGGCAGAAGTAATAGTTAATCCTACTTCTTCAACAACTCACGTTGCATCTACCTGTGAAGTCAGTCGAAGTACAGTACACAGGGTGTTGAAAAAAAAACAAATTTCATCCATACAAATTAAAAATGGTTCATCAACTCTCAGACGACGACCCAGACCTAAGACAAGAATTTTGTGAAAATATGGAAACTAAAATCAACTAACTGCCAGACTATGTCAAAATAATTTGTTTTATTGACGAAAGTACTTTCTATCTAAATGGAAATGTAAATACACAGAATGTGAGGTATTGGAGTGACGCAAATCCTCACCTGTTTCGTGAAACACATACCCAATTTCTCCAGAAGGTGAATGTTTGGGCAGGTATCCTGGGAAACCACATCGTTGGGCTTCTTTTTTCAAATACTAATTTACTTGGTGAGGTTTATTTGGAGCTGTTGCAAAACGCAATAGAACCGTTAATCCTTGAAATTTTGGAAGATAATCCAGATGAATTCGGCAATTTGGAAATAACATTCCAACAGGATGGTTCTCCTCCACACTACTACGGTGCAGTAAGACGGTATTTGGATGAGGAGTATCATGGTAGATGGATTGGACGACGAGGTTCAACGGAATGGCCAGCTCGATCACCGGACCTCACACCTTTGGATTTTTTTCTGTGGGGGTACCTTAGATCGAAGGTTTACGCCACTGAATCTGACAATATTGACGTTTTAAATTAACGTATTGTTGCAGAATGTGAGGCTGTTTCCGCAGACACATTTGCAAAAGTACGAGAAGAGTTTAAAAATAGGATATTCCACTGTCAGGAAGTAAATGGAGGTCACTTCGAGCAATTCCTTCAAATAGATACTGATTCTTAAATCTGTAATTAATATCATACTGAATGTAATTTAAATTTCAATGTTTACTAATGAGCCATTAAAACTGCCATAAACACAAACAAAATTAGTATCATTGAATAGGTTTTTTCGATACCTTTTAAAAGAGGTGTCGCTTGCCGTAGGGTTCCATTTAAAATTATTGGCACAATGGCCTTGTGACGTCATCTTTGACGATTTGGTCATCTATCATCACTAGTAGGGAAGTTTACAACCTTTTTTATTCAGTTTCCAAATTTCACTTGTTTATGTATAATCGTTCCAAAAATAAGAGGGGGGGGAGGGGACTTTTGAGAAGCACTCTATATTTTTTCTTACTCTAAACAGTGACAACTATAGTACAAGAGAAAACATATCTTTATTAACTACAGGGCTGTGATAGATATATGTCATAAACAAAGTCTCAGCAATAAATTAAACCTAAAACACAACCTTAAACAATAGTTATAACAAAACAAAAACAATGGAAAATGCACAGATAAACAGAAACAAATTAAAAGCTATCTTCAAAGAATTCTTCTACAGAGTAAAATGCTTTAGATAAAAAAACATTTTTGGCTTCTCTTTTAAAAGTCTTAAAATTATTAGTGTTTTTAATTGTACATGGTAGGTGGCTAAACATTTTTTTTTTGCATTATAAATAAATGATTTTTTTATTTGACTTGTAGATGGAATTGGTAGTGGAATCTTATGACCCTGCCTAGTGTCATGAATAATATTATCATTTGCATTTCTATACTTACTCAACACAATACACACACTTTCTAACATATATATGGAAGGCAGTGTTAATATATTTTGATTCAGAAATATCGGCCGGCAAGAATCTCTTCTCTTTATACCGTACATAAACCATATCGCCCTTTTTTTTAGTAAAAATATGGCAGAAAACAAATATTTCATTATCCATGAGTATTATTGAAGGCTCTTCTAAATTTGTTAATAACTGGTATTCAAACCAATGCAGAACATTTGTTCGGTTCATTTCTCCCTGGCAATCACAATTCTTTGCTTTCGAACAAAAAAATAGGTCTGCACCACAAATAAATCCGGTACTGCATCCAGCTTAATGATATACATACATAAAAAAAACATCAGCGGTTGTATTTTGCTTTCATTTTATGGTTGTATTTGCCTTGCACCACCAAATTCAGTCTTTTCAACACTGTTTACATTAGAATCTTGCCAGGTTCGCCTAATGAACACCCAAGTTTCATCCAAGAATACAAACTGACGTTAATCCTCCTACACTTATTGACCATCAAAAGATGATATTGGATTGATAACAGTAGTAAAACATGCCCGGAATGATTGGGAGCTATAATAAGAACCAGGTACAGGTTTAATAATTTTCTTGTCAGAGAACTGTCATCGGAGCAAATTTCATTATTGCTGGTCAAACTGCCATAAGGAACTCGAAATAGCTTGCTTTGGAAAGGGACTTGGGAAATTCAACGCGGACTTATTCAAGGGGGAACTAATTTAACGTAGTTGTATAGTTTAAGTTTGTTGTTATGAATATATGTTCTCTTTGACAATATTTCTCATTTCTGACGATCACCTTTTTCAAACGAACCTCAAAGAGACTTGTTGTTAAGTTTCATGTAACCATGTAAAAAGTGTATACGTTAACTTGCAATACTGATGGGCAACTTCATCAAACCACGACGTGGATCATCTTTTCTATATGAAAAACCTATTTTATTCAGAATTTTCCATAAAGATATTTAACAACATTTGAAAAGATCACGGTCTTCCTGTTCATCTTTCAAAGTTTTCAAATTGATATGTTTTTCTGAAATTATTGATGTTATTAAATATTGTATGATGAATAAATCAATACAAAATACTTGTTGTTTTTGCACATATCATTCAGAATTGATCGAAACCATCAATATCTACCACTGGTTTCACCCGTTTTCGCTGTTTCGATGGACTGCTGAATACTTCACCTCTATTAGACGGTTTATAGTAGAAATACTCAAATTCAAGGCATCTGCAACCCTCTGAAATAAAAAATCGACAAATATTTATTCTACCCTAACATTCAGACAGGGTGGTGGCCCATCTAAAACTTGTCTTGGGGGTTTTGGCTAATAATATCGTGGATGTGGAAAAACGCTCGGACAGGTCGATTTTAGTTTCGAGGGGGACGTTTTCTTGTCCTATCTGCAGCACAGTTACTTCAACCTTCGAGCAGTTTGGTGAACAACCCCAAAAATTTCAATTGGGAATAGGGGTCGAGAAGCACATGGTTTGAAAGTTAAATTATCTACATGACGGTGTGCAGTTTTTCAATTGGGATCAATCATAGTTAGTGTAGAGTTAAATTGACTTACATTAGTCTCATCTTAAGAATTGCTCGAAATGCGCACCTCCAACTTCCAGGCAATAATATAAATTCTGCTGAAAACGTTCTCGTACATTTTGTAGCATTCCTGGGGTGATTTGGCGACATTCATTTGTGATTCTTTGCCGTAAATCTTCGAGTGAAGTAGGAGGGGTAGCATAAATTCTGCTTTTCAATTGACCTCACAGACATAAATCTAGGGGAGACAGGTCTTGTGATCGTGGGGGCCATTCGATAGAACCTCGCCTACCAATCCAGTGATCCTGGAAGTGTTAATCTAAATACTGCCGAGCAGAGTGCGGCGGAGGAGCGCCATCTTGTTGAAATATCAGCTGATCCTCCAAATAATTTGGGTAATTTTCAATAATGTTTGTTAACATGGGTTCAATGGTGTTTTCAAGCAGTTCCAGATATATTTTCCCTGTTAGATTGCCTTCTGAGAACAAAGGACCAACGATACGATTACCAAAAATACCAGATCATATGTTGAATTTTTGGGGATGTTGCGTCTGTACCTCATGAAATATGTGGCGATTAGAATCAGCCCAATATCGACAATAATGGCGATTAACAATAACATTAAAAAAAAGGAACGTTCATCACTGAAACAGATGTTGAAAAGAAACTGTGGATTTGTCATCGCCTGCTCACTTACTACCTCACACAATTGTAAGGACAAAATTTGTGGAGTTTCAAAATACGCTGAATGCTGGTTCGTGAGACACCGGAAAACAGTTGCTAGCTGTACTTAACATATGGTCAAGCGCAACATATGGTCAAGCGCACAACATGGCCTAAAATTGACACTGTTGTCGCCTCATTTCTGACTGGCGTGGCGGTTCGATTTGCCGTTTTTTATTTGCTACCGATCCCGTTTCTCAGAATTTTGTAACTAACTCAATACAATACTGCCGCGACACAGTCCTTCCATATTGTTAATCGAACCATTCAGCAGCCATTTTCACATATCTATTGTTTTCATAATACAGTTCAATCAACTTAACACTCTCTGCAACTTTGTAGATAGATGGATATTTTATTTCCTTACCAATAAACATTGAATTAGTGGAACGTCAAAAAATAGTACAATACAAAACAGGCATGTATATAATCACAACTAAATAAATAATATAAAAAAGTAAAGCAAGAAGAGTGTCTATCACTCAAGTTCAAGTTCTTCCATGCTCAGATCAAGATAGTTTTTTATCCTATAAAAACAGTTTTTCAGTAAACCATTGTTTTTAGTTTAAAAGTACAATACTACATACGAATGGAAATCACTTGTAGTAATCAACTGAGATACAAATGACAAGTTCTATTTGTTTGTTCTGTCTGTTTGTTCTACCATTGTATAACTCTTCATACAATGGTTCTACTTAGGAAAAACTGAGCAAAAACGTTCAGAGTATTGTAGCAAACAAATGATAGATTGGCAAAAAATTGGAACTGAGCTGTCCAGTGACGTACAACAATTTGTAGCTCTGAAATATCATACAGGTTTATTAAAAAAAAAACAAAAACTGTACACCGTTGTTTGGAGAATTATGCCCTAATCAAATTTTAGGGGTTGTTCACCCCACTGCTCGAAGGTTGAAGTGACTGTGCTGCAGGTCGGTCAACAAAATGACCCCTCGAAACTGAAATCGACCTGTCCCAGCGTTTTTTCACATCTACGATATTATTAACCAAAACGCCCATGTCAAGTTTTCGATGGGCCGCCCTGTATATATTCACTGTATTATCTTACTTTAGTGATCATAGATATATGTAATTAGTATAACTCACGTCTCTAACAACAGTTAGTGGAGGTGAAGTTCCCCCATTTTTACGTTATCTTTCAAAGTAGTCTATTAAAGACGCTACCTATTTGTTGGGACTGTTTTGCTAATGCCTTAGGCATATTGATATTGATTATATGCAGGTCTTATCGAAATAATTGATTAGTTCTGGGAATAACTCTTTTTATTATCAAACATAAAACACTCAAGAATCAAACGGAATAATACACAAACTGAACCATAAAAGTCACAGCTGACAGATTAATGAGACGAATGTCTACATGAGCGTTCGGATTGGCAACGTCTAAAATTTTACTGACAGGTTGGCAACATTTAATATAAATTTTTACTAATTTCATCGTTATGCAACGCATTTCTTTGGAATTTCAACTTTGAAATGTTGGATATAGAAAATTAACAAAAATGACGCCATTCTCTTCTCAACCAAACAGACTATACATACATGGCCATGTATTATTTAATGAATAAAAAAATTGTTTTTGAATCAGCACTTTCAAAATGATTCCCCAGATGTCGACTATAAAGGAAACATTTTGTATATCAATCTTTTCTCTTCCAATATTTTCTGGTTGATATTCAATATTGAGTTTTTACTGCAGGAAAATAATCTTCATTTCTTAGCCAAATTTCGATTTCCTACATCAAACAATCTCTACGCTGCACAGTGGTCCAATATAACGAAAAAGCGGGACTAATTCGAATTTTGGTAAATTTTTCGTATATGCTCCCAACTTTGTGAGAGGTTAAACAAAAGACCAGATAATTTTTTCTCAGAATTGCGGGTGAGTAACTATTGCGAAACATTTGCGCTCTTCAGCCTCTCGAAGACGACCATTATATCGTGTACGTTTCTCGGCGTCATACGTGTACTTTTTCTTCCGAGTTCGATTAGCTCCAGAAAGAACATCTTGTGAGTAATTCCTGTAAAACTCAGGTAAAAAGTCAATCAAGGTATGTAGTTTTTATTTCAGGTGTGATAAGGTAAATTGGTCGATTATTACTCAGTTATTAATAGTTATTTTATGTGCTGTTATTAGAATGAACAAGCATACATTTTAAACTTTCGTTAGACTTACAAAAAATGCCCCGCGGCTTCCCGCTCTGAGAATATATCTAAAGGATAACCTGAAGTCTCTATAAAAACAAATGAAAAATTTGCTTGCACATACTTGCACTTTTTTTAAATATTCAATTAGTTGTTAGCCTCTGCAGGAGTGTATCAAAAACGCATCGAATATATTTTGACCCCCAATAAATTAACACCTCATTATTTTGTAAAATGAAATCTATTTTTTTGATAGGATGTGACTGTCTATATTATAAACAATATTTTAAGTAGATATTCGGTACTGATTTTGCTAATTAAAGTTAAACATTCAAAAAGTCATCATTTAAAACATTTGATCTAATACCAAAGTTACCCTTTTTGAAACCAGCCTCTTTGCGACAAATTTTCTTATGGTTCTCGTGAGCTTTGAAAACAATTCAGCAAAAAGAAGGCTCAAATCGGATTTTATGAATGAATAGTCAATTTATTATAGAAAACAATTCAAATTATAATAAAGCTAATCTAAGTTGGTGTCCTCTTGCTCATAGAAAAGGACGAATGCTTCTTCACTTATAATGGATTGTGATGATATCGGTGATATTCTGGAGTCATTGTACTCGTGCCATATGCCTGCGTAAGGGTGCTTACAGTAAGCCGTGTAGTGTCCGCTATAAGTTGTTCCACTATGGTTGGATACAGCATACAAGTTGTATTGACATGGAGCTACATTATCTGCTGCATAATTACTCATATCCAATCCTTTGAGAGGAAAGTCAATGTTGACATTTAATTTTCCCATAAATCTCCCCAAAGGCGAAAATCGTTTCAAGTGAATTACTAATATTTTGGGGAATTTATATATACATAATGACTTTGTACATTTTATTCTTTCCTTACATTTACAACAAGTTGGTTTCTCTTCGCCATCTAAAATTTCTTCTCTAATAAACAAGTCCAAACATTGTGACAGACTCAGCTGGCCAGGTATCTGTGGAATATCAAGTGAAAGGTCCCAGAAAGGGTTAAAAGAGACAGAACGATTGCCACAAGCAATTCCCCGCGCGAAAAAAAGGCTCGAATCTGATTTTTTTTTTCGAACTACCACTTCTAAAAAGAACTCTCTGATTTTTCTTCGAACCACCCCTTTATTACTTTAATATTTTTCCCATGATTTTCGTCAGCCTTAAAAACAATTCTGCGAAAAAAAGGCTTGAATCTGTTTTTTTTGTCCAACCCCTTTCAAAACCACCCCTTTGTGACAAGTTTTTTTTATGATTACCATGATTCTCGTCAGCCCCCCCCCCTTCTAAAAACCACCCCTTCGAAAAACTACCCTACTACCCTTTGTGACAATTTTTTTTCGTTTTTTTTTCATGAGCCAAAGAGGCGATTGAACAAGAAAATCAATTAGTTCAGTTTTTTCATCATGAGGACCACTGTGCGCTGTGACAGACGGACTCGAATTACACGTGTTCCTTGTGTCAGTGTACTGCAATTCAGTGAATTCATTTTTGATATGGTGGCCGCCTGCCCTGGAATTGAATAAGGAGAATGCTTCGTGTAAACCTTGAACAATTTCATGCTCAACATTTTTGGTCTTTCGATCCGGATCAGGTGTCAAACACATAATGAGGAAACTCGTTTTACTCAGCTCCTATTAGTTATGCAACCTCATTCAGATTTCACATAATCTGCTCGGTCTGATCCGCGGTTTATACGGGAAATATCGCCAGTTTGCATTCTTAGCGCGCAATATATCTAATAACAACAATGCGGTGGTATTCTCACGACCATCAGCATTATGGTCACTAATTTTCAGTGTCTCCTATTCTTCTTTTCCTCCTCGTTGTTGTACGTTTTGGCCTCCTGGCCGCGCATTTCGCATGGGAATTGGGTTAATAAGACGTTAGGATTCGGCACGCTGCCTAATATCTCGCGATTATCGCCGTATTTATTAGTATGAATTACGCCGTGTACCATAATCGTCGTTTTTCCACTTTTCGTGTACAAGAAGTGGTCGTCGAATGCATTGACGACTATGCGGAGGGTTTGGCAAAACACAAATAGTTCTAAGTGGTACATTATAGGTAAACTTTACGTTCATTTCCACCTCCGAATAAGTCGTCCCCAATTTGGCGAAGGTAAATTTAACGTAATATTCCCGTCAGATTTATAATAATAATGTGTCTTTATGTTTCATTATAAATATAAATTACAAAGTAGTAGTTCATAAGAGCTGCTCTTCCATGTAACCACTTATTTACCATTAACAAAAAAGAGACAGAATACGGAAGTAATATAGAAGTTGAAAATTATTAAATACGTGAATAGTGGATTCAAAAATAAAATCGACCTTGGAGGAAGGGGGGCTGTCGGCGCGGTCCGCCATCTTGGATTAAAGATATAAAAAATTGTTTTTTTTTTTAAATAATTCCTCAACGCTTAATCCTACAACAAATTTGAAGAATACTAAATTCCCTATATATTTTGTATAAACATTTGGTTTGTGAGTCTGATGTGTAAACGTGGAAACGTGAACACCCTTCCAAAAAATCGTCCAAATAAAACTTTCCACAAGAACATTATATAGCGAAATCATCTTCAAATTGAAGTGATGTTTCTTGTTGCGTATAAATTGTTTACTGCCACTGTGGCATGAGTTTATACAAATTATTAATAAGATTAGTTCATGTATATTGCAAGGAAAGTTTTCGTTTCATGGGTTTTGTAACAGCCGTTTCATAGAGCAGGTATAGACTGTCCCTCGTTTTTCTCAATTTTCGGACACTCAAGTAACATTGGAAAATCTCCAGGCATTTGGTATCCATCTAGGCGAATTAATAAGTTCTGTGGGTATTGTACATGGTCCACAAGACACGAACTAATGGTTTTTTTTTCAGGAAAGATTCCAATTTCACGTGTTTGAATATCTTTGAATATCAAACCTATTCCTTGTTTAGAATTACCCAATTTAAATATACCTATTCATTTCAGCATGTGCTTATCTCATATGTTGTTTGAATTATTAAAATGTTGACGGTTATTACCAGAATACCAATCCTTAATTGCTTCTCTTGTGGGACAAATTATCTATTGAGTTTTTCTTAACGAGTACTCGATAGATAACCAATTTTAAATTATGCAAATCATCAACTGATACTCCGGCTTTCGATGAGTTTCTAGGTGCGAAAGACGCTTATAAAAGTGGTCAATTTTTTATTTCAACGGTGTTGATAACGCGTTCTCGTTTCAGCATTGTTACATTTTTTTAATTTTTCTGAGTTCCTTTTTGCAAGGACTGCAGGAAAATACAAAGCGCTAAAAACAACAACAAAGGATTTAATGCCGTCAGTGGCATCTTCAAAGATCAGAATTTTTTCATTTCAGCGGTGTTTATAATTTATTCTCGTTTCAGCAGTGTTACATATTTTTTATTTTTTTGAGTTCCTTTTTGCAAGAACTGCAGGTACAAAGCGCTAAAAACAACAACAAAGGATTTAATGCCGTCAGTGGCATCTTCAAAGATCAGAATTTTTTCATTTCAGCGGTGTTATAATTATTCTCGTTCAGCATGTTACATATTTTTATTTTTTGTTTTTTTGCAAGACTGCTGCAAAAAACAAAGGATTTAATGCCTCAGTGGCATCTTCAAAGATCAGTTTTTTTCATTTCAGCGGTGTTGATAACTTATTCTCGTTTCAGCAATGTTACATATTTTTTATTTTTTTGGGTTCCTTTTTGCAAGGACTGCAGGAAAATACAAAGCGCTCGAAAAAACAAAGGATTTAATGCCGTCAGTGGCATCTTCAAAGATCAGCATTTTTTCATTTCAGCGGTGTTGATAACTTATTCTCGCTCCAGCACTGTTACATATTTTTAATTTTTTGGGTTATTTTCTGCAAGGACTGCTGGCAAAAAACAAAGGATTTAATGCCATCAGTGGCATCTTCAAAGATCAGATTGTTTTCATTTCAGCGGTGTTGATAACTTATTCTCGTTTCAGCAATGTTACATATTTTTTTGGGTTCTTTTTGCAAGGACTGCAGGAAAATACAAAGCACTCAAAAAAATAAAGGGTTTTATGCCGTCAATGGCATCGTCAAAGATCAGATTTTTTTCATTTCAGTGGTGTTGATAACTTATTCTTGTTTCAGCAGTGTTACATATTTTTAATTTTTTGTGTTACTTTCTGCAAGGACTGCAGGCAAAAAAAGGCCACAAAAAAAAACAAAGGATCCAATGCCGTCAGTGGCTTCTGCAGAAATCAGAATGCCAAACCGGAAGACATCGCAGACGCTGGAGATTGCTTTCTCATTGCTTTGTATGGTGGTAACATGAAAGAGGAAACTTCGGAAGTAGTCCGCTACCAACGTTTCGCAAAATCGACAATGGAAAGCAAATTCCACCCAGCTTCTTTACCACCAACGGAGAACGCTGCACATTACTGTGCATTAAGGACCTACTACCAAGTCCAAAAATGGCGTGGAATCCTAAAAAACCATCCGACTGGTTCTGGAAAATTAGTAACAAAGGGCTCACTTTAGTAACAATGTCAGATAAACCTGCCCCGGATACCTAATTTCATGCAATTGTAAAAAGGGATGCGGTGGTGCGTGTGGTTGCAGAAAAAGTGGGTCGACGTGCTCCGTTCTATGCGGATTCTGCAATAGTGAATCATGCGAGAATGCACCAGAGGTCATCGAGAGCGACGACGAAGATGAGACAATGGCATAGATGGAAGCCCAGATCCTCAGTGAGGAAAATGGGTTAGAGGATAACACTGACCAGATAAACCGACCATCAAAAATAAAGAAATGAGAAATTTAGACAAAAATTACGGAATTAAAGCCGTACTCAATTGCAAGAAAAACATCTGCGGATTAGGCCTACTGGGGATACCACAATTTGAAAAATCGAGGCATTCACTCTAACTCATGGTGGTGTGGAAATCAGTTGACTTTGAATTCACAAATTTATAATTATACAGGGTGTCCCTGGACTTCCTCTTCTCCTCTCGGGAATGTATAGATTGGTTCAAAATATCACCAGTACTTCATATAACTTTTGTTCCTAAAAGCCTTCGTTATCAAGTTACGGGCCCTCAAAGTAACAAAATGAAAAAGGTTTTTCTTTGATAACTTTCAAAGTGAATATTCAAAATCAACTAAATTTTGGTGATTTACTAAAGAAATGAATTCCGTCGATGAGCTTTCATGCAGAAGTCAGTTGTTTTGCTACAAAGTCAGGAACGGACTACCCCCGATGGTCCACACCCCAAAACTTTGAAATGACAGATAATTTTTCAATAGTTTTCAACAAAATGAGGTTATGTAGATAATTTTCTGAATAAAAGTACTCGTGTGGAAAATCGATCGGAGCAATGATTCTTAATAAAAATGCAGTTTTACTCGACGACATCAAACCCGATCGTCCAATATATGAAATGAAAAATTTTCACAGTAGAAATACTAATGCTAACGTTAATTCAACAACATTTATAACAGGGATAATACAAAATATGCTGAAATAAAGTCGTAAACAAAAAGTACAGTACCTATTTGAAAGTTTCATTCACAATGTAGATATTTTTTCAAATGAAATATCTAGTGGAATAAGCACGTTTCGTGTTGTGGTATCTGAATCTCATGAAACTCAACATTTGGATGTTGCAAATTCGTATTCACAGCTCAAATGTTGAGGAGTTTTACTGATAAGTATAATTTCATGGGAAAAAATCTTCAACCCGAAGATGAATTTAGCTGAAAAAACGCACATCGGAAGAGATAGCTAATAAAAAGCAAACGAATAAACTACAAAAACGGCTGCACATGAATAGGTGAAAAATATCCGGTGAATAAATTTATGTTCCATTTCTTCCACAGATGTTGACAAAAACACCTTGTAGAAAGAAATAAAATTAGTGTGGATAAAAAATTACAACTGGAATGCGATTTTGTTTTGTTGAGTGGTGCGTTGTCATTGTATTGTCAATATTCTAATAGGACAGTTTGAAGTGTTTTGGTATGGCCGAACAGTTTACATTCAACGAATATGCAGATATGCATGCATTGTATGGACGAGCATTTGATAATGCTGCAGAAGTCCGTCGTATGTATGCTGAGCATTTTCCCAATCGAACGTTACCGGCAAGAGAAACGTTCGAGCGTGTCGATCGCAGCTTGAGAGAGACAGGTATGTCTAATGGATGATTAATTGGAGCCTGTTGTTTTATTTCGATATTATTGTAGGTTCAGTTTTGCCAAAACGAGGTGGTGAGGGCGCTCCTAGGACTGTGCGTACCGTTGTATTGGAGGAAATTATTTTGGAAGCTGTCGCTGATGATCCTTCAATGAGCATCAGAAACCTATCAGAACAGTTCCATACATCCAAGTCCACTATTCATAGAATAATTAGGGAACAACTGCTCCACCCATATCACATCCAGAAGGTACATGCCATGACACCTGAAGATTTTCCAGCACGCCTGGAATATGCCAATTGGTTCCTTTTATTACTCGAGTTTTATTCACTGATGAAGCAGGTTTCAGTAGAGATGGAGTAGTCAACTCTCATAATCTCCACATATGGGCCGAAGAAAATCCCCATGGGATATTGCAAATCAAACACTTACGGAAATTCAACGTGAATGTTTGGGCTGGTATCATAGGAAACCATCTTATAGGACCATTCGTTCTAAATGACCGATTGAATGGAGAACGTTATTTGGAGTTCATTCAGAACGATTTGAATGGACTTTTGGAACATGTTCCATTGCAAACCCGAAGAGATATGTGGTTTATGCATGATGGCGCTCCTCCTCATTTTATTTTGATTGTGCGGGACCATCTGAACCAGATTTTCCACAATAGATGGATTGGTAGAGGTGGGCCATATTCATGGCCACCGCGGTCTCCGGATTTAAATCCATTGGATTTCTTTCTGTGGGGGCATCTAAAAAGCCTCGTTTACGCTTCACCTATTAACACCAGATATGCCTTGTTGAATAGAATTACATTACATTGTGAAGCCATACGAAACGACCCTGGCATGCTATTCCAAGTGCAGAGAGGGTGTTTGCACCGACTAAGAAAATGTATTGAGAGAGACGGGGTCATATCGAGCAGTTTTTGTAGCGGATTTTGCATTTATGTTTGCTCTTGAGGCTTGCGATTGATTATTTACACCATGAGTTTTGTAAGGTAAACGTGTTTGCATGATAAAAATTCGTTATGAACATTGTTCCTATCATTTTTATTTTAATTACAAATTAATCTTTTCGAATAATGGTAGACATCTCAGGTTGGATGTCGTCGAACAAAAATGCATTTTTATCAAAAATCGTTGCTGAGATCGATTTTACACGCGAGAACTTTTATTCAGGAAATTGTCCAGGTAACCTTGTTTTGTTAAAACATATTGACAAATCCCAGTCATTTCAAAGTTTTGGGGTGTGGACCATCGGGGGTAGTCCGTTCCTGACTTTGTATCAAAACAACTGACTCCTGCATGAAAGCTCATCGAAGGAATTCATTTGTTTAGTCAATCACCAAAATTTAGATGATTCTGAATATTCACTTTGAAAGTTATCAAAGAAAAACATTTTTCATTTTGTAACTTTGAGGGCCCATAACTTGGTAACGAAGGCTTTTGGAACAAAAGTTATATGTAGTACAGGTGATATTTTGACCCCATCTATACATTCCCGAGAGGAAAAGAGGAAGTCCAGGGACACCCTGTATAGTAAATAGTTACAAATGATTTTTTAAATGAGAAAAATCACAAAAAAGTGTCTCGGCAAAAAATGTAGGGAGTTAAGTCATCTGCAAACATTTTGGCTGTAAGATCAACCATTGACGAATTGTTTCGAAAATATCAATTATTTGTTCCTTCGATGGCGGACCCGCCCCAAACTTGGAATTTTCATCGGGACCCGGAAACTAAAAAAAAAAAAAATGTAACAGATCGAAATCGTTTAAACGTATCTTTACCACCTTTTGTAGAGCAAAAAAACCCCACAAACTGAACTATTACCGTGGAGTAATACAGCTTTTAGGCTATATTTAGAAGATTCAATATATGAACGCCATTCATTTGGATCATAGTTTTGATTGATCGCATCAAAAAGTCCGGGAACATCATAACAGAAACAAAAATCATTCGCTCTTGTAAAAAAACGCCGTAAATTAGACTTCTCTTCCTGTTCATTTTGTGTTTGATGTCGGTAAGTTCCACTGTTGTAGAAGAGAAGGTATATCATTTAATTCATTTTGGTTATTAAATGGAGCATTTTTTTATCATATTTAATCACGAAATCTTCAGAATCAACATCCACATACAGATCAAGATAAGTATCTTAAATACTCGTATTCGGCATGCCTGTACATTCAGGATGTGCTAGAAATTCCGAATGTGAAATCGGTTTTGTGACTGATGAAACGTCAGCATATTTAAGTTTATTTTTTAACCGACGAAAAAAAAAGGAGGAGATTCTCTAGTCGACGCGTATATTTTTTTTATGTATAACCACGCATAACTTTTCACAAAGTGGTCCTATTCAGATGATTTGTTTTTTAATGGATAGGGTATACCTCGAAGGGTAGGAAAATTGGGGATAATTGTTGGTACACCCACTGAATTTTTACTTCTTAACCGATTCTACCACGCATAACTCAGTTCTGGGTCATCCTATTCAGTTGATTCTTTTTTAGTTGTATTAGGGTATCCTTCGAAGTTGGTCCCATTCGAATTTGAAAAAAATTACACCCTAAAGGTAGAAAAATAGGGGATGATTTATTGATTTTACACCTGTGAACCGATTCTGTTCGAACACACATATGTAGTTTTGATGACACTAAAACATAATAGAGGTCCGTAGTTAATTTGATGATGGAGACGGAAGACAGTCGAGGGATCTCCTCAACGGTTCACAACAGCTATAGTACTGCAATACCTCTAAGAGATTCATTATTATTCATTACTGATAAGGCTCGATACAATGAAATGTTCAGAAAAGATGATATGTTTAATTGACGCCTTGTCTTGATTATTTTAAGAAAGTTTATAACATAATCCAAACCTATTATAAAAAGGTTAAAAATCAATCAAATTAGGCATAACTATCAAATTGCCTGTAAAAATTTCAATTCGCGCATGAAAATGTAATAAAGGAGATAATTTACGTATTGTGAAATCCGTACCTGGAATACTCAGCCATGATAGCAGTATCGGATTAGCATTTATAATGAGTCTTAGATCTGTGGCAAAGCCGAATTTGACATTTCAAAAAATTACAAAAATTTGGGTTTCCTCTGAAAAATTTTGAATATAAACTCTATGTACTAGAAATGTCTTTGTAGATCAACAAAATAAATTTCTCTGAAACTTGAATTACCATGGCGTAAGGATGTAACAAGATGATTATGTTCCATTTGCCAAAAGAAAATTCCCAATTAACTTTTTCATTAGAAAATACATTTTATCCAAGAAAAATATGATTTTAATGTTCCTTTTGCAAAACTAAATTTACATTTCTTGACATGATTTTTGGGTAACCTTCCACAGTCTGAAAATGAAAATATAATCAGGGAAATCTATACAAGTGTAGAAAGGGCAAACTGATTAGTTCGCCCCGATAAGTTATTGCGTTCACCAAATTATATTTCCTATGGAAAAATGATTCAATTTGTCAATAACTTGCCGTTTTCTGGATTTGCCTATCAAAAATTTTTTTAAAAAATTCAAAAGATACTTCTCTATATAGTTTTTGCTTGACGTTTCGGGGACTATATCTGCCCCCGTTCTCAAAATCTTCTAAATCTCCTTTAATTGTTTTATAATTTGGATTTTTGCTCGCAGAGTCTTTTTTTTTTTCAATGACGGATGTCAATTGAGATCTGCCAAAAAATTTGAGATTGACGTATTGCTCATTTGATATATGGGGTGTTTTTTTCCTTAAATCTCCTTTAATATGATCCATTTCAACAGAATTTGTTGAAAAGCAGTTGTTATTGGAAAGAAGAATACAGGCCGTTTCTTTCAATTTTCTCCTCTCTTGATGTGGTTCTTTCATCAAGATTTTTGTCCTACTGATATCATCTACCAGGAAACAAAAATATTGAATATCAAACTACTTTTCGCCCACCAATGTTCAAAAAAAATGTACACAAATCATAAAAATTTCCACCAAATAAAAAATAGAATAACCAGATCAAATGCAAATATGAATCTCAACACACAATTGTTCAAAAAAACCTTAACACAAAGATCTTATTTCTTCTTCGGACCTAAATTTTTCAATGCCATCCCAACCGCTCTAAGAAAAATTTCAAACCAGAAAAAATATAATATTGAAACAAAACAGTATATTTTAAAAAACCCAAAGATATTTTACGATATATTGAAATCAACATCCACTTGACAAAAAAAAAAAAAAAAAATACCTGCCTACCTTCCTGCACCATCTGCTTGACACTATAAAACCTCTACAAAAAGTATTTTTCGAATTATGAAAACTTCAACAAATATATTTTAAATCTATAATCTGCTCACAGACTTAACATGATAAATACAAAATGTACATTGAACTTATAAAGTCCTCAGATCGAGCATAGAGCAAGACAGGCAAAATTTGCCTAGGCTCATTATGCTCTAACTGGGATCTTATTTTAGATACAATTTATAACACCTGTAATGTACTTTATCGAAAGCAATAAAATTTGATTTGATTTGATTTGATTCCATTCAATCGTATGATCGCCATTGGATGTGAGGATATGTTCTGCAATTTTTGATCCAGTTACTTGTCGATTTCTGATGTAACTCTGATGTTCACTTTGGCGCACTTCCAATGGTCTTGATGTTTCACCTATATAACTATCACCACAAGAACAAGGTATGTTGTAAACACAATTTTTGGTACTTTCTTCTGCGTTTTTTGGTTTAGATCTCAGTGTGTTTGTTGTTCTAAATGATGTTCTCACATCATACCTATGTCCAATTCGTTTGATCTTTTCAGATAATCCGGGGACATAAGGTATTATGTTGGTTGTGAAATGTGTAGGTGGTGGGAGTACTCCTGTTGGTTGTGTTAATTGGTTGTTTGATGGGTTTTTGTTTTCAATGTCAGTGATTGTTTTTTCCACAAACTGATCTGGATATGCATTTTCCTTGAGAACATATTTTATGAGATTTATTTCTTCCTGTAGATTCTGGTTGGAATTGCAAACCGTTTGGGCTCGATTATAGAGACATTTAACTATGCCTTTTTTCACACTGGCATGATGGTTTGAGTAATAGTGTAGATATCGATTGGTATGCGTATTCTTTCGGTGTACAAATGTTTCGATTCGGGATGATGATTTTTGGATCATGACATCTAAAAACGGAAGTTGGTTGTTTTGTTCTGATTCTAATGTGAATTTGATCGTCGGTTCTTGACCGTTTATATGATCCAAGAAAATGTTTAATTCTTCTTCACTCCGATTCCAGATAGCGAAAACATCATCCACGTATCTCCACCATATTTTTGGACCATTGTGGAATGTTCCAACGAAAGATTCTTCAAAATATTCCATGAATATGTTACTTAAAATCGGTGACAAAGGAGAACCCATCGCCATACCAAACTCTTGTTGATAAAATTCGTTCTTGAATTGGAAATATGTTTTTTCTGTGCATAGTTTGAGTAATTCTATGATGGCACTGACATCCAATTTTGTTCTTGTCCTCAGTGATGTGTCATTTTCTAATCTTTCTTTCACTATTTCTAGAGTTTTATCAATAGGGACATTAGTAAACAAACTTTCGACATCAAAACTAACTAGAAGATCTCCATCTTGAATTTGTAATTCATTCAATTTCTCAAGAAAGTGCGGGGTATTCTTTATAAAACTATTTCCATTTGTAATTCATTCAATTTCTCAAGAAAGTGCGGGGTATTCTTTATAAAACTATTTCCATTTCAGAATGTTGAGTAGGTATCTAGCGAGTTTTTGTGAAGGAGATCCAATGGAACTAACAATAGGGCGTAGAGGATGAGATGGTTTGTGTATTTTTGGTAACCCATAAAAATGTGGGGGTTTGCTGTGGTGTGATATTAGGACTCTGCGTTCTGCTTTCGTGAGTATGTTTTTGTGTTTAGCTAAGGTTCGGTATATTTTGCTTTCTATTGATGGGGTTGGATTTTTTTTTAGTTTTTTGTATACTTTGTTTACTGATATGGTAGTGTCTTGATTGAGTGTGTGTTATGTGGTATTTGAGATCATTTGTGTTAGTTTGTTCTCATAATCAGTAGTGTTCATGATGACTGTTGCGTTACCTTTATCAGCTGGAAGTATTTTGATCTGATTGTCTGATCGAAGAGATCTCAATGCATCTCTTTCGTATTTTTAAATAGATCTTTTTAAAAGTTTTTGTTGCCTCGATGGCAGTGATCATTTCTACGGTTGGAACCATTTTGGGTGCAACTGCGAAGTTCAGTCCCTTTGCCAACACAAGTTTTTCGTGTATGTCTAAGTTTTTTGATGACAAATTGATTACAGTTTTTTCAGAATTTTTGTTGTTGTTTGATATGTGTTGTGGGTGTATTTGTTTCTCTTCCAATAATTTGTAAAATTTGTTTATATGTATTGTGTTTCTCTTTCGATTGTATGAGTTGTAGGAATTGTGAATACAGTGGTGTAAGTATTCATAGTCATTTCGAGTCAGATTTTGTTTCATGAACTGTTCCAGGTTATTGATAAAAATTTCGAAATTTACCTTGTTTTTCCTGTGGAACTGTATTCGTTCTCTTACCATTGCGTGGCCCGCTCTCTCAATTATTCTTTTGCATTGTTGGCTATGATATGGCATTTTTAATCTCAAACCTTGTTCTTGTGGTGATAGTTATATAGGTGAAACATCAAGACCATTGGAAGTGCGCCAAAGTGAACATCAGAGTTACATCAGAAATCGACAAGTAACTGGATCAAAAATTGCAGAACATATCCTCACAAACAATGGCGATCATACGATTGAATGGAATAGGACAAAAATCTTGATGAAAGAACCACATCAAGAGAGGAGAAAATTGAAAGAAACGGCCTGTATTCTTCTTTCCAATAACAACTGCTTTTCAACAAATTCTGTTGAAATGGATCATACATGGTTACCTCTACTCAGAGAGGAAGTGAGATATGGTAGAATGCTAATAAACTGATCCGAACAACACCCCATATATCAAATGAGCAATACGTCAATCTCAAACTTTTTTGGCAGATCTCAATTGACATCCGTCAGTTGAAAAAGCAAAAAAGACTCTGCGAGCAAAAATCCAAATTATAAAACAATTAAAGGGAGAAGTATCTTTTGAATTTTTTAAAAATTTTTTTGATAGGCAAATCCAGAAAACGGCAAGTTATTGACAAATTGAATCATTTTTCCATAGGAAATATAATTTGGTGAACGCAATAACTTATCGGGGTGAACTAATCAGTTTGCCCTTTCTACACTTGTATAGATTTTCCTGATTATATTTTCATTTTCAGACTGTGGAAGGTTACCCAAAAATCATGTCAAGAAACGTTGTTCCTCCACAAAAAACCACATTCATTCAATAAATTTACATGTAACTCATTTTTACTAGAAAATATATTTTATACAATACAACAAAATAACTCATTTTTACTAGAAAATTCATTTAGTACAATAAATAATTTTTCAACAGGTGTCTTGATATTATCCATTTTATTATATAGGTTAAGTTCAAATGTGAAAATGTATGTATATTTTGACTGGTTTGTACAAACACTCGAGAAGCCTGCTTATTCTATTGATAATTCTTCTGAATCACGGTGATACACAATTGTTGCCAAACCAAACAGGCAGTGATTTGTATTATTTTTCGAACAAATTTCCCTCATTTTCTTCAAAATTTATAAGATATAATTTATAATAAAGATTGTCCCATTCACGTGACATTATTAAAAACATATCATTCAGAAAACGGCAATGAAACATTTACTTCTCTCAGCAGTTTGTATTAATTAATGTCCGCCAAATTAAATAAATTGGTCAATCTTCCATCTACTTCTTAATATTCATTGCAATGCAATATTACCCTCTTCCTTCATGATTTCTGCTGTTATGAATCAATATTTCTGAAATAATTCAATGAGAAGTTACTGCCAGAAATTGCAAAATTGCTTCAAAGTTAGGTGGCTTGATACCACCTTTTCCCTTTGGCAGGAGTCGTCCAAGAAGACTCCAGCGGATCTGATGATTGATCATGTTCTTCAAGAAAATAAGTCTTTGATGCTTCATAGGAAATATTAGTTGCCACTCTGTCACTAAGTTCGAGAAGGTATTCATCACTAGCAACCTCAATTCTTGGATTAAAAAGGAGTTTGCAAATGGACGAATTAGAAAGATCATTAAAAACGTCCTCACTCATTTCATTCTCAACTTTGATAATTGAAGTGGGTTCCTCATCTTCAGATCTTATAGAACGTGTTCCATGAAGGTTTTCGTTGGTGGTTTGAAGCTCAATAGGGCTATCAGTACATTCTTCAATGTATCGTTCATTCAACACTTGTTCACAAATATTACTCAATTTATGTTCTTTACTGCTACAAGGTGCATTTTCTGGTAATTCAGATGTTTTTAATTTTTCTAGGTGGATTTCCATTTGTCAATTCTTTATTAGTGCTACAAGGTTCATTTTCTGGTACATATATAATTACATGTCCTGACTAACTCACTGTTTGACTGATATGCGATCAACGCCATGTCCAAACCGCTGGTCCTAAGAGCAGAAATTTTGACAGCAAATCTTTTTGACATTCCATTCGTAAAAGGGTGAAAATGTGGGTGAGAAAGGGGGTGAAAGTACAGTTGGTTTTGAAATTAGAGTCAAAAAGGGGTTGAAAGTGTGTATAGTTAGTTTAAAAGTCAGGATCATGAAAATTGGTTTTTGCTACCAATAAAAAATACGTGTTTCGGTGTTTTTGGAAATTCCATCCCTATAGGGGTGAAATGGAGGTTGAAAATTTGCATGGGGGCAATTTCCTGCGGAGGGACGCACCGCCGCCGCGCACCTCGCTGCCATCATATTACGCTTTACGTAAATAATTTGCTCGTTTGTTTGTTTGGCGCTCAGTTATCAAGACTAAAAAGGTTCATTTTAATTTTTACTTTTCAGTTTCTTTTTTCGTCTGTTTCATTTCATTTCAAAGCTGTACACTCAGTTTTTTTCATAATAGATATATCAGAGATTTTTTTTTGAACTTATTCAATTTATTTTTTATATTTTTAGTAATATATTGACCAGATGATAGAGGTATAGTTCAGTATGCTCCTGACGTAAGTGTTGTTCATCATGATCAATGTTTTCGTATCTTTGAATCCACATACATTTCTTAATTCGAATCCTAATATCTTATGAGCTTTTTTTGTCATTATGTTCACTATCAAACTAAACGCCTATGCCTTCCACAACATTCTTGTCAGACATAATATTATTGTTCGTAGTATATTCGAATATTGTTTTTCTCGAACCATTTCCATATGTTGAGAGGTAATTTGTTGCTTTCTGGCCAGGTTTCTACTTCTTCTAAATCCTTCTGTAGAGTATGGCAATCATCGATATTATTTATTTTTCCGTATTTTTATTTATTTCTACGCTATTTATAAAAATTTCATACAAATACCTAATTCTATCATATCATATTCATTGTATATCAATGATACATTTAACATTAAATTCACATATGTTTCTTAATATACCTAATATAAAATAAACGTTTTCCTACTACCACATAGGAAAGTAACACATATCGCACTCTCTACTCCCATGGAAAGTGACCTTAATTCTCACGCGTGCGGAAAGTACTTTCCGCACGGCTGTCAATAAGCCGTCAAACCCGTGAATCCTGTAAGATTTACAGATGTAATTATTAATTGCTCTTCCTTATTGATATTATTCGCATAAAAACTGGACTAAAAACTAATTATTTGTAGAAAATAAATAAAAGAAGAAAAAAAAATGTTGACGCCGAGAATCGAACCCACAACCTTGCGTCATCTACCGTATACTCTTCCATCTGAGCTAATTCAGATTATCAGAGATATGTGTATCTCGTAAGTCGATTTACATTATAGTCTAATCAACAAGTTCAAAAACGTGTTAAATAGATATAAAGCTCCTAAAAATATGAGCGATAGCTCATTCGATTCGGAATGACGTCTAGAAAAATATTTTTCAAAGGTTTATTAGCACGTAAAAAATTGCGATTATTATTAACAGAATAAGATTAAAAAAAGAAGGTATTCCGTTTTTCGTTAATTATTTCTAAAATAATGATATTTAAGGAATTATGAAAAAAGATCCTGAAAGAGGAGGAAATTTCCCCCCGGAACTCTATCTCTATTATTTATATTTTTTTTTTAACGCTGAAAATAGGGCTCCGCGAGGTCGTTACAGCATGGGCGCACCGTCTAAAAAGCCGTTATATCACCTAAAATAATTTTTTTATAGTATTAAATAACAATTTAAAAATTTGAATAAATTATGGTGTAATTTAGACACTTGAACGAAAAAAACCTCGGTAAAAAAATATTTTCATGTCGATTTTTCACAAACTTACACCATTGTTAATTAACAAATTTTTTTCCAATCTCTGTTTATATAAATTACGACATAAAAGTTTAAATAATTGGTCTATAAAATTTTCGCTTCGTGGAGCTCTTTTCATTTAGGTACTTAATAAAGCAATGCAATTTTTTTTTATTAAAATTTTTTTTTTAATTAATTTTTTTAAATTAAAAAAAAATTAAATTTCTAAAAAAAAAAAAAAATTTTTAATTTTTTTTTTTAAGGGTATTAATTAATTTGGAAAAAAAAAATTACTCATTTTTAAAAATTGTTTATAAACGAACTATTTTGAAATTAAAAAAAAAAAAATTTTACCATCTTATTGCATAGGTAAAATTATGAATAAAAAAAAATTATGATTTAAAAAAAAAATCTCAAGTTTCCGAAAAAAATATAACGGTTATTATTATTTGTTTATAACAAATTGTTAAGTTAATAAACAATGAAATTATTTATAAAAAAAAAAAATTTTAATAATATTAAAATTTAAATAAAAATAAAAAAATTTTAAAAAAATAAAAAAATTAATAAAAAATTTTTTTTTAAATCATAATTTTACCTATACAATAAGATGGTTAAAAATATTTTTTTAAAAATCCCAAAATAGTCTGTTTATAAACAATTTCTTAACAAATGATGTAAATTTTTTTTTTCCAATGTTAATTAACACCTATATTAGATGCAAAAACAGCAATAATAAGATATTACTAAAAAAAATTTTTTTTGATAACATTTTTTGGAAATTTCACTTTTTGTTAATTTAAAAAAATTATAATAAACAAAATAATAAACTTTAATAATTTTTTTTGCATTGCTTTATTGAATACCTAAATGAAAAGAGCTCCACGAAGCGAAAATTTTATAGACCAATTATTTAAACTTTTATGTCGTAATTTATAAAAACAGAGATTGGAAAAAAATTTGTTAAGTAACAATGGTGTAACTTTTTGAAAAATCGACATGAACATGTTTTTTTACGGTGGTTTTTTTCGTTCAAGTGTCTAGATTACACCATAATTTATTCACATTTTTAAATTGTTATTTAATACTATAAAAAAATTGTTTTAGGTGATATAACGGCTTTTTAGACGGTGCGCCTATGCCGTAACGACCTCGCGAAGCCCTATTTTCAGCGTTAAAAAAAAATATTAATAATAGAGATAGAGTTCCGGAAGGACTTTTTTATTGGAAATTTCCTCCTCTTTCAGGATCTTTTTTCATACTTCCTTAAATATCATTATTTTAGAAATTATTAACGAAAAACGAAATACCTTCTTTTTTTAATTTTATTTTGTTAATAACAATCACAATTTTTTACGTGCTAATAAATCCTTAAAAAACATTTTTCTAGACGTCATTCCGAATCGAATGTGCTATCGCTCATGTTTTTAGGAGCTTTATATCTATTTAACGCGTTTTTGAACTTGTTGATTAGACTATCAATAGAATTATGATATTTCATGTATTTTCATTTTATTAAAACAAAACTTAGCTATTTTTAAAGTTCATATAATTAATATAATTGTAACAATAACCAATTTACTTTAAATTCTTATGGTTCCAACTAATTCAATTTGTTCCCCAGTTGTATCTAATAAGTACTTACTTATTGTAATTTATTCAAATAAACGTTTATTATCGTTATTTCTTTATTTCACTATAAAAGTAATTCTAAATTCATGTGCACTTTTTATAGAAACAATATTCAAACAAAGACTGTCACATAAAAAACGTAAGAGTAGTCAGGCAACTCAATATACACGATCTAATATTTACATATTGTTCAATAAAATAGGTGGTCGTAGGAAAAATAGCGTACATTACTCGCGCGAAAGTGATTTTTCACACTCGTGTGATTGCCTCACTCTGCTTACGCCTCGTGCCACAATATTTCCCACTCGTGTGAAAAATGTCACTTTCCGCACTAGTAATGTAATATACTATATATTCTAAGAATCGGTTTCGCAAAATATTACATAATGTGGATAAATCACATCGCTGGTGATGTACCTATACTATATTGTTTTCCATAAATATGCACCTGAGTGATTTAACACTTGTTTTGTGCAGAACGTATTTAACCTAGTTTTTTGAATTCGACAAGTTTGATAATATCTTTCCTATACTATATTAAACAATTTTATGATTGTAAATACAAAATAAAGTAAATTTTTAAATGATCTGCGAAGATCAAATATTCGGACAATCTTAAACAATTTTGCAATGCATTTATAAAACACAGAAATAAAAATGGACCTAAGGTGGACCTGAACGAGTAATTAATTTTTCCGAGCAACCTTCCTTGAAGAACACAACATACTTCACATAAGATGCGCACAGTTGTAATATTTCAGATGAAAACCTAAGCTTACTGAAACTTTTGAGCAGTAGTTATAGTTCATCCATTATCAATTGCAGAAGCATGAAAAACAAGTTTCCCAGTCTTGCGGCGGAATCCTTTGAGCAGCAGAGGCGGAGATAACTAATTTTGTTTAAATATTTAAATATTTTAAAAATACGTTAAAATAAAAAAAATATGCCATAAACGAGGAAGTATGTATTAATAGGCCATCGGATCATCATAATTTCATTTCTCCATGGTCGAAAAAAAGCCATATTTTCCATCAAAACACAACACAGCTGTAGAATATTTTGAAACCTATTTCGATCCCAGACCAGAGACGCTACTGGCTTTCATTCACTCGGACCTCCTGAAACTGGTGATTTATTAGTCTTAACGGTCACTCGAACAGCTGTCACTCGAACCCACGTTGACTATCGGCTCTTGTGATCTTCTTTTGATCTTCGGTTCGCCGACGGAGAATGTTTATAAGTAGTACACTTTATTTTTTGTTCCGTTTCTTCACGTACAGGGTGTCCCTGGACTTCCTCTTTTCCTCTCGAGAATGTATAACTTTTGTTCCTAAAAGCCTTCATTACTAAGTTACGAGCCCTCAAAGTTACAAAATGAAAAATGTTTTTCTTTGATAACTTTCAAAGTGAATATTCAAAATCATCTACATTTTGGTGATTGACTAAACAAATGAATTCCTTCGATGAGCTTTGATGCAGGAGTCAGTTGTTTCGCTACAAAGTCAGGAACGGATTACCCCCGATGGTCCACACCCCAAAACTTTGAAATGACTGGGATTTATCAATATGTTTTAACAAAACAAGGTTACCTGGACAATTTCCTGAATAAAAGTACTCATGTGGAAAATCGATCGGAGCAACGATTTTTGGTAAAAATGCATTTTTGTTCGACGACATCCAACCTGAGATGTCTACCATTATTCGAAAAGTATAATTTGTAATGAAAATTGAAATGATAGGTACAATGTTCATAACGAATTTTTATCATGCAAACACGTTCACCTTACAAAACTCATGGTGTAAATAATCAATCGCAAGCCTCAAGAGCAAACAGAAATGCAAAATCCGCTACAAAAACTGCTCTCTCAGTACATTTTCTTAGTCGGCGCAAACACCCTCTCTGCACTTGAAATAGCATGCCAGGGTCGTTTCGTATGGCTTCACAATGTAATGTAATTCTATTCAACAAGGCATCTCTGGTGTGAATAGGTGTAGCGTGAACGAGGCTCTTTAGATGCCCCCACAGAAAGAAATCCAATAAATTTAAATCCGGAGACCGCGGTGGCCATGAATATGGCCCACCTCTACCAATCCATCTATTGGAGAAAATTTGGTTCAGATGGTCCCGCACAATCAAACTAAAATGAGGAGGAGCGCCATCATGTATAAACCACATATCTCTTCGGGTTTGCAATGGAACATGTTCCAAAAGTCCATTCAAATCGTTCTGAATGAACTCCAAATAACGTTCTCCATTCAATCGGTCATGTAGAACGAATGGTCCTATAAGATGGTTTCCTATGATACCAGCCCAAACATTCACGTTGAATTTCCGTTGGTGTTTGGTTTGCAATATCCCATGGGGATTTTCTTCGGCCCATATTATGAGAGTTGATTACTCCATCTCTACTGAAACCTGCTTCATCAGTGAATAAAACTCGAGTGATAAAAGTCATATCCTCTCTTTGCTTACCCAGGAACCAATTGGCATATTCCAGTCGTGCTGGAAAATCGTCAGGTGTCATGGCATGTACCTTCTGGATGTGATATGGGTGGAGCAGTTGTTCCCTAATTACTCTATGAATAGTGGACTTGGATGTATGGAACTGTTCGGATAGGTTTCTGATGCTCATTGAAGGATCATCAGCGACAGCTTCCAAAATATTTTCCTCCAATTCAACGGTACGCACAGCCCTAGGAGCGCCCTCACCACCTCGTTTTGCCAAAACTGAACCTACTATTATATCGAAATTAAACAACAGGCTCCAATTAATTATCCATTAGACATACCTGTCTCCCTCAATCTGCGATCGATGCGCTCGAACATTTCTCTTGCCGGTAACGTTCGATTGGGAAAATGCTCGGCATACAGACGACGGGCTTCTGCAGCATTACCAAATGCTAGTCCATACAATGCATGCATTTCTGCATATTCGTTGAATGTAAACCGTTCGACCATATCAAAACACTTCAAACTGTCCTATTAGAATATTGACAATTCAATGACAACGCACCACTCAACTAAACAAAATCGCATTCCAGTTGTCATTTTTTATCCACACTAATTTTATTTCTTTCTACAAGGTGTTTTTGTCAACATCTGTGGAAGAAACACCGGATATTTTTCATCTATTCATGTGCAGCCGTTATTGTAGTTTATTCGTTAGCTTAATTCATCTTCGGGTTAAAGATTTTGCAACATCCAAATGTTGAGTTTCATGAGATTCAGATGACACCACACGGAACGTGCTTATTCCACGCGTACATACAAAATATGGACTGAATTCGATATTTCATAGTGGAGTAGCTTGTTGGTTCAAAAACACCACGAATCTACATAACTTGATATTTCATTTGAAAAGTATCTACATTGTTAATGAAACTTTCAACTAGGTACTGTACTTTTTGTTTACGACTTTATTTTAGCATATGTTGTATGATCCCTGTTATAAATGTTGTTGAATTAACGTTAGCATTAGTATTTCTACTGTGAAAATTTTTCATTTCAAATAATGGTGGACGATCGGGTTTGATGTCGTCGAGTAAAACTGCATTTTTATTGAGAATCGTTGCTCCGATCCACTTTCCACACGAGTACTTTTATTCAGAAAATTGTCTACGTAACCTTATTTTGTTGAAAACTATTGAAAAATTATCTGTCATTTCAAAGTTTTGGGGTGTGGACCATCGGGGGAAGTCCGTTCCTGACTTTGTAGCAAAACAACTGACTCCTGCATGAAAGCTCATTGAACGAATTCATTTGTTTAGTCAATCACCAAAATTTAGATGATTTTGAATATTCACTATGAAAGTTATCAAAGAAAAACCTTTTTCATTTTGTAACTTTGAGGGTTCGTAACTTGGTAACGAAGGCTTTCAGCAACAAAAGTTATATGAAGTACTGGTGATATTTTGAACCAATCTATACATTCCCGAGAGGAGAAGAGGAAGTCCAGGGACACCCTGTATACGCTCGTGTTAGCGAAGTGAGTTTTTGATTTGCTCCCTATAGAAACAGCTTCAGCAATTGAAAATGGTTAAACTATAACAGTTCTCCAGGAAAAAGACTCAGTAAATGAGATCAAGAAAATTATTTCCAACTAAAATTTAAAGCAACCCTTCTACAGGGTGAGTCAGAAGTACTTTGACAAACTTCAGGAGGTGATTCCTCACAATATTCTAATATGAATTGTCCGAATAAATATATGTCCGGAAACGCTTCGTTTCCAAGATACAGGGTGTTTTATTTTCGTTTTTTTTAAAATAATTTTCGAAATACTGACCTTAATTAAACGAACATTGGTATTGAGAGGTTTTTTGAGGTATTAAATTCGAACCTGATGTTATTATTGCTCTTACTCGTAGGGGGCGCCACCTACAGGTCTTTTTCTTTTTTGAAGATTCATAACTCTTTTGAGTGTACTTTTAGCACATTTTTCAGTGAAAAAATCAATTCCTCTATCATATCTACGTCAAAAAGCTACCCTTATCGCTATAAGCAGGTTTGAATTTAACACCTCAAAAAACCTCTCAATACCAATTTTCGTTCAATTAAGGTCAGTATTTCGAAAGTTATTTAAAAAAAACGAAAATAAAACACTCTGTATCTTGAAAACGAAGCGTTTCCGGACAAATATTTATTTGGACCATTCATATTAGAATATTGTGAGGAATCACCTCCTGAAGTTTGTCAAAGTACTTCTGACCCATCCTGTATACTATAGGTTCACAAATATCTGATAATTTTTTCGACGCATTTGAATAAAACGTCAGAAGTACCATCCCGTCGTCGAGGAGACGGTTGATTTTTTTCGAAGTCTATTAGTACAAACTCCGGTAGGAACGTGTCCGGCGCTATCGAGCACACCATGCAAACAACAGTCATCTAAAAGCAAACTAGGAAGTGGTCACACACACGCCCACACTTTCCCACGGCCGGCATCGGCATCGAGGCGAGTCGCGAGGAGAGCGTGAACTGGTCGACGGACGACGGCCGGCCGGGCCGTGTCCTGGAATTCGGCTGATCCTCCTCGTTGTGCGAATGTCAAGTGGACGACGACGACAATCTAGCCACACAGTGCACATTCAAGCATCGATGGGTCCTATACCTATGTGGATTCAAAATCTGAATTCTAAAATATGATATGACATAGACAACTATTAGTCTAATCGAGAAGTGAGTTTCCTGCGAAAAATAGTTACAAGTTAGACTAGGAGGAATCGGCGCATGAGTACCGAAAACTATTCCACCTCAATTTTTTTATGCGATCCCCTCCAAATTGCCCTACTGATGATATAAATGCATGTTGCCATGGGGCAACCCCGTGCCATATTGTTTAAACCGAAATTGTTTAAACAATTGCAAAGAATTGTTATTTTTCAACCGGACAATTTTTTTTGTATTCTTTATCGAAATACAAATTAAAAAGGTCCTATGACTTTTCACGATAAAGTTAATATTTTTAGAGATGAATTTTTAAAGGTTCGAAAAATCTCAAATTTGGGTACTTTTGACCCATGAAAAATATATAAAAAAAAAATATATAATTTTTTTTTAATTCTTTATACAATAGTTAATAATATTCTTAATAGATATTTAAAAAAAATTCATTGTTCATACCTGTTTTTTTATTGTTAATTTCGCGCGTTTACAAGTATGCGTCGCTTACCTTTAAGTATCGCCGTCTCTCTCTGACTCATGCGCTGCATCGGCCTCTCTGTGTCCTGAATTATTATTTATCATTTATCTTAAAAACTATTTACTTTATCAAGATTGTTAATGAGAGCAATGTTATTAATAATAAAATTGTCTACAATTTGTTTTTAACAAATTTATTTCTGGAATCAATTTTACAAGAGTTATTTAAGCATGAATCGAAACATGTAATTAAAATGACTTTTATCAGTTTATATAACTTTTTTGTTATTATCATAGTAATTTATGCATTTATATTAACAATAATAAGATATAATGGTATTTGAACATTTTTTGGAATCACAAATATATACAAATAATAAAAAGATTTTGGTACGCACTTAAATGTTTTGAAAAAACATTCAAATGAATTGAATAATAATAAAATAAAAAATACTTATATGGATATGTATATGAAAAGATTCCCTTTTTTTGTTTTTTTATTTTTTCAAGGTTACTCTTTGTATGAAACCTCAAGATCTTTGTTTGTTCTTGTGACAAAATTGTTGATTATCTAGAGCACTAGCTGACCCGACAGACGTTGTCCTGTACAAATTTCTATGTTCCCTAAAATGTTTTTCCCGAAAACTCTCGTCCGCGTAGAATTTCTTTTTTTCTATGTTTTCCTTTATGTTGTTCCATCTAGACTATGCTTTTGACTCCTTTAGCTTCCTGTTGTCCCGTTATCCCGTTTTCTGTTATCCCGTTTTCTGTTATCCCGTTTTTTCTTTATCCCGTTATCCCGTTTTCCCCTTATCCTGTCATCCCATTATCCCGTTTTTTTGTTATCCCGTTATTCCCGTTATCCCATTTTCCTGTTATTTCGTCATTTCATATTTCTACATCTATAACCTTCGTTTGAAGAAGCTATTCAATGTAATTACTTTCTTTTTTTTTTTTTTTTTCATTGTACACCACCCAACAGAAATCCATTTACAGGGTGGGAAAATGACAGGTACAAAAACAAAAAATATAAATAATTTGAGAATCAGTAAAGATACAACAATAGTGTAGAAATGAGACATGATACAAAAACTAGAGAAAAAAGAAAATTAATATCAAAAACTGATTTTTTTCAATGAAGCAATGCTGCAAGAGAAAATGTCACAACTGTCATTGACAGCATTGAAGTTGTTGCAAATTCTGAATAAGGGTGAGTTTTTCTGTACATTTGTTCTAGAGAATTCGAGGTAAAATAGAGTGTTATGTCTTGAATCTACTCTTGGAACATGAAAATTCAGCATACTAAAAAAAGCACTACAGTTGATTTGGCCATGGATCACTTCATAAAGGAAAATCAGAGCAGATGTATTCCTTCTACTTGCAAGAGAGGTGAAGTTATGTCTCTCTAGTAAAGCGGTATTACATATTCCTGTAGCAGGGTACGCTCCATCTTCTTTGATAGAGAGATATTTCATAAAGCGTCTATGGATTCGTTCAAGATTATTTGAATGGACATTATAATATGGACACCAAATGATAGATGCATACTCTGTTTTAGAACGGACATAGGAATTATATAACAGTAGCAGTGTGTTCTTATTCGAGAAATCACGAGTATTTCTGACAATGAAACCTAAAGCCCTAGAACATTCATTGGTAATTTTATTTATGTGTATTGAAAAATATAATTTTTGGTCGAAGGTGACACCAAGGTCACGAACAGAATTGGATCTAGGGAGCACATCATTGCCAATTGAGTTATAAGTGATGTTGTTCTGTTTCCGAGTGAATGTTACAATTGAGCACTTATTAGCATTTAATAGAAGACGATTATTTTTGCACCAAGTATTTACTCTATCTAGGGCGTTTTGTAAAATGGTACAGTCATTCTGGCAGTTTATTTTTATATATAATTTCAAATCCTCCGCATATAATAGACAATTGACTCCGACATCCTCAATAATGTCATTTATGAACAGATTGAAGAAAAGTGGACCCAAAACAGAACCTTGTGGAACGCCTGATGTTGGTGTAAATAAAATGGAATTCTGGCCATGGCACTCAACGTAGAGGGAGCGGTTTTGTAGATAGGAGGTGAAAAAGGTTTTCAAGTTCCCTGAGAAGCCAAATGCATTCAGTTTACTGAGTAAAATATCATGATCAAGCTTATCGAAGGCCTTGGAAAAGTCCGTATATATGACATCTACCTGGGCATTATTTTCGAATGTGTTGGATATGTACTGGATAATACAGAAGAGATTTGTGGTAGTTGACCTACCTTTGAAGAAGCCATGTTGTAACTCAGTTATTTGATTTTTGACATGGTTGTAAAGTGGTTTATTAAGAAGGATTTCAAAAGATTTTGAGAAATTATTGACTATTGTAATAGGCCGATAGTTTTCTATGTCATGTTTGTCACCTTTTGAAAACTGGTATTAATTTAGATTGTCTCAACACATCAGGGAACTGTTGGTATTTTATTGAGAGGTTGAAAAGTATTGCCAGAGGTGCAGCGAATACGGAGGCACAGTCATGAATCAGGAAAGCTGGTATTTTATCAGGTCCCATTGTAAATTTTGGCTTGATTTTTTTGAGAGCTTCACAAACTTCACTTTCCGAAAATTCAGTTATGATCAAAGCATCATTCGCCAAGTTTACGGTAGTATTATTTTGTATGGTTTGACTAGGTGTAGCGTAAGAATTGCTAAAATACTCCGCAAAGGCATTTGCAATGCTTACGGGGTCATTATGTTCAATGCCATCATAGACCATTGTTAGTGGTAGAGATGACGAGTGTTTCTTTTTTTTTACAAATTGCCAGAATTTTTTTGGGTCCGTTTTGATTTGCTGTTCGATATTACGGCAGTACAGTTGGTAGTTAGATTCAATTTCAGACTTACTTCTCTTCTTATGTTTTGGAATTCAATAAATGCAAGCTGATCCTGGAATTTTTTTCTGCACCAACTCTATGTTTACATTTGAGTTTTCTTATAATGCTCGAATTATACCAAGGCGGGTAGTTTCTTTTACAGGCCTTAACTAAGGGGACAACAGAGTGAATAATTTCATTCAACTTGTGATAAAACTTATTGAATGCTTCATTTAAATCAGGTATATTTAACAAAAAGTCCCAATCAGTTTCAGCAATTTTTTGGTAGAGTACAGGAAGATTTGCTCTTTTATAGTTATAATAGACCGAGTTAGTTTTATTTTTATTATTACAACGTTTACCGATTATATCATATGTAATTAGGAGGGAGGGGTGATGATTGTCTTCTGGAATTAATATTTCAGGAGCTGACTCAACGGTACATATAAAGTTAGCTAAAACCAAGTCTAAAATTTTTATTATTGCTGTTGTGATACTGTTGTATTGATCTAATTCGAAAAAGTTAATAAAATTGAATAATGAGGAAACACGGGGCGATGGCTCCCTACCATCCAGAGTAGTTAAGTATTCACTTAAATTGAAGTCACCAATGAAAAGTATGTTGTTATTGTACAAGAAATCTAATGAGCTCAGTATTTCAAAGAGGGCGTTATACGTTTCTGCTGTGTTATTTGGAGGAATATAAAGAATAATTATGTAGCAAGATTGATGTTCTACTTTTATTTTCGCACATAGTATGTCAATCATATATAAGTCGTTAAACGAAGGATGTGCCTTCAAATTTAGATTTTCAACTGTACATATGCTATTATCAATGGCGAGCGCAACTCCCCCTCCACGAGTGACATTCATATTGTCTAGATCACGATCACATCTCAGAACGGTGTATCTACAGCATTTCAGCATTTCCCACCCCGGGTCCTAACCATGATTCTGTTATTGCAATAATTGAGTACTCGCTCTGCGCAGATGCAAGCAATAATTTGGTTGTCTTTGAATTGAGTGCACGCATGTTTTGATAATAAACTGACAATTTGCATGTCGATATTGTAGCAGTTGAATGACTTGAGCTCAAATTCAGAGAAGAGGGCACCTTTAGTTGCTACTTGTTAGGCGCACCAAATAGATCTCGCTTCATTTTCTCAAAAGCTCTTTTATAAGCTTCACAGTTAGGATAATCCCAGACAGCATGATCAGTGTTAATATTAGTTTGTTCATTACGTTTGATATTTGCACAATTTATGCATTGTTTCTGGCTATTAGGCTTACAGCCTTCAAGGCCGTGAGCCTCGGAACAAATAGGACAAGTCAACTCACCTTTACATGTAGACTTAGAATGAAAAAAACTATTACATTTGAAGCAACGAGGAACAAATATGGCCTCAAAAACAGAACAGCTATCAAACCCAATAAGTAAGTGACCTTGTGACATGATTTTTTTATATACCGACAAATCTACTTGCAGCACTGCTTGGAAAATATTGTCTTTCTTTTTGGTTGCCCACACACGAATAATCTTGCACTCGGTAGTTTCATTGAAAATTGTGTCATTTTGAGCACGAATATACTGTAGAAGGGTATCCTCATCCAGTTTTTCACTAATACCAACTACTCTGACATGTGGTTTGAGAGTCTTCAGAATGTGTACATCATAGTTGGCAGACATTTTTTCATCAGCAATTTCCATGATTTCCTTTGCACTATCAGCATTGTTGCATCCCAGCATTATACCTCCCTGTCTCAGATTTTTAACATTGTTGAATCCCTTATTAATAGGGTTGATATGATGTAATAAGTCTGATTTCGTACGTTGGTTTTCTTGTTCAGTAATTTTTGGGTTTGAAAACGATTTTCTGCATTGGTTCAGCCAATTTTTCTGCATAAGTGAGTTTGTTGGCGAGATTTTGGTTGGTTGGTGAGGGTAAGAGGGTATGAACTGAGGTAAGATCAGCAATCTTTTCTAAAGCAGATTGGACAAAATCATTTTTCATGATTTCAAATTTTGATGTAAATTCTTTAAACAGGCTAGAGCAGTGCTTGTCAAAAATATCATGAAGTTTTTTATCATCAAGTTTGTTTTCTAACAATTTGCATGCAGAACATTTCCATTGTAAACCAGGCACCGATGAGAGATATGGAACTAGATCACCCGGTATTTTCGCACAGTCCTGATGATAAAGGTTTTTGCACGGCCCGTTGCAAAAAACGGCTTGTTTTCTGCCAACTGACGAGTCACAAAAACTACAGCGAGACATTTCACTTGATTCATTCAATCCAATGTATTTATGAATATTCGGATAATCACTTCACTCACATAATTCACAATTGAGACACTAATACTGACAATCAATATGTTCAACACAGCCTAAGAACGAAAATTTTTCGACTAGGGAATCCTCCAGAAATGTAATTATTACTGTAGCGATTGTACTTCGTGTTTCGTGTTTATGCTATGTGTATATATATTATCTTTATCTTTATATTATCTGTTTTAATAACAAAAAAGTAATATAAACTGATAAAAAAGTAATTTTAATTATATGTTCCGATTCATGCTCAAATGACTTTTGTAAAATTGATTCCAGAAAAAAATTTGTTAAAAACAAATTGTAGACAATATCAGTATTAATAACATTGCTCTCTTTAAAAATCTTGATAAAGTTAATAGTTTTTAAGATAAATGATAAATAATAATTCAGGACACAGAGAGGCCGATGCAGCGCATGAGTCAGAGAGAGACGGCGATGCTTAAAGGTAAGCGACGCATACTTTTGAGCGCGCGAAATTAACGATAAAAAAACAGGTATAAACAATGGAATTTTTATAGATATCTATTAAGACTATTATTAACTATTGTACAAAGAATTAAAAAAAAATATTATTTAGATATATTTTTTTAATATTTTTCAAAAGTACCCAAATTTGAGATTTTTCGAACCTTTGAAAATTCATATCTCCAAAAATATTAACTTTATCGTGAAAAGTCATAGGACCTTTTTGATTTGTATTTCAATAAAGAAAAATAGCAATTCCTTGCAATTGTTCAAACAATTTCGGTTTAAACAATATGGCACGGGGTTGCCCCATGGCAACATGCATTTATATCATCAGTATGGCAATTTGAAGAGGATCGCATAAAACAATTGAGGTGGAATAGTTTTCGGTACTCATGCGCCGATTCCTCCTGGTCTACGTCTCCAAAAAAAATGAGCAATAGCACATTCGATTCGGGATGCAATTCTGCGAAAGGCGGTATTTTGTTTATTTCTGCTGACAAAAATGGCAATTGTTATTAACAAAAAAACAAAAAAAGGGTCAAGTTTTTTGGAAATAACTCAAAAACTATAAACGATAGCGGAAATCGAAAAGGAAACTCTTGAAGAGGAGACAATTTCCAATTAAATAGTTTCGTCTCCAGGAACTCTATCTCCATTATTTATAATTTTAATTTAAGGTAGTTGTCGTGAAATCCACTTCCAATCAGATTTCGTTTATATTCATACCACTTTTAGTTAACATTATTACCTGTATCATATTGAATTTTTGGAATGATTTACCACACCGAAAGCGAGATAAAAGGCTTCAAAGTTGCAACGTTCAACACGTAATCCCTATAGTGAGCTACCGCGGACACTACATTTTAAGGCATAACTAAAAACCCTCCATTCAGAACTTTTTGAAAAACTAGTATATTATTAAAAGGTTAGTAACTAATTTTATAGAAAACATTAAACACGCGTAGCCTTACAGTTATTTAGTTATTGCCATGAGAAGTTTATAAATTATTGCGTATGAGAAGTGCAAGGGAGGGAAGACTGAGAATCGTGGCAGCGCCTCAAGCGAGGGCTCGTGATTCAAATAAGCGAGAGCGCGAGGGTCTTGGGGGTTTGAATTGAACTGTGTTTTGGAATGCACATTTTTATGAATAATAATTGTGAATAATTGCGTTAATATATACAGTTGCATTTTAAACATATTACAATAGGAATAGATATAAAATAAAATGTAGTTTTAGCGAGTAACGGCAAACAACAGTGCATAAGTTTCATTTTATTTATACTTTTGTACAACACATGTACGTATAACATAATGTTATATTATTTATTTTCCTTACTATTATATTAAATAATCTCTTGATTGACTAAACATTTATTTTCAAATCATTAATGATTTTAGTAAATGCTTCCCTATTTTTAGTAACTATATGTTTTCTATTCTCCAATTTTTCAGTTAGGTGAATAATCACAGCTTCTTCTCCTTCATCGTGATACATTTGTTTCAGCAAATCGTATGTTATATTTTGTTGCGCAATTTTTTTCAATAATTCTCGTGATATAACATTTTTCAAGGCACTTAAATTAGGTAAATTAAAAATATTTTTCGTTCTCAGGTCGCTCTGAAATACATTCTTCATATGATTTCATGTATGTTGATAATTCTGACTCTTTACCAATGAAGCGAACTAATTTTTGCAAAATGTGTACATCATACATCGCTTCGTGGAAATTATTGATGTTCGTTTGGTATTGAATCTTTGGCTAATTTTGATAGCTCGAACATTCCTGGCCCTTTTCAATCTGGACACGTTTTTCTAAAAATAATTAAGCTATCCACAAATCCTTCTATCATTGTAAAATCTTCTATTGAATTATTATTAATGATTGCTCTTAGTAATCTCATCGAATCTCGCATTATGCACGAGTAAATTTCGAGTTGTAGTATAATTTCCTACAAAAAAGCCCATTGCGTCGAGTTTGTAACTCCAACGGGTTCGACGAAAAATGTCATTTAAGCTGAATTTTCATAAAAATACCAGTAAATCGCGTTTATTTGCTAAACTATTTTTGACGTTGATAATGAGAAATAAATAAGGTGTGCAAAGATTTCATAAATACAAATGGAAGAAAACTACTGGCAAACTAACTAAACCGTACATATTGTGCATAACTTTGAAGTCTGACATTAATAATCTATCTGTGAAAATCGTATAATTTTTTTAAAAATATTCTGAACTCCAAAAAGTAGAAATCGTTGGGAAATTACCGATTTAGAACATTTTTGCTGCCATAAAATTCCAAAAAATTCGACAAACAAATTTTTCATTTAATTTTTTAATTTGGATTTCATAAATTAGTTTTTATTGAAAAAAATAGATTTTTTCGTTAATTTTAAGTTTTAAGTGGCTTCAACAGCTAAACTATGAGAGCTACGTGAAAATATTTTGAAGCAAAATTGTAGGGCATAAACCCCCTACAAATTTCTCATTTACATTTCCTTTCTATCTTCAATAGTTCAGCAAATAAACGCGATTTACTGCTATTTTTATGAAAATTCAGCTTAAATGACATTTTTCGTCGAACCCGTTTGAGTTACAACCTCGACGCAATGGGCTTTTTTGTAGGAAATTATACCTATAACAATAATCCATGAGTCAAAATTCCCAAAAAAAGCGGTGAGCGGAAGGAAAAACGGATACAAAATAATTTTTTAATGTTATTTTAATAGATATAATTCAAAATTCTCTAGCAATGGGTTGAAATTCGAATTAAGGGTTCGCAATATGCTCAAAAATTTTGTTTTTCTATAAATTACAAGATTTTCAGGCGGGACTTGAAGAAAAAAATGTTGCCCAAAAATGAAGCACTTTAATATATATATATAGTATGAAAGACAACATTTTGAAAGTTGCTGCAGAACGTCATGATGAACTAGGAGCAAAAGTTACTTCCATTATTGAATCAACGCCGTCTTTAGTTGATGCATATGCTCGATATCACTCCAATTGTTTTAGTAATTTTATGTGCATCCCACGAAGCTTGGTAATACTTTGAATCCGGAAGACTGGGGCTAGAAGAAAACCGAAACAAGGTATCTTCCTATACGCACCACTGAGCCTTTAGCACCACAAGAGCTTCTCACGAAGATCTATTACACTTGTACCTCCACAAATTGCGGCAAAAAATGCGCATGTAAAAAGGCTAGGCCTACGATGTTCAAGAAGCTGCAAAAATTGTCTAGGGGAGACTTGTTTCAATGCAGCTGACATTCTTATTTGTTTAATATATCACTTTCTCCCGCACTTTTTCTATCAGGGTGATTCGTTTGAGCAGCACTATCCCTGTATTTTTCTGAATATTGACCGATTTCAAGAATCCTTCTTTCGATAATAGAGAAACATTCACTTTCCGATGAAGAAAAACAATATCCATTTTCCGCGAGCAATAAAAAATTGGAAAAAGCCATATCAGGGATTTTTTCATTCGGAAAATAACATACGATTTTTGTTCTGTGCACCCCGAAACCCCACTTGAACCAATTCTGAGTTTTATGAAAATGTTCAGGAAAGTACTAACTTTCCAACATTTTTTCTTGATTATCTGAATTTCTGATAGTTTTCATTTCGTGAAAATAGTGTTGAATAATTCCCTCCAAGGACAAACCTCGTTTGAAGACTCAATAATTGACAAAATTATATTTTGAATATCTTGTTCATAAAATTGCATTCCCATCTATACTATTATTATAAAGTGGTGAAATTTGTTTGTTTGTATGTAGGGGATGAATTTTTCACTGGTAGATAGCTAAACTATCCCTGTATAATATAAGCTATAATTCATTTTAATAAAAAATAAGTTTTTAGTTCCAAATCTCAATATTTGTAAATTCTATAGTCATATCTCATACTCATACTCTGCAGTTGTGTGGGGCATCTTTAACGCGGACCTTCCTTGACAGGTGGTCACCCACCCAAGTACTAAACGTGCCCGGTGTTGATAAGGCTCTCGTCAACCTGATCGATTGAAAGGGGAAAACGGGGGTTGAAAGTTTGTATTGGTGTACCGTTAGTTTTTAAGTTAGGGTCATATAAATAAATTGGTATTGAAGTCTTTGTTTCAGATAAAAAAAATAAGTGTTTCTATGTTTTTGAAAATTCGAACCCTAAGTGGGTGAAATGAGGAGTGAAAGTTTGTATGGGGGTTCCGTTAGTTTTAAAGATATAGTCGTGGAAATTGCTATTTGGGCTCTTCTTTTCAAGTAAAAATACCCCCGATAATAAAAATGGTAATTTTATTAACCGACAAAACCAAACCGATTCCGATAATTATTTTCAGTGGATAGGGTGTACTTCGGAGTTGGTCCCATTTGAATTTAAAAGATGAAATCCACCCCTAAGGGTAGCAAAATGAAGGATATTGATCACTCACCCTGTGAATTCTGGTGCGTTAACCGATTCTATCAGGCATACCTTTGTACTTGGTTCTTCCATTTGGATGATTCTTTTTTTATTGGATAGGGTATACCTCATAGTTGATCATATTTGGATTTCGAATGGAATTATCCACCCTTACGGGTAGAAAAATAGGGAATAATTGATTTTTCACTTGTGAACATTGGCACACATAAGTAGTTGACAATGACAGATCCCTAATGTCATAATTTTTGTTCTCCCGCATCCGTCACAATCATTATATTCTATGAGAAGATGGAATGATATACAAAGTAATGGAATAAACTAACCAGAACAACAAAAATAATTTATATTACAACAAATAGTAAAAGTAGATAATCATATTATTTAACTGGTAATAGTTGAAGTAAGGTGGGTAAGTATTTTGGAAGAAATGAAAAAACAAGTAAGTAGTAATTAGTAGATTTCCGCCACAAAAAATTGAAAAATAAAAACTTATTCACAAAAAATTTAACCGACGAAATACGGAACTGAAAAGTAAAAATAAAATAAACCTTCTTAGTCTCAATAACTAAGCTCCCAAACTAATGTAAGTAACTAATTTTGAGTCGGCGCCAAACGAACAATCAACGAAGATCATTAAATTACTCGATGCCATCATTTTACGCCTTATCTAATTCATTTGCTTGTTTGTTTGGCGCCGACTCAAAATTAGTTACCTACATTAGTTTAGGAGCTTAGTTATTGAGACTAAGAAGGTTTTTTTTTTTAGTTTTCAATTCCGTATTTCGTCGGTTTAATTTTTTGTTATAAAGTTTTTATTTGAAGATGTTTATTTCCACTCTTATCTTTCACATCTGTTTTGTGCTTTAGTTTTTTACTAAGTAATATTTAGGGGAGATAACCACCATCAAAATTATATTTCCAAAATAAAAGAACCTTGAAAATGATTCTAATTTTTCACGTATATAACGTTGATTATCACCGCGTGAATAATGAAATTTTAATATCAGGGGACAGGATATTCTCAAATGAATCAACCTGTATATTGTTTTTCTTCATACATCGCATATTCTCAAATACACCTCTTGAAAACATTTTGATTTGTATAGTAGAAGTGAAACTGCCCTTCATATAACTTAATATCAAATACAGTCCAATGTACGTATGAAAAGAAAAAAAAGATAACGCTTATGCGATACCAACGAATTTACACATTCGCAACATTCAGTCAGACCAAAACAAAAATATCAATAATCAGTATTATGTATTGAAAAGGGAAACATTCTCGATTGAAAATTGAATAGAAGCATTTATCTGAAAATTGAAAAATCTACGACAATAATGAAGTATTTTTTCGTAATATCTATCAGAAAACAACTACTTTCCTGGCTGAAGCCACGCTGGACATCGAACTACATCTGATAGATATTGAGAAAAGACCATAACTCCAAAATAAATATTCTATGAACATCCTGTTCATAATTTCGAACAAATCAATAGTATTTTTTGTTAATGAAATATCCCACATACAGAGATTACTATCAATATAATCATATCATAATTTTTTATTTCATATTAAGTATGTCTTATACAGTGCATCTCAAAAGTCCCTTCGCCCCACTTATTTTTGGAACGATTATACATAAACAAGTGAAATTTGGAAACTGAATATTAAAGGTTGTAAACTTCCCTACTAGTGACGATAGATGACGAAATCGTCAAAGATGACGTCACGAGGCCATTGTGACCAATAATTTCAAATGGAACCCTACGGCAAGCGACACCTCTTTTAAAAGGTATCGAAAAAACCCATTCAATGATACTAATTTTGTTTGTGTTTATGGCAGTTTTAATGGCTCATTAGTAAACATTAAAATTTAAATTCCATTCAGTATGATATTAATTACAGATTTAAGAATCAGTATCTACTCGAAGAAATTGCTCGAAGTGACATCAATTTACTTCCTGGCAGTGAAATATCCTATTTTCAAACTCTTCTCGTACTTTTGCAAATGTGTCTACAAAAACAGCCTCACATTCTGCAACAATACGCTGTTTAAAACGTCAATATTGTCAGGTTCAATGGCGTGAACCTTCGATTTAAGGTACCCCCACAGAAAAAAATCCAAAGGTGTGAGGTCCGGTGATCGAGCTGACCATTCTGTTGAACCTCGTCGTCCAATCCATCTACCACGATACTCCTCATCCAAATACCGTCTTACTGCACCGTAATAGTGTGGAGGAGCACCATCCTGTTGGAATGTTATTTCCAAATTGCCGAATTCATGGATTATCTTCCAAAATTTCAAGGATTAACGGTTCTATTGCGTTTTGCAACAGCTCCAGATAAAATTCACCAGTTAAATTAGTATTTAAAAAAAGAGGCCCAACGATGTGGTTTCCCAGGATACCTGCCCAAACATTCACCTTCTGGGGAAACTGGGTATGTATTTCACGGAACAGGTGAGGATTTGCGTCACTCCAATACCTCACATTCTGCGTATTTACATTTCCATTTAGATAGAAAGTACTTTCGTCACTAAAACAAACTTACGAAGAAGTTCCTTTAAATAAGTCCTCGAAACTGGGCGATCGGGAAACATCTCATTAAAAATGCGTTCTGCTGCATGAATATTCTGTCCAGTTTCACCAAGAATTAGGATCGCTGCTACTTTATCACCTAAAGCACATACCATTTCGCTTCTTAAACGTTCGGCTGCTCACAACAGTTCAACAAATTAATAAAATGTACAAAAATATTAAAAGTACCAAAAGCTGCTAAAACAGTTAAACGTTCGATCAACAATACACAAATTATTAAATGTACAAAAACTTGGACAATTACAAAAACGTCGAATTAGGGAGACTAACAAAAACGTCAGCTTATTTGACAATTATCCAGAGGCGGATCTTGAATTTGGAATTTTAGTATTAACTGATTTGATTCATCACAGCTTTGTGTTTTTTAAGAGCGAGTTGCCAAAACTGCCATAAACACAAACAAAATTAGTATCATTGAATAGGTTTTTTCGATACCTTTCAAAAGAGGTGTCGCTTGCCGTAGGGTTCCATTCAAAATTATTGGTCACAATGGCCTTGTGACGTCATCTTTGACGATTTCGTCATCTATCATCACTAGTAGGGAAGTTTACAACCTTTAATATTCAGTTTCCAAATTTCACTTGTTTATGTATAATCGTTCCAAAAATAAGAGGGGAGGAGGGGACATTTGAGAAGCACTGTATATCAATCTCCATGTTTTCAATTATTTTAGCGTTTTTACTGAAGATGACAGAAATAAAAAAATTGAGTTTTGGTACTTTCTGCTGGAACAGAAGGAGCTAAACAATTGTGCCGCTCCTTATCAATCCCAAAGTACGTTGTTAACATTTGAACCCTTCAAAATTGTAAATCATACCTGGGAGGGCGTTCCTTCAAATATTTTGAGGTTTTCACCAATTGCCGTTCTTTATAAGATTGCGCTTTGTAAATTTCACAGAATGTGTGTGTATATATGGACTATAAACGTGGCCACCTCCGACTGGCGCACGACGGAAACGATGTCGCGGTAACCAGATGACGGACGTCGACGCGTCGTTAACATTTGAACTTGAACTCGTTTCTGGGTCAATTGCTGTATTCTGTAGACCATTTTTCTCTCATGATTCAATAACGTTTATTCCATGCATTTCTGTTTCCGATTTGAATACCTGTATTTTTTCGTAATTTACAGTTCTGATAAGTTGACATTTTCAGACATAATGACCTTAGCAGAGAATTCCTAATAATTTGAGAAGTACTCCGCATAACCTGAAGCCTAACCTATCTAAGTCGATAGGTTTGATTGAGGAGGTTATGGAAATAATTGTACACAAACATAATTGTTTCACATATTGTGTCATTAGTAATCAAATCTAATGTAGAATAAACACTTTTTAACAAAAAAATTAAACCGACGAAAAAATAAAATGAACCTTAAAGCAAACTAGTTACGTAAAGCCTTAATTGCCGAGCATTCTCGAAGTCAATATCAGATAGTCAGATACCCGAACCGGCTCACACGTGAGGGCACACGTCGCAGGAGATTTCACGTTGCATTTTTATGTTATTTTGTTTTGATCATTTCTATAAAGTAATTAAATGATTTTTGTTGGTTGTTTGTTTGGCGCCAACTCAAAATTAGCGACTTTAATTAGTTTAGGAGCTTAGTTATTAATACTAAAAAAGTTTTTTTTTGCTTTTCAGTTTCTTTTTCCGTCGGTTTAATTTTTTGTTAAAAAGTTTTTATTTTCTAATTGTTTGTGGCTGAAATCTACTAATTGCTACCTACTTAATTTGGATTACTTTCAAAATACACTCTTACCCACCTTACTTCATTCTTTAACTGTTATACAGTATCGAAAACATTTTATCTGGGGTATAGGCAGAAATATACGCGAGCAACAAGGAACGCAATGATATGATAATACCACATAAACAAGAGAGACGCACTGCTGTGCGCCCCTCCTGGTACCTCACCCGACGCATTAACTGACCACGTGGCAATGCGACACAGCGCACAGCTTGCCGAGCCGTGGTTGCGAAAACACAAGACCGTGACAATTATTACCCTTTGAAACATGCCGCCTATTTACACAACCGCAGAGAAAGTACAATAGATTTGGCTATTGTTTGGCCCAAAATGGTGGATTGTTCGAATATTTCATAAAATAATTCCGTACACAAAATATTCAATTTGGTTTATCTTTTCTTGTAAATATTTTTTTCTCTCCATTCAAGAAATAATTGTTTTTCTGTTAGAAATAAGTTTTTTGTTTTTATTGTCTTACATAAATATCGTTTGCTTTTGTTTATGTTTGAGAATTTTCTTTTGTTTTCGCTGCCACCACGCCACCAAAAATATTTTGATGTACCTGTCGTCCGACAGATTAAATCGAATCAATGATTCAGTTTAATTTGTTCAAATTATCTGAAGTGAAATTATCGTCAATAATTATTCTTCATTGCACATTCTCCCGACTGCTGCTGGTATGATACTGACGTCCTGAGCTGACCGCCCTGATTCTCCTATCTCTGTGTCGTGACGTAAATATCCCTTCCTCGAGCGAGTCGAGGAGAAATTGTAATGCTCTCTCAACATAAAGCAAGCTATTCTTTACGCTCTCAAGAAACCACCGTACCCAAGATAAATACTTTCCGATACTGTATACTATAACTAGCTGGTACCTGGTACTTCGTCCGCGATGAACTTTGTATTTTTTGTGACGTCTTTTACAAATTCACTCACCCCTTTTGGGACGGAAATTCTAAAAATACTGAAACACGTATTCCTTTATTTCCAACAAAGACCTCAGATACCAATTGTTATGCCCCTTACTTCAAAACTAAAGGAACCCTCACACAAACTGTTACCGCAAGGGGTTGCATTTATAAAAACGCTGAAACATGTATTTCTTTATGACATACCAATTTTATTGACCCTAACCTGAAAACTAACAGAACCGCCATACAAACTTTCACCCCTCATTTCACGCCTTTAGGGGTTGCATTTCCAAAAACACCGATACACGTATTTTTTATTTGTAACAAAGACCCCCAAATACCAATTTTCATGATCTTAACTTCAAAACTAACTATACAGACTTCCAACCCCATTTTACCCCTATGGGGTTGAATTTCCAAAGAACCTAGTCCCTACATTATTTACACGCAACATATAGTGAGATAATTTGTGTCCCAAAAACTACCCCAATATCTCACCCCCAAATTGAAATATTCGCAATTAGAAAATATTAATCGTTTCTGATTTTTTTCGTGCTAATAAATCATAAGAAACCTGCAATATTCGCAAATAGAACAAATTAATCGTTATTTGTGATTTTTTCATTCGATTACATCACTGGGAACTTGATAGACTCCTTCCATATAATGAAATAATTTGTGACCCAAAAACTGACCCACTATATCACCCCACATTGGAATATTCAGAAATAGAACAAATTAATCATTGCTGCTGATTTTTTCATGCCAATACGTTATTAGGAACAAGCTCTATTCGCCCCATAAAGTGAAATTATTTGTGACCCAAAAACTACCCCAATATCTCACCCCCAAATTGAAATATTCGCAATTAGAAAATATTAATCGTTTCTGATTTTTTCGTGCTAATAGAACAACAATATTCGCAAATAGAACAAATTAATCGTTGTTTGTGATTTTTTCATTCGATTACATACATCATTGGGAACTTGATAGACCTTCCATATAATGAAATAATTTGTGACCCAAAAACTGACCCACTATATCACCGCCAAATTGGAATATTCATAAATAGAACAAATTAATCATTGCTACTGTTTTTTTCATGCCAATACGTTATTAGGAACAAGCTCTATTCGCCCCATGAAGTGAAATAATTTGTGACCCAAAAACTACCCCAATATCCCACCCTATGGGGTCAAAAATTATTTCATGATACAGTCATATCGAGAAGATCTCAAAACATACTTTCTTTTCAAAAAACTTCCAGCAACGACTATTTTAACTATGTTCCAATTTTTTCAGCATATAGGGTAGTAGAGTGGTAGTTTTTGAGTCAAAATTATTTCACTAATGGAGCGTGTAGATAATGTTCCTCATGATGTATTTGCATAAAATTACCAAAGTTTAATTTTTCTATTTGGAAATATTTCAATTTGGGGGTGAGATGTTGGGGTAGTTTTTGGGTCACAAATTATTTCACTATATGAAGCAAGTAGAGCAAGTTCCTTATAATGTATTTGCAATGAATAATTTGCTCTATTTGCTAATATTTCAATTTAGGGGTGAGATATTGGGGTAGTTTTTTGAGTCACAAATCATTTCATCATATTTCTAGCAAGTTCCTAATAATGTATTTGAATAGCAAGATAATTTGTCTATTTGCAATATTTCAATTTGGGGTGAGATATTGGGATAGTTTTTTTGGTTACAAGTCATTTCCATTATGGATGTAGAGCAAGTTCTTATGATGTATTTGCTGAAAAAATCACCAGCACCGATTTATTTTGTATAATTGCGAATATTTCAGTTTGGGGGGTGAGATATTGGGGTAGTTTTTTTATCACAAATCATTTCACTGTATGTTGCCTGCAAGTTCAAAATAATGTACTGGCATGAAAAATTCACCAGTATCCATTCATCCCATTACTATTTCAACCCTTTAGTTGGGAGTGAGTTGAAAATCTAGAGTCCTAACTATTTCTGCTATAGATACACTATAGAAAGGGTGCAATTGTTTTTAATTTACATATTTTAAATGTCCAACTAGAGGTTCTGGCCATAATATCCTCCTTGATCATATTCAACTTATCTCTTTGGATAAAAGATTATATTTTTTCATAAATTATTGTACAACGAAATTGACTGCGGACTTGAGTCACAGCAATATCACACTATTTACTGTAAGAAGGAGAGATTAAACATAATTCTACACTATCTGTCTTGAAAAAACATGTGCGAGAACTATAATTATTTTGTGATAAAAATACATGTTCACTGAAATGCATAAAAAAATTGCCTTTGATTAACTTATCTGACCTTCATTTATATAAATGCAAGTTAGCGTATATTTTCATCACTCATGACTGTACTTTCTTTTTGACCCCCCTTCTCACCCACCTTTTTTACCACTTTAGGGATAGAATGTCAAAAATTATGCTGTCAAAATTGTAGCTCTCAGGTCCAGCGGTTTGATCTAGACGTTGATCGTATATCAGTCAATCAGTGAGTCAGTTAGTCAGGACATGTAATTATACAGTGCGGCTTTTAATAGCCCACCCCCTCCCTTGTTAACTTTTGAACGGTTCGACGTAGAACAATGAAAAAAAAATTGAATGATATCACCGATACTACTTTTCAAAATGAAAAACATTGTGATTGCCCGATAGATGGCGCGGGGGCACATCAACTTGAAAATTTCAAATAGCATGAGGGGTCAAGTGGCACAACGTTGAAAAGAAAATTCAATTCTCTTTTCAACCTATTTTTTTTTGGAATTCCGTTCAAACTTTTTTTAACAATATGCATTTGAAATGTCAAATATAAGTGCGGAACTGAATGGTACCGATACCTCAATAACTTTTGAACGGTTTGGTGTGAAACAATGGGACATGAACTTGAAAATTTCGAAAGGCATAGAGGTCGATTTGCACATCGTTGAAAAGGCAATTCAGTTTTTCTCTCAACTATGGTTGTGCTACGGAATCACAATTGCGAGTGCGGCTTTTTATAGCCTTCCCCCTTCACCCCTCACTGTTAACTTTTGAACGCTTCGACATAGAACAACGGGATCAAAACTATTTTGAATGAAATCACCGATACTACTCTTTGAAATAGAAGACATTGTGATTGCTCTGCGGGGGAAAGAGAATTGAATTTTCAACGATGTGCCACTTGATCCCCTATGCAATTTGAAATTTTTAAGTTGATATGCGAGGGGCATATCAAGATCCCAGGTTCGAATCCTGGCCGATCCACATTTTTATTATTCAGTTCTAGTTTTCATTTTCTCGTCTGAATGCCACAAAGTATTTTCATTGATATTTAATTACAGATGCTATCCACTTCATTAGATACAATATGTTGGTTAAATTCCCGTGTTCTGCACTCGCTTCGTTTATGACCATTGAGCCCACATTGATAAAATCTGAATAGAAAAATCTTTCCTTTTTCGATTTCTTTCGAGAACTAGGATTCATATTTCGGCTGACTGGTGCGGTAAAGGCTGCCGAAGACTGAAAATCATATTTGTATTTTCTCGTTGTTCCCTTTCCTTTCGATTCTTCATCTAATAGACGATTTTTGACGAAATTTAAGCCAAACTTTCAGATGATAATGTTTCCAGGGCACTTCGTAATCTGCAGGTATGGTGAGTAACAAATGGCACAAAATATCTGTCTCTTCAAGAGTTGCTCCACTTGATCTCAGTTCACGAATGAGTTTGTCAAATTTCAAAAAGTGGTCTGACGAATTTCCTTCAGATGTGCGATATTTCATTGTTAGAAGGGATTTCCTCAATAAAAGCTGGCTTGCGATGCCTTTTCTCTCGAATGTTTTGAATTTTGTCAGTTCTTTTTTTCACAATATGCATTTTAAATATTAATTATACTTTTCAAATGCATATTGTGAAAAAATGTATCAACGAAATTGAAAAAAAAACTAGATTGTTGAAAAGAGAATTGAGTTATCCTTTCAACGATGTGCCACTTAACCCTCCATGCAATTTTAAATTTCCAAGTTGATGTGCTCCCCCGCGCCATCTATCGGGTAATCACAATGTCTTTCATTTCAAAAAGTAGTGTTATTTATTTCATTGTTCTACGTCGAATCGTTCAAAAGTTAAAGGGGGGGGGGACTATTAAAAGCCGCACGTATATGTACATATTACCCCAAACACGAGGAAGTTGAGGTAAACCGTCATCAGAATAATTCCGGGCCTCCAATATGTTGTAGTGTCATCAGAACTACATGTGTGCCAAGTTTCAACAGAATCGGTTCACAGGTGTAAAATCAATAAATCATCCTCTATTTTACTACCCAAGGTTGTAATTTTTTTCATATCCAAATGGGACCAACTTTCAAGCATACCCTATACAGTAAAAAAATATTAATTTATTTAATAACACAGTACAAAGTTATGCGTGATAGAATTGATTAAAAGACAAAATTCAGTGTGTGAACCAATAATCATCCCTCATTTTGCTACCCTTAGGAGTGTTTTTTTTTCCAAATTCAAATCGAACCAACTTCGAGGTATACCCTATTCATTGAAAAACAATAATCAAAATCGGACTATTCTGTAAAGAGTTATGCGTGGTCATACATAAAAAAATACGCGTCGACTAGAGAACCTCTTTTTTTTCGTCGGTTAGCGTAAATCACAAATCTTTAATCTACAAAAGTTCTTAGTCGCTGTGTGCATTAGGCTGGAGGGGATATATGAAACTATGACAGCGCCCATGGTGGCAGAAGTAGGTAATGATCCTGGTAATCACAAGCACAAGCTGAAAACTTTCAGTTTATGAGGTCTCCCCGTTTATTCACAAATCACTTAAAAATATTGTACCAGACTTCAGATGAATAAACATTATTATTATCGTAGTGGCAATGGTCACGGTTGGGTAGTATAACAACATACTTTTAATTTTTTATCTTTAAATAGTTTAACAGAACAAAGATATTTAATATTAAAATATATATAATAACAATGAGCCCTCGCTATTGCTGTGTAGTCCATTACAAAAATAGTACGTGTAAATTTCATACATTTCCAACTGCATCACATAAACTGCAGCAAAGAGAGGAGTGTTCTGTTATTCCACGATATTTCAATCTCTAATTCCGGGACGTGAGGTTATCATTCGATAAATATTTGAGATGTTTTCCGTTTTCTATTTGATCGTCTATAAGTGGACAGTAAAAGTATTAACCAAGTTCCGTGGGACGGTGCTGAGCCGGTGATGAAAAGCAAATAGCGACTCAAACTGCGAGTTCGGGAACGCCTGGACGGTATCCCGACAGAAGATTACCGTCAGACTAAACATTTACTAGCTTAGCCAAATCTCTGGCACAAAATGAATGTTTCAATTAACGGATGCGAAAAAAACAAAAAACAGCTACAAATGAGAATCATACTGTTGCAGTTCTAGGTCAAATGGTATTCAAGCCACATAGTTCTATCAATGAAATACCACGTATTTTCAACAGACGAAAAATAAACAGGAGGTTCTCTAGTCGACGCGTATATTTTTTTGTATTTTATTTTGTATGACCACGCATAATTTTTCACATAGTAGTCCGATTTTGATGATTCTTCTTTAGTGGAAAGGGTATACTTCGAAGTTGGTCCCATTTGAATTTGAAAAAAAATCACCCCTAAGGGTAGGAAAATGGGGGATGATTGTTGGTTCACCCACCGAATTTTTACTTTTTAACGATTCTACCACGCATAACTTTGTACTGGGTTATCCGATCTGGATGTTTTTTTATTGTATAAGGCATATTCTCGAAGTTGGTCCTATTTGAATTTGAAAAAAATTACACCCCTGAGGGTAGAAAAATAGGAGATTATTTATTGATTTTACACCTGTGAACTGATCCTGTTTGAACTTGGCACTCACATGTAGTTCTGATGGCACCTCAACATAATGGAGACCCGGAGTTATTCCGATGATGGAGACGGAAGACAGTCGAGGGATCTCATTAACGGTTCACAGCAGCTACCTCGTGTTTGGGGTAATATGTACATATATAATTACATATCCTGACTAACTGGCTCACTGATTGACTGATATACGAACAACGTCCAGACAAAACCGTTGGACCTAAGCATATTTTTGTGATATTCCATCCCTGAAGGGGTATACTATTGATGTCTTTCCGAGTTGTCTATCATACACGGCATTCTATCAGGACAAAGTACCTCGCAGATGATTATTTGTGTTTTAATTTTCACGAACTGATTTCGGTTAGAAAAGCAATTGGCCTCACATGTGAACTAATGTTAAATGTAATGCAGTTCAATTACTAAGAGTAAACATCGTTACTTGTACTGTATAAGCAATACGCACTATTTTTTTGACAATTATACGTGTTAGAGAGTGTTTGTATTATTTAGGGACCGTTCAACGTTCTTACATCCTTGCAAGGGTAGAAGTGGGATCCCATATTCAGGTAAAATTGTGAAGCTCATTATGGGTACTTTTTTCAATTTGTTAAACTACTTGGCACCCTCACTTTTTTACACGCTCTATATTAGCTTCACTTGTATGTTTGTTTGTAACCGACTCCTTTGGGCGCGATTTTGACCCACTTCCAGACGTTCGAATGATTTGAAATTTGGCGGGTGTACATAATTCCGGTGACAATGCATTAAGACATTTTTGTGTGAAAAAAAAAACAAAATGGCGGCTCTAATATGGCGTACGAGTTTTGTGATTATGTTCGTTCAAAATTGGTATCTGAGGGTTTTCGTGGTCGGAGATTATGATTCTTTTTTTTAATTGAAAAATTCAAGATGGCGGCTCCAAAATGGTGGACGAGTTTTGTGATTATGGTCTGATTCTATTCAAAATTGGGGTATGTGGGGGTTTTCGGGGTCGAATATTATTATTCTTTTGTAAAAATTGAAAAATTCAAGATGGCGGCTCTAGAATGGCGGCCGAGTTTTGTGATTATGGTCTGATTCTATTCAAAATTGGTATGTGGGGGTTTTTGGGGTTGGATATTATGATTATTTTGTCAAAATTGAAGGATTCAAGATGGCGGCTCCAAAATGGCCGCGAGTTTTGTGATTATGGTCCGATTCCATTCAATATTGGAGAATAATAGTTAAAAAAATGTAATAATAATAATAATAGTTTGAAAAACTAAAAACACGCATTAATGGAAAATTAAACTAAAAAGTTGAAAATAAATAATTATTAAAAAAACTAAAAAACACGCTTTTATAGAAAACCAGACTAAAAAATAGAAAATAAGAAAAAATGTATTTTATTTAAAGAAAAAGCGTGGGGTGCATGGTTACACACCTAGGGCAGTAAAGTAAGAAATGTCTCAGATCACAGGTAATTGTTTGCCGAGGCGATACCATGCACCCCACGCTTTTTTTTTAAATAAAATACATTTTTTATATTCTCAAGACCTCATGAACCTGCGACCTCAATAAAATAACGAGCAAGCACATTACTTGCCGTACCTAAAAGTACACGGAAGTAGAATTACTTTAAGATATTCAAAATATCATAGCTTGACATGGATAACCTCCAAATGCGGCGAACTATCGTATCAATACAAATATTTTTTATCATTTACTTACTTTTTTCTTTGACAGAAAAAAACCTCGATTCATCTGGAACTAGTAGTAACCACAAAATTGTTACATCGTGGTAGATTATTTAAAAATTGTTAAAAAAATTAAATTGTTACATAGTGACTATTGGAAATAAGACAGGAAAACTTCAGCTATCGAGTCACTAGAAGGCATTACCAGTCTTGCACACAGCGAATAGGCTGCAGAGCCCTAACGACACCCCTACAATCTAGCTCTCCCCCACTCAGAGGTCAATACGAGGAAGCAAAGTCTTCCGAAGTATATCCTAAGGTGGTACCATCATCAAACTGCTCGTATAGCATTATAGCAGAGGTCACCAAACAAAAAATCCATCAAAGATTGCGGTGGCATCCAAGCTTTGGAAATCCTAAAATAACGCGAAGAAATGGAAACGGCAATGTTGGGGTTATGTTAACTGGGAGAACGACAACGAGTGGATCCTAAATTGAATCAGAGTGCATGGCGTAGAGAGCTGTAGTGGCAATGGGTCGAACATCTGCCATGAAAGGAAGAGGAAAGATGGAACACAAAGATAATAAAATGACGACCGATGACAGAGGAAAGGAATTGTGGAACATGATGGATGAATATCCAGAAATGGATATAAAAAGCGCTGATGATAGTGGTTGAGAATGAGCACAGAAAATAATATATAATTTTCGGTCACACATTCACTAACCGAAAGAAGGAATCTGGTCAGATTTTGTTTTCTAAATCTCGGTGATTATCACAACTTCGTGACTGGTTTGAGATAAAATAAGGTGGTTTTGTTCAACATCGAAGTCATCCTTATTAATCTGAATGTTTATCATATGATTCTTGCTCACAAGATCATCACTACCGCCCTAAATTTTGCGACATATTGTCGCCAATAATAGCGCTAGTTGCGGTATATATGCCAACTCCGTTTGTACCGTTAAAACCACTAGCACTTCTGCTCGAAAGAAGAAGCGGGGTTCTACACCACATTCCACCGATTAAGCTCTGATAATGTACGATCCATGTTGGGCAATAAATCTCTCGTGACAAACCAACAGACTTGCCATAATCACTACAGGGATATTCCTAATGTGAAGCAAGACATTCGTTGCGGTGCACAGTGGTTCTAATGGCCAATCTGACATGACAAAACAATTTTTTGGAGATTTGTGCGAATATATAACAGTTTCACTTCAAAGCAGTCTATATTATTATTTTCGTCTAGTCTTGTTTTGAAACTACAAAGGGTCACTTCAAATACCCAGGCTATTCAGTATAGTAGTCTAATCAACAAGTTCAAAAACGTGTTAAATAGATATAAAGCTCCTAAAAATATGAGCGATAGCTCATTCGATTCGGAACGATGTCTAGAAAAATGTTTTTTAAGGGTTTATTAGCACGTAAAAAATTGCGATTGTTATTAACAAAATAAAATTAAAAAAAGAAGGTATTTTGTTTTTCGTTAATTATTTCTGAAATAATGATATTTAAGGAATTATGATAAAAGATCCTGAAAGAGGAGGAAATTTCCAATAAAAACCTACTCCCTACCTACCTCCCGGAACTCTATCTCTATTATTTATAATTTTTTTTAACTCTGAAAATACGGCATAGGCGCACCGTCTAAAAAGCCGTTATATCACCTAAAATAATTTTTTTATAGTATTAAATAATAATTTAAAAATTTGAATAAATTATGGTGTGATCTAGACACTTGAACGAAAAAAACCTCGGTAAAAAAAAAATTTCATATCGATTTTTCAAAAAGTTACACCATTGTTAATTAACAAATTTTTTTCCAATCTCTGATTTTATAAATTACGACATAAAAGTTTAAATAATTGGTCTATAAAATGTTCGCTTCGTGGAGCTCTTTTCATTTAGGTACTCAATAAAGCAATGCAATTTTTTTTTATTAAAGTTCATTATTTTGTTAATTATATTTAAAAAAAGGGAAAAAAAATTACGTCATTTGTTAAGAAATTATTTATAAACAGACTATTTTGGGATTTAAAAAAAAATTTTTTTACCATCTTATTGCATCGGTAAAATAATGATTTAAAAAAAATCTCAAATAATTTTTTTTATTGTGTATAATCGTTTTTTTTATATTTCAATTGTTTAATTAATTAGTTAAAAAATTATTTTATTCTTAAAAATCATCATTGACCTTCTTCAATGAATTGACAGAGAAATAATTTTTTTTATAAATAATTTCATTGTTTATTAACTTCAAAAAATAACAAAAACAACTATGTATAACAAAGTATAGAAATTTTTTTTATTTTATTTTTTACAGCATTGTTACATATTATATGATAATGAAATTACAGCCGTTCCATAATTTGTCAAGTTATAAATTGTTATAACTTTTGAACTAAGAAAGATACGGTAAAGGACATTCAATCATTTTTATAAAAGATTTATTTATCTTTCAAATGAATTCAAACTCGATTCTGTAACCATTGTTTATCAGTTGTTATAAGCATTTGTTTATAAAAATGTTATATTTTTTTTATATTTTTTGAAATTTCATAGCTTATAACTTGTTCAATAATATAGATACAGCTACGGACTCAAGAACTTTTTTGTTCTATGATAAAATATCTTTCTAATTACGTATAAATTATAGCAATATAGATTAGAATAAATTTTTTTTTTTAATAAATATATTTTAGTAAATTAAATAATTAAACTCTAGCAGAATATTAATAACTCTAGTGATAAATGAATGAAAATGATCAATAGCAGAATGTAAATTAGGTAAGTATAAATTTAAACTAGTATATTATTTAAACATAAATCTATATTGCTATAATTTATACGTGATTAGAAAGATATTTTATCATAGAACAAAAAAGTTCGTGAGTCCGTAGCTGTATCTTTATAATTTGACAAGTTATAAGCTATGAAATTTCAAAAAATATAAAAAAAATCTAAATTTTTTATAAACAAATGCTTATAACAACTGATAAACAATGGTTACAGAATCGATTTTGAATTCATTTTAAACATGAATAAACCTTTTATAAAAATGTCTTGAATGTTTAATCCTTTACCGTATCTCTTATAGTTCAAAAGTTATAACAATTATAACTTGACAAATTATGGAATCTTATAGTTCAAAAGTTTCATTATCATATAATATGTAACAATGCTGTAAAAATACAAGATTTTTTTTTTCTATACTTTGTTATATTTAGTTGTTTTTGTTATTTTTTGAAGTTTTCGAAAAAAAATAACGGTCAATATTATTTGTTTATAACAAATTGTTCAGTTAATAAACAATGTAATTATTCATAAAAAAAATATATTTCTCTGTTAATCCATTGAAAAAGGTCAATGATGATTTTCAAGAATAAAATAATTTCTTAACTAATTATTTAAACAATTGAAATATAAAAAAACGATTATAAACAATAAAAAAATTTATTTAAATAAAATTATTTTTTTTTAATCAAAATTTTACCTATGCAATAAGATGGTAAAAAATTATTTTTTTTAAATCCCAAAATATCTGTTTATAAACAGTTTCTTAACAATGACGTACAATTTTTTTTTCCAATGTTAATTAATACCTATATTAGATGCAAAAACAGCAATAAGATATTACTGAAAAAAATTTTTTTTTATAACATTTTTTAGAAATTTCATTTTTGTTAATTTAAAAAAATGATAATTAACAAAATAATAAACTTTAATACATTTTTTTCACATTACTTTATTGAATACCCAAGTGAAAAGAGCTCCACGAAGCGAAATTTCCTCCTTTTTCAGGATATTTTTTCATAATTCCTTAAATATCATTATTTTAGAAATTATTAACGAAAAACGAAATACCTTCTTTTTTTAATCTTATTTTGTTAATAACAATCGCAATTGTTTACGTGCTAATAAACCCTTAAAAAACATTTTTCTAGACGTCATTCCGAATCGAATGAGCTATCGCTCATATTTTTAGGAGCTTTATATCTATTTAACACGTTTTTGAACTTGTTGATTAGACTATAGAGTGGTGTGGAATTCTTGGGACTACTTTACTAGTTTGATTTTATTATTTGTCTAGCAAATGTTTCATTTTTAAACTACTTTCAACACGTGCTCGACAATTGAATGTAATGCTGAGGTTGTCAATCAACTCGATGAACAATAATAAAGACATGGAAAATATTCGTTTTATGAAAAATGAAGTTTGCCCTACAGATTCACAATCATAAAAATTGTCCGGGATTCGATCAGCCTAAAACCACAAATTATCAATACTTAAAAGTTAGAAATATTTAATTCATATCGAAATTACCATACAGGCTGATTCAAAAGTACTTTGACAAACTTCAGGAGGTGATTCCTCAGGGTGTTGAAATTTTATTTTTATTTTAGTTTTTTTTAAATAACTTCCGAAATACTGACCTTTATTGAACGAAAATTGGTATTGAGAGGTTTTTTGAAGTGTCGAATTCGAATCTGATGTTACTATTGCTCTTACTCGTAGGGGGCGCCACCTACACGTCTTTTTCTTTTTTGAAGAGTCATAACTTTTTTGAGCGTACTTCTAGCACATTTTTTGGTAAGAAAATCAATTTTTCTATCAAATCTACGTAAAAAAGCTACCCTTGTTACAAGTCGCTATAAGCAACTGTTTTCTAGATATTTGGACTTGAAAAATTTCAAGTCGATTATTTGATAATCGATGCGTGTTGAAGTTATTACCATTATTTTGCATTTTCCACAAGAATGCTAAGGAAATGAATTTGACGTTCAAGTAAGTAGTTTTGGTCTTTTGTAGGGGGCGCCACCTATTCTATTAATTTTTACTCGTTTGAAATAGTTATTTTTGTATCAAGGGTGCGAAATCTGTTTTAATAAAATATGCAAGAAATATCAACATTCTATTTCAATCAATTTTGAATATGTAGAATAAAATAAAATGAAGGAATAAAAAAATAGCGGGTTTAGATCTGGGGACCTTGGTGCCCACGCCTGGTTTAGGTTCTTCTACACCTCTACCGATCCATCGATTTGGATAGACAGTGTTGAGGAATTCCCTGGCTACAACGTTAAAGTGGGCCGGAGCCCCATCATGCATAAACCACATGCGGATACGAATTTCTAATGGTACATTCTAAAAAGTCTCTGTAAGTTGCGCCATTCAGTCGGAATAGAAGAAAGGAAGGACCTATCAAGTAATTATCAATTATTGCCGCCCATACATTTACAGAAAAATGATACTGATAATGTCTTTCACTAACTGCGTGCGAATTTTCCAGCCCAAACATGGTTGTTATGAAAGTTTGTGATAGCATTTCGGGAGAAGTTTGCCTCGTCCGTGAAGTACATATCTTAAAAATTGAGGATTTCCAGCCAATTTTCTCAAAAACCACTGACACATAGTAATGCGTTGGGGAAAGTCTCGTGGCAAAAGAGCTTGTGCCCTTTGAATATGGTATGGATAAAATTGTTGATCGTGGATAATTCTCCAAACTGAGGACTGGACTGAGTAGAATTGAGAGCTTCAGCAAATTATTCTTGTACTTGTTTCTGGATTCTCTTCGAGAGCGTTCAAAACAGTTTCTTCCAATTCTCGGGTTCGGACTGCTCGTGGTCTTCCAATAATATCAGCTGCCCTCTTGAAGCTACCTGTTTCTGCCAAACGACGGTGGAGACTGGTAAATGTTGGAGCTTAAGGCAGTACTCGATTAGGAAATCGCTCTTAGTAAATACGTCTTGCTTCGCGCGCATTGCCATCCACAAGGCCATAAACGAAATGCATATCGGCTTAGTAGGCATTATTGTTAAAATAATAAATTTTTTCAAAATTAGTGTTTAAAAACTCACAGAAACTTCAACAAAACAACAAAACGTTTAACTGTCACATAATATGTAATTACCAAAACTACTTGAATGTCAAATTCATTTCCCAAGGCATTCTTGTGAAAAATGCAACATAATGGTTATAACTTCAACACATATCGATGATCAAATAATCGATTTGAAATTTTCAAGTCCAAATATCTAGAAAACGGTTGCTCATAGCGACTTGTAACAAGGGTAGCTTTTTTACGTAGATATATGATAGAAACATTGATTTTTTTTACTGACAAATGTGCTAGAAGTACGCTCAAAAAAGTTATGAATCTCCAAAAAGGAAAATGGCGTCCCCTACGAGTAAGAGCAATAATAACATCAGGTTCGAATTCGACATCTCAAAAAACCTGTTAATACCAATTTTCGTTTAATTAAGGTCAGTATTCCGAAAGTTATTTAAAAAAAACGAAAATAAAAATAAAACTTCAACACCCTGTATCTTGGAAACGAAGCGTTTCCGGACATATATTCATTTGGACAATTCATATCAGAATATTGTGAATCACCTCCTGAAGTTTGTCAAAGTTCTTTTGAATCACCCTGTATAATATGTTCTTTGTGTAATTTTACTTAGCTTTTATAGATATAATTAGTATAACTTACGCCTCGAACAGCAGTCAGTGGAAGAAAGGGTCTACCATTTTCACGTTATCTTTCAACTTAGTCTATTAAAGATGCCACTATTTGTTAATATTGTTTTGATGATGCTTTAGGCATGTTCATAATGATAATACATAGTTCTTATTGGAATAATAAAAGTCATTGCTGTCAGACAATTATTTTGTTGACTGTTAGGCAACGTGTAACAGAGACACATCATAGGCCCGTACCGGAAAAAAAAACAGCAGACCTGTTAACTTTAAGCGGGGAACAAGTGAAAATCATTAAAGGGCTCATGACTGGACACGCGCCAGTAAAAGTAAAAGAGCACCTCAATAAAATGGGACTGTTCAATGGTCGACAGATTATGCCGCAAGGATGTGGATGTGGAAACAGTATCACACATTCTGTGCAACTGCGGGCCCTTGGATCGCAGAAGACAATCAATATTCGGGCAATCAATTGGTGAACCGAGACTGTACAGCACACATCCAGTAAAGGACTTGTACAAACTTGTGCAGGGCACGAAATTACGGGGTACTGTAAAAGTGTACAACAGGCAAGATACAATGGGCCAGCGGCTCCAAGTGTCGTCGGAGATGTCTACCAGACGAGCCAACCGGGTGGAGTTTTCAGTGGGTAACGCAGAAACCCAAGGACTCCGTGAGTCTCACACATCCCCCTTCCCCCTCCAAAAAAAACGTGTAACAGAGTAGGCAAGTCTTAAAATTGAATTTTACTAGTTTCGTTGATGTTCAACGCGTTTTATTGGGGAATACAACCTTGTTACGTTGGATATACATTTCCATGTTAGGTTTCTTGAGATAACCGAAGTCGATATTCTTCGAGTTCTTAGAATACTATATTCTAAGAACTAGCCTTCGAATATTCTCTTAATTATTTATTTTTGTGGAAAAACATTTTATGTAGAGCTCATCCAGTATTGAAACGACCACTTTGGCCTTCCCCCACCTAACAACCAATTTTTATCGAAGATACTCGAACCATTGTCTAACTATGGCTATTTATAGAAATTCCATAGGCGTGACAAATTATTTGGTATAGGCGATTCACGAGACGTAGAGAACTTACACTCCTATAACTTTCCTAACACTCCTATTCCTTTTTCCGCTACTGAATAGTACTTACCACTGGGCATTTTGGCAAGGTAACGAGTAAACTATTGCAAAGTTGAATGAATAACTGCACTACCTATTTATTAATTAAACAAACCTAACCTTTCAAACGCTGCATGCCAAGACACTGGTGAAGATTCGCCGTAGCACAGCAAATCGTGTTCACTCGGGTTTTCCCCCTCTCTACCTACCAAACGGTCGTTTCAATACTGGATGAGCTCTATTGTGAGTGATATACATACGAACCGTGTCTTGAAAATAACCAAGGATTTGTTTTCTTTTGTTACAGAAAATACTAAGTCAGTCGGTAGTCAGCGTTCACATGGAGGTGCGTCCAAAATACTTGGTTCCAGACACGAATTGCTTCATCGATCATTTGGATGGTATCCGTACCATAGCTCAGCCACATTGTTATACACTTATGGTTCCTATTGTTGGTGAGTAAATTAATTTTCATTGTCTCAATATCACATTATATTCCTGGACACATTCTGCACCAATAACGAACGAAATTCACTCGGAACTTTTTTTAAGACCTTCCCAGGTTAGAGTTATGCGCATTTTATAACAAATTACAGTGGTTAAAAATCCGAAAAAAAATTTGAAAACATGTTTTGTTCGTTGTAAAATTCGACAACATTTTTGGTAGCGCCTCCCGCCTAATTTTTGGTGACCTGCTCAGAAGAAAACTTTGGCAATTACCGAATGCAAAAAAAAACATTCAACCCGACATCCGACATTTGAATAATATAGAATGTTGAACTGATTGTGTTTCACAGATTCTTTCATTCATACTGATTATTCAATGTTCTTGAAAAACTTGAAATATATATATAATTTTTTCACTATGAAATAAAATATTATTGTAGCTGGAACTGATTTTGACAAAAAAAAGATCCACTGCTAGGAATCGATCCGAGTCTTCCGCGTGAGTCTCAAAAAAAAGAATGTTTAAAAGTGGTTCTCATTGATTATCGAAATATTAAAAACATAATTTTTTTAACTATGATCATTGAAAAAATGGCAAAAAGGTTGTGTTCCCAAGCGGTCACCCACCCAAGTAGGTAGATTTATTTGACAACGTGTACAATTATTACAATTGTTTGATGCAAGTTAATTTGGAAACAAAAACAGAAAAAAAACAGTAAAATGTAACATAATATGGTGAAATATAACACAATATGGTGAAATATAATACATTATGCTAAGATATAACACAAAAACGCAATAAGACGAGAATACAGCCAGCGAAGAACGAATATTATTATTATTATTATTATTATTACATATGAGTAAAGGCTGAGGACAGAGTCCTATGTAAGCCTAAAAAAAACAAACTAAAGAGATCAACAAGATTATACAGTGCATGCAAAAGAAAAATAATTAATATATGCGTAGGAACAATTATGCAAATAAGCAAATGTCTATTTTGTTTTTGAAACTATTCACTGAGTCAGAATTCACAACATCGTTGGGTAAGTTATTCCATGTTTCGAAAATAAGATTCACCAAAAAATGTTGTCTCTGCCTAGTGGCAAATTTATCCTTTTTTAATTTGAGATTATGACCACGTAACCGCGAATCATTGTTGAAAACAAAAAGTTCTTTCTGATTAGCATAGTTATACTTAGCTATACGGAAGGATATGATGACGTCCCCACGGAGTCGACGTTGGTCAAAAGCTATCAGTTGTGCCATCCTCAGTCTTTCGGGATAGGTTGGACGCACTTCGCCAAAAGTTATACGCGTGGCTCGACGCTGAACGTTTTCCAACAAATTCTTATCGCGCACCAAAACAGGACACCACACCGGACCTGCGTACTCCATAATTGGACGAACGTAGGTTTTGTAGAGTTTTATGGAACTTGAGTATGATAGATGGGAGAACGTTTTGCGGATGAGGTAGATCAGTGTGTTGGCGCGCTTGCATGTGGATATAACATGTTCGGACCAAGTTAGGTCAGTATTAATAGTCACTCCCAGATCGACATGTGAAGACACTACACGTATCTGTTGACCGTTTATTGTGTACGCGTGGAGTGGATTGTTCTTTCCTTGATGAAGTACGACGCACTTGTCGACGTTAAGAGGTAAAAGCCAATCCTCACACCACCGACTAATCGAGTTGAGGTCTCCTTGGAGAAGTTGATGTTCCACTATTGCATTTCCATACAGTTTAGTATCATCGGCATAAAAAGACTTGCAGGACTTTATATGAAGAGCAAGATCACTTGCATAAACAACGAAGAGGAGTGGGCCAAGAACAGACCCCTGGGGGACCCCACTTGTGACTTGTCTGTCCGAAGAAAAAGAGTGACCCACTTTGACCGTGAAAGTTCTTTCTGTCATGTAATTTTCAACCCATGAGTTTAGTTGGCCCCGAATACCGAGTGTGTCAAGTTTGTGCATTTGCCTCCTCACTGGGACCCTGTCGAAAGCCTTGGCAAAGTCAAGATAAACGATATCTGTCGGTATTTTTTTATCGTGAGCCATCGTCCAATCGTTTATGCACTGTAGAAGATTGCTGGTGGTGGATTTACCTTTGATGAAACCATGTTGTTCCGATGGTATGATTGCGTTTTTAGTTAAAAATTCTGACATGTCTTCTACAATTATTGATTCCATTACTTTGGAAGGTACGGATAGAAGACTAATGGGCCTGTAGTTGGTTGGATTGAGTTTATCCCCTTTTTTGAAAATAGCAGTGACAGATGCCTTCTTCCAAGCCCGTGGGATTTGAGATTTTGCGAAAGAGACAGTCATGATTCTTGATGCCGGATGTGAAAGTAAAAACACAGAACAGTATAAATGAAATACATAGCTTAAAAAAAACACAACATAAAGAAGCGATAAAACATATAAATAACACAACTAAAGTGCAAGATCAAAATGATCATATGTGTGGAACGGTGTTTCTAACCCACAATGAAATAGTAGAAATTCTTTGATCTGCTCCCTAAACGATCTGAATTGAGATGCTTACTGTTGTCTGGTAAGTGATTGTAGAGATCCAGATTGAGGGAGTTCCTCTGACACTTGTTGAGTCTGAAACGTGGTTTATTAAGGCGATTACAGTTTCTCGTATTGTGGTTGTGTATTTTTGAATGCCTGAGGTGGCGATCTTCATTCTTATGGATTTCCAGAATTGTTCTATAAATATAGACTGACGGTAGGGGCATCACTCTACATTTCATAAAAAGAGGGCTGCAGCTGTCCCTAGGCCTTGCGTTACTTAATAATTTCATTATCTTCTTTCGAAGTTTGGAAATTGTTACGGCGTGAGATGAGTTGCCAAAATATCCTTAAGTACACCCAACAGAGATTTTAGAAAGCACGAAACTTTTAATACACCATTTAGAAAAACAAATTCAGGATTAAACTCCCCCATTTGTAGAATGGTGAGAACTTTTAATAGCCACTGTAATGGCAATATTCATTCTCTCATTTCTAAGGTTTAAAAACTACGTGAAATCCATGTTCTGTCTTCGTTTAACCTGATTGATTGATTATTTTCACTTCAATGTACAGATAATATCTCATTTGAATTGTTTATATATTGTTCACATCATATTATATTATACAGTGCTAGTCAAAAGTCCCCTCCCCCCCTCGTATCTTTTGAACGGGTATACTTATAATAATGAAATTTGGAGGGTGGAAATAAACGGATGTAGGCTTCTCAACTGGTCATAACAGGTGACGCAATAGTCATAAATGACGTCACAAGGCCACTGTGACCAATAATTTTAAATGTGACCCTATGGCAAGTGACAGCTCGTTTGAAAGGTATTGACAATACCTATTCAGTCATACCAATTTTGTTTGGGTTTCGGCTGATTTTGATTGATAAATTGAAGAAATACGAAAATTATAGTTTCGCATTTAATTAATAAAGATTTTAAAGTACGCCTCTGGTTAATTGTCAAGAAGGTTGACGTTTTTGAATTCTCTACTTGTCAAAAGTGTTTATACCTTGAAAATTTACCTAAGCTATTGTTTAACGAGACGTTTAAGTGTTTACTACATAGGCAAAATGGTACGTACTGTAGTCGACAAAGTAGCAGCTATCTTAATAATTGGTGAATGTAGAAACAATTTCCATGCAGCGGAACGACTGTTTAATGAGAGGTACCCCGATCGCCCTATATCGAGGGTTTATTTGAGGGAGCTTCTTCGGAAGTTTGAAGCATCAGGTAGTGTTCAAGATTCCAAACGATCTGGTCGACCAACAATTAGTGATGACAAAAAAATTGACATAATTGGAGAAATGGTAGTAAACCCTACTTCTTCCACAGCCCAAGTTGCGTCTATCTGTGAAGTCAGTCAAAGGACAGTACATAGGGTGTTGGCTAAAAACAAATTTCATCCATACAAATTAAAAATGGTGCACCAACTTTCAGATGATGACCCCGACCGAAGACTAGAATTCTGTGAAACTATGTCCAATAAAATGAACCAACAACCAGGCTACATACAGACAATTTGTTTTAGTGACGAAAGTACTTTCTTTCTCAATGGAAATGTTAACACTCAAAATGTGAGGTATTGGATTGACACAAATCCTCACATCTTTCGTGAAAAACATACTCAAATTCCAGAAAAAGTAAATGTTTGGGCAGGTATTTTGGGAAACCACATAGTTGGGCCTCTTTTTCTCAATGCTAACTTAACCGGTGAATTGTATCTGGAGATGTTACAAAATGATATTGAGTCGTTAATTCTTGAAATTCTAGAAGATAATCCAGATGAATTCGACAACTTGGAAATAACGTTTCAACAAGATGGTGCTCCTGCACACTATTACGGTGCAGTAAGACGTTACCTAGATGAAGAATATCGTGGTAGATGGATTGGACGACGAGGTTCGATCGAATGGCCAGCTCGGTCACCGGACCTTACACCATTAGATTTTTTCTATGGGGGTACTTGAAATCTAAGGTTTACGCTACAGCACCTGACAGTATTGCCATTCTGAAACAACGAATTGTTGAAGAATGTAGGGCAATTTCCGCTGACACACTGGGACGAGTACGACAAGAGTTTAGCAATAGGATGCATTACTGCCAGGAAGTAGATGGAGCACATTTTGAACACTTATTATAAGAACTGGTTCTTAAATCTTTATTAATTAAATGCGAAACTATAATTTTCGTATTTCTTCAATTTATCAATCAAAATCAGCCGAAACCCAAACAAAATTGGTATGACTGAATAGGTATTTTCAATACCTTTCAAACGAGCTGTCACTTGCCATAGGGTCCCATTTAAAATTATTGGTCACAGTGGCCTTGTGACGTCATTTATGACTATTGCGTCACCTGTTATGACCAGTTGAGAAGCCTACATCCGTTTATTTCTACCCTCCAAATTTCATTATTATAAGTATACCCGTTCAAAAGATACGAGGGGGGGAGGGGACTTTTGACTAGCACTGTATATTGTTCACATTGTACATAGGTATATTGTTCACATTATTCATATTTGTTCATATTTATTTTATAATGCATCATTCATAATGTTTATCTTGTAAGTTATTTTAGCTCACTATTCGATTACTATTAGATTACCTAAAAAGGGGATACTCGTTGGATTTATCTGTTTGTATCCCTACTTGTGTTGGAGAGAAGGAAACAGCCTCTCATATTATCTTCGACTGTGACGCCCTAAGTAGTAGGCGACACAGAACCTATGGAGAGATCAGCCCGGAAACAGGCATGAATCCGAAGAACCTTATCAACAGGTTTCTAAACCTAATTAAAGGCACAAACCTGTTTAAATGAGGAACCACTGACGTCAGAGTGATACAATAGACCCCAGCTGGTCGCAGTGTCAAGGGTAGCTAAGTGTCTCTGGCTCGTCAGCTTTCAACCAACCAACCATCCCTACATTGTAATAAATAAATAAATATATAACAATGCCATATTCTGTACGAACCGCGCCCGACGTTGCTTGACTTTGCGTGACAGTCTGGTTACCTAACTACTACTCCACAACATTTATTGATTGTCTGAGAATATGGGTGTTAAATCATTCACTGTCTTACTTGGCTCATTTAACAGGCTGAAATGGGTATTTATTTGAATTCCAATATCAAATCACTGTATGTAGTGAGCTCAAAATCCCTTATTTGATCTATTTCGCATTTCCTGTTTCCTTATAGGATTTGAATTATATATAATACTAGCGGACCCGAGAGACGTTGTCCTGTCCAAATTTCTATGTTCCCTAAAATGTTTTTCCCGAAAATTTTCTCGTTATCCCATTTTCCTGCTACCCCTTTTTGTTTTTACCTGTTACCCCTTTTCCTGTATCCCGTTTTTTTATCCCGTTTTCCTGTTATCCCATTTTTTCTTTATCCCGTTTTCCCCTTATCCTGTCATTCCGTTATCCCGTTTTTTCGTTATCCCGTTATTCCCTTTATCCCGTTTTCCTGTTATCCCGTTTTTTCTTTATCCCGTTATTCCCTTATCCTGTCATCCCGTTTTTTCGTTATCCCGTTATTCCCGTTATCCCGTTTTCCTAAAAAAAAAAAATAGGGGTTGATAGTAGAAGGGTGAATTAAGAGTAATATGAATTTTTTTATTCTAAGTCATGACAAAATAAAAATAAAAATCTTGCCAAAAAATAGGGGTTGATCGTAGACGGGTGAAAATTTAGGGTTCTATGTATTTTTAAATGCTGTATCATAAAAAAATTAAAACAAAAAATTTTGTCTACAAAAAATAAAATTAAGGGGTGGACCACCCTCAACATTTAGGGGGATTATTTGTGAATTTAAACTATCCAGGGTGCCAGCCAAACGCATACACAAAAATTCATTCAAATCGGTCTAGCCGTTTAGGAGTGCAGTGACAACACACGTACAGTAGAATTATATATATATAAAGATATTACCTAATTGAATACGTTGACATATAATGACAGGACATATTGTGGTATGTATAAAACACCGAGAAGACGTTTTGTTACTATAAAACTGATCTGAATTGTTCTCTGTTTGAAATTTAGGCCATTTGATTGGTTCAAAAATAAGAGGGAACAGTCACTCACAACTTTTTTAAATTTTAGAAAAAGCATTTTGCCGAGAAATTTTACTGAGTGGGATTAGCCGTTCGCTTGTCTTTGATCTTCGATAAGAACGCAAATTGCACTAGTTAAATTTCCCAGAGGCAAATTGCTTGACGAAAAATTTATAAATGTATGCGATAAATCTTCTAGCACGAACGATATTTGATGGGAATATGTCTCGAAACCCATTGAAAACTGGATGAAATTTCCCATGGGGGAAGTAACTACAATTTTCTCGTTCTAAAATCGATGAAATCGTTATCAAATACCTACCGCTCTGTGTTTTGTGTTTCCTATATGTTGTAGGTTTTACAGATTGAGAAATATTCATTCCTGTGAACATAATCGAATCGACTCATCAATGTCAAATAAATCTTAGCAGATTTCATCACTTCTCTCGATGATATTAGAAAAGCAATTTCCAGGGTCATGCCCTATTTGTGTCGTAAAAACTAAGCGCAGGCAGTCAAATCATGGAATGGTCATTTATTGCAAATATAATATAAATAATGAGTGAGACCAACAATTTAGCATGATTTGAAATGAAATAGTATGTAAATCAATTTGTAATAGCAGTGATTAATGATTACTCACACTGGAACTCACCCAAAAACCTATGAGAATAGTATATTATTTAACGAGCGGTAATGTAGGTCATAACTCACGCAGATGAAGTTTGCGGCACGAGCCGCAGGCGATTGTTGTAATTCATCAAGTGAGTTATGACCATTACCGCAACTTGAATACTATACTTTATCTACGACTATAACAATAAATACTAAGATACAAGTACAGAGAAAGAACTTTATTCACAAATCTAAATAGTTACCTATAACAATGCTATAAAAATTTTAATTGTAATTACTCATTTTTTTTTATTAATAAAATTAACTGTAAAGTTTGAACAACCAGTAAACTGAATATGTGGGACTGAATTATGCAAGTTTATTGTTCATTTTGGGTTTGTTGCATATATGTTGTTGATGTACTAACTGGTTGAGGTGTTATAAAACTGTATATTTTATTTGCAACGTACCCCTCAGCCACAGTAGTTGATCGCCAACCGCCATGGCGTTTCAGTGCCGTTACATCCCCTCCAGCATCTACGAATAAAGTTGCCGTCGAGCGGCGAGAACAATGCCCTGTATATAAATTACAGTGTGGTAATTTTAAAAATGTAGCAATGTCTTTCCCCATTGCTCCAAATTTATTAATGCCAATTCTTTGTGAGTGATATTTTCCATTTTGAAATTTAGAGAATAATATCGTTTGCGATATATCAGTACTACGAAGATTTAAATATTTCTTAACTATGGTATAAAATTTCCCGTAACAGGGAATTTTCTGGCAATTTTTGTTTTTGTATTTGGTACATTGACCATAAAAATAGATCCATGATCTTCTAAATCTGTAATTTGCATAGAGTGCAATTCTGCTGCACGACAAGCACCCATAATGCCCATTATTAGAGCAAACTAAAATAAATTATGTAATTAACTAGATGATAAAAATGATTAAATATTGTGAGATCTACTACTTTTGTCGCCAGATAATTCTCATCAGGAGCTTCATTTATGAAATTATTAAGTTGTTCTGGCCTAAAAGTTTTTGCCTTTTTAGCTACATGTTTCTCTGATTGATGGTTGAGAAACGCGCGTAATTTCAAATAATTCTCTATGTTGATTCCATTATTTATGTTGAGTGTGCTTCTTAGCATGGAGTAGAATCTTCAATATCATCTCATGTTACCTGGCTGATTTCACAACTACGACAAGCTCCTGCAATCCCAAATAAAACAACAACCTTGGGCATTAAATAAATTTCATCGGGAGCATTATTTAAAAAATCACTAATTTGTGTACTCGTAAAAATCGCAGCTTTCTTGGGCGTGTAACCTTTCCCATTTTATTTCAGAAATGTAATTGGTTTGAAATATTTTGAAATGTCTACATTATTATTGGATTGTAACATACTTTTATTCATTGAATAAGTCGACCACTCTGTTGATGGCTTTTGTTGTTGTGCCGGTTCCGAAAAATAAGCCAATAACACCGTCTCCGAGAAAGAACTGCATGTCTTTTTCATCTTCCATTCCATAAATCTTGAATACGCGGTTTCGTAAATTTTCCGCGATTTAGCTGGCATCTACTAACTTCGGTGGAGTCAGAGAAAACTCGGAATCAGACATTTTTTAACTTTATATTAATCAAAATAACTACTTAACAACCACTAAGTTCGCAATTTTTAAATCAAATCACAGAATTAAATTGACAGATATTTGATTACTTTAAAGGTTTCCTTAGCAACGCAGGTCTAATTGTCGCTATAAGTACAATAGCCTACCAGTTCAAAAATTCAAATTTCACATCGATAATTTTCTGACTTTAATATATTGTAATAATATGTTTTTTCAATATTGAATCGTCGTTTTTCCCGCCACAGAAAAAAATTGTGTATTATACACGGGAAAAATATTAGATTTCAGCTCTCGGTTTTTTGTCTCCCTCCGCTTCGCTTCGGGAGACAACACAACCTCGAGCTAAAATCTATTACTTTTTTCCCTTGTATAATAAATAACTATTCATACTGGAAATCGATTATGCCAAAAAAGGCTTCGACGGAAATGGAACCCGAGCTGCCTGCGTGGTAGAGAAGGCCCTATCTATCTACTAGACCCAGAGCTCACTCAACAGGAAAAAAGGTATTTTTGAATTCCAATATGGAAATCACTGTATGTAGTGAGCTCAAAATCCCCTAATCATATTTGCATTTCCTATTTCCTCATGGGAATTGAATGTGTCGACATTATTTTCACAGGAGCTAATGTCTAAATTGGCGAGAAGACATCACAATAAAACTGATTTTATTGTGTGGAATTTCAGGCCATTTGATTGGTTCAAAAATAATGAGGGAAATAGCCGACAGTAATTACTGCGTGTAATGAAGTTTGCAGAATTCGTCTCCGCCTGCATATTCAATTATTTTTTTCGTACCGCCTTCAATATAAAAGAAATGCTGAGTTTAAAAAATGGTAGTTTTTTTCATAAACAGCAATAAATTATGTGTTACGGGGATTGCCATAACGCATCTGCATGTTCAAAGCAAGGGATAAAACATTCAACGACTTCAGAATGCACAAAGTGATTGAAATAAACGTACTTAAAAACAACTCACCGATCTCATCGATGTGATAGTTAGGACCAATTTTATAGGTTCCAGTTAACCTCTGGTTGAGTTAACTAGTGGTTAGAATAGAAATGATGCTCGTTTTATAATCGGCTGAAGGCACATTCTAACCACTAGTAAACTCGACCAGAGGTTAACTGGAACCTATAAAGGTGGGCTTAGTTACGTCATCAGTGAGATATGATCATTATTATCTCACGCATGTGGAAAATTTCTCTATTAGTATTATAGTATTTACATTTAGGTTACATTGTTTATTTGTTCGTGTTGGGAACAGTTGATGAATTTGCTTATAGAAAATGAACTTATAGGCTAACCAATAGAGAAAAAATAGAGGCTATTTTCACAGTTAAATAAAGACGCAAATAACATGTACTACCTTTTGAAAGATAGTTCGTAGATGAAAAACCCGGTATCGGCCCCAACAAAATCGCTTTGTGGAATTTTTTTAACAAGAAATATTGTCAAAAATGCCTTTTTTGGTTTTTTTACAAATATTTTAAAAAGTATTGAAGGAATCGTTTCACACTCCACTTTTGTAGTGAATCCAAAAACCTACGAAATGTTTTTTTGTGCGACCGGATCGGTGCATTTTCCACTGAGAAAATCCGGGAAAACCTATAAAAGAGACCATTTTTCAAAAATTCATAATTTTCATAAATTTCAAGCTGGACAAACAAACTAGCGGGAACTGATAAATAATAACATGTAGTTCAACTGTGCCCAAGATCCGATGTGTAGTTTTTGTACAACGTTATAAACAATTTGAGGGCTAATCTTGCAAAATGTGCTGATTTAAGAGAAATCGTCGTGTTCAAATTCTGTGAAAGGCATCTGGAAGTGAAGATCAATATCTACAATTTGTATATTTTGGATTTTCACCTAAGAGGTGGGAAATGTGTTGAAAATGTCACTGAAAGTTGCTCCAAACGAATTGAATTGAACCCTCCCAAACAGATGTGTTCTCGACCTTGAGTTTTTCTCCTTTCAAACTTACAGTATCACATTCATGGTGCCCATCAGCAGTTGGCAAAATAAGATATTTTCCAAAGAGTTAGGATAGGAAAGTTAAATCCATTTCTTTCCATTTGTTACGGTTTTCTCACAGAACTGGTGCAAAAGTTGTCACAATAATAATAGTGTTCATAATTCCAAAACTTTTGTGATGAAACAGCATACATCAAATTCTTTTAGAATTTTACGTAGAATCCAAAAATCCAATTATAAACAGGATGCCTCATCAAATAATATAAACTACCAACCCAACAAACAATATAAGTAAAATTTACGTCATTTTGCCCTTTGAATAGGTCAGCGCCCAAATAGACGGAGGTAATTCTTATGTTGTAATTATCTTAAATATACCAATATAGGGAAAACATTTAAATAATTCAGAAGTCGAAAATTGGGCAATCAAGACATAAATTGGTAAAATTGCCTTCAGACTAGTCGACTGATGGTAAAAATTTAGTCATTTCTACTTATTTTAGGTTATAAACACTATAATAAAACAAACAATGGAAAGTTAGGAGAATATGATAAAAGTTCACTGTATATTGTGTATGTTAACCTACATGCCTATTCGTAAAACCTTTGAAGATGAACATGGCGTATAAAAAATTACTGTCAAGAAACGTACACAGAGAATGATATATGCAAGTGATGGTTTCGCATTCACATCTAGTTCGGATTTTATTTGCGATACAAACGTTTCTGTGATAATTTTGAATTTTACTCATGTAAAACAAGTGGTCCCCTTCAAAATATCAAATTTGTATAGAAACATTTCATCAAGTGTACTTCCTCAACTTTTTTTATTAAACACTGCAACAACTAATTTCATAGATGGAATATGTATATACATATCATATACACCAATTTTTTGACGAACTACCTTCAAAATGTGGTCGATTCGAGAAAATTATGGATTATTTTTGCAATGCCGGAAAATATGGCGTTTATCCCATATGGGACCTATAAGTCGCATTTTCCTAAAATTTTCACTTTGAAAACACATTGTTCAATGTCGAAAATAACCTCTAATCCTGACTTTGATGTGCATTTTCCTTATCATGGTATTTCAGACCCTTTCACATTGTGGTCACGTGATGAAATACAAATATGTTATGGGATATTTTTTCATGTAATATGGTCTCTACGTTCCGTTCTCTGGTTGGATTGGAATCGTGGGTAATAAATGTATATTGTTGTTATTCGATATTCTGAGCAGAAATACTAAAATTATCATTTTAATTCCTCATAGGGAGTAAAAATAAACATTATGTTCTATTTCTTGTTGATGGTGAAACCAAGTATCTCTGTCTAGCCTATACCTAGTTACTCAAGGAAAACGACATATGCTACAAAACCCCGTAATAAGTGTTTATTCTGGAATTGAACATCAAATATCAGTGATGTTGAAAATAGTACGCGGAAATTATATTCAGTGCACAGTTTGCCATAATAATATCCATGATAATGTTATTTCGGTGTAAGGAGGGAATCTCTATAGGAAGAGAAATAGCCAATCATACCATTTTAAATATTAGATGTTGTGTAGTGATTGGCTCAAAAATTGTAATTTGACATTTTCGCGTTCCGCATAGTCTGAAAGCACTCTTATCATGCTCACTAGGCAGAATGCGGGGCCCGAAAATATCCAATTCAATTTGTTTGCCAATTGTGACTACCTCTCAAAAATCGAGTTATTATGATTTGCTCAAAAATTTCAATTCGACGTTTCCGGGCGCCGCAATGATAAGTGTTGAAATTTTCGAAGTCATCGTTTCAACACATCAATCTTTTATTTTTTGCTTTCGTTTTCTTGCACTTTATTCAATACATTTTTTTCTACCATTTGCTTCAGCTGGATTAACTTCATTGAATTTCATTTTGTCGCAACATTGAAAACGTCACAGCAGTAGTTCACCGCTGGCCACAGACGAAGCTTGCTGAACGCAGCTTATCTATGCATTCATTCTGTACAGTCTTGTCAATCCATTCGTTACCGGCAAAACCTAACATAACCATCCGTCGAAGGCTAACCCTTATTTTTCATATTTTTATTCATAATAATGGATGATGTTTTAAAATAGTTGCCGTCATAAAAAGACGTGGAGCCCATAGTAGAATATTCCTATGTACCACGTAACTGGTAACATGATGCTCTGATCTTTGGGCTTTGGGAAGTGTAAGTTTGGATTATATTTTCATTTTGGCAGCTAATCGATAGTAGTTTGTGGTATACCTGTATGGTTTGATTCTATTAGAATTTCTATTTGGCATTTTATAGATTTCTAAAATTTAGCTCCACAATAAATTATTTGAAGAGAGTAAATTCTATCATGTCATCCTCATCCGAATAGATTCGGGCTTCAATATCTGATAATAGACCAAGTTACTTTGTGTATTTTATTTCTGGTAACTTTCACTTCGTTGTAGACATTTAGTCTAATTAGACAAATATTGTAGTAATCTCGCCCTCATTGTGGAACAGTAGGTATAAACTGGGACAAATAATGCCCAGGCAACTCAATTAGTGCTAAAATAGGTAATGTAGGGTATATAGTAGACCTGTTTACCGACTGAGTTTATTCCCTGACTATGTGAGGTGATAATTAGGTTGATATTTACTAGAAAGTTTTCCCTGAAAGTTCAAGTATTTTGAACGCATTTTGCTGGTTACCTTTAGGTAGAATTCATACTTAATAAATAACTCTGTCGACTTATGAGGCTGTGAGGGTATTTTTGAAGTTCATAACAAGTAATTTCTTACTATGCACTATGCCTATTGAGTTTATGATTTTTTGAAGGAGATTCGGTGGTCCCAATTATAACTCTGGAGTTAGTTAGTAGTTGAAGGTAGAATATTTGGTCAGAAATAGGTAAATTCAGACTTCTTGAAGCCATTTTACCCCTTTGTTTGGTATAATTTTCCTATAATGTTAGTTGGGAAGTCGCTGCTCTTTTTTGAGACACCCTGTGTAAATAAAACTTAAGCCATTAAAGAGTTCGAATGAAACCCTACCACTTTTGTACTCAACATTTTTTGTAATATGTAAAATGAAAAAGTTTCGGGGGCACGGCGGACTTTCTTTTGATCCCCACTGTATATCAAAGTTGATTTCTAATCAACTAGATAAAATTACCTGAAGATTTGTTTGTCTCGAAACGTCGTGAAATTTGACTGTTATAAAGGGATGTGCAGTCCTATCGAACCTCTCGCTGCTCAATACTCCGTTGTCTTATCAGTGAGTGAATCGGGAAAGGTTTCAGAAGCTTATGAGGTGAAATAGAAAGGCTGTACATTTGAATACTCTGTAAATATAATATATATAAATATATATATATATATATATATATATATATATATATATATATACAGTGTCCGGCATGAAGTTCGCAGCATATGGAAAACTTTTTTATCATTGATTTCTCAAAAAAAACATTCGTGATAAAAACCTCTGCATCATCTCAAACCTGAAATGCAAACACCAAAATCGAATGTTATACGACCCTATACGAGGGAGATAATAGAGCATGCTTTGTTTTCAAAATAATATGATCCCATCACTTTATTTCTCACGGTAGAATTCAAATTCATGGGAAAATATTATTCAAAATCGAATGTTGATCCATAAATTCGAGTCATAGCCACCTATGACCAATTTCATATTTCAACTTTTTTCCCCATTTTTTGCTTACCGCTCTGTACAACATAAGGAATATTATGCTAGACGAATGGTATATTGTTAGATATGATGATATCACTCTCTGAATGTTTTATCGTTTCTCCCTCCCATCGGAAATCACATTAATTGAATTATGTGACGGAATTTCATAAAATTTTGCTGCAAATAGTAAATAAAACTGAATTGTCTCCAAGGTATGATGCCAGAATGAAAATGAATTTATTTTCACACTACGAATAACATCTTTCAAGACAACCAGGAATTGTAAAATATGACAATTTTTTTATATTTTTTTTTTCAAGCAAGACATCGGAAAGCATCTGCAATATTTTATTGAATTTTTTTGCGGCATTCAACGTACAAAATTAAGGTTTTGATCCACTCGAAAAATGTATTCACGTATCATTTATGAATTTCGAAATATTGTTAGTTGTTACATTCGACTTCGATAGCAATACCCAGCTTCCATAGTTTTGTTCTTCGAATTTTACTGTAAATGATTGAGATACAGAACATTTGCTGATCACAGTTGGCTTTGAAAACAAATTCATTTCTAATTGTAAACAAACCATTTTTGACGCATCAAGAATAACTCACAAATCTGTGACATCCAGGTAAAAACGTTCATAATTCGACAATTACAAGAATTTTGAAAACATTCAAGGAATCTGGATCGGTTTCAAAAAAATACAAAGTGACACATAAACGACCGATAACTGAAAATGAAGAAACTAGGTGATAATAAATTCAAACTGTATAAACCAAAATTCATACACACTTTGAAACCGAGAGATCCGAAAAATCGCTTGGATTTCTGTTTCTGGTTTCAGTCTATGATGGAAGATAATAGACAGTTTTCGAAAAAAATTCTTTATAGTGACGAGTCAACCTTCACATCAAATGGGGTAGTCAGTTCCCAGAATTGCAGGTGGTGAGCAGATAATAATCCCCATTTCAGGATACAATGTAGAGACCAATATCACTTCAAAGTTAACGTCTGGTACGGAATTCTTAATGACATTATTGTTAGACCAGTATTTTTCAGACAACCACTGAATTCTGCCAGATACTTAAGAATGCTGCAGACGTTTCTCTCCGATTATTTAGGTGATATTCCTCTGGACATGAGAGCTGCAATGTATTTTCAACAAGACGGTGCATCCGTTCATTCTACGCTAGAAGTGAGAAGGTGGTTAAACGGAACATTTCCAAATCGATGGATTGGTAGATATTCCAATAACGCTTGGCCCGCCCGGTCACCGGACTTCACTCCTTTGGATTTTTTCTTATGGGGTATCTCAAACAGAAGGTATATTTAAGAAGACCATTTCAAAATATACGTCATTTGGAGAATACTATCAGAGATTGTATTCGGGGAATAGCTCCCCAGATACCAAGAAATGTTCATGATGCAATGCACCGCTGTACTATGCAGTGTATTGAGAATGGAGGACTGCACGTAGAATAAAGCATAGGACATATTTGTTTCAATTGGCATTCTGGCATCATACCTTGGGGACAATTCAGTTTTATTTACTATTTGCAGCAAGATTTTGTGAAATTCCGTCACATAATTCAATTAATGTGATTTTCCGATGGGAGGGAGAAATGAGAAAACATTCAGAGAGTGATATCATCATATCTAATAATATACCATTCGTCTAGAATAATATTCCTCATGTTGTACAGGGCGATGAGGAAAAAATGGGAAAAAGTTTAAAAATAAAATTGGTCATAGGTGGCTATGATTCGAATTTCTGGATCACCATTCGATTTAGAACAATATTTCCCCATGAATTTGAATTCTGCCGCGAGAAATAAAGTGATGGGATCATATTATTTTGAAAACAAAGCATTTTTTTCTATTTCCCTCGTATAGGGTCGTATAAAATTCAATTTTGGTGTTCGCAATTCAAGTTTACGATGAAGCAGAGGTTTTTATCACGAATGATCATTTTTGAGAAATCTATAATAATAAAGTTTTCCATATGCTGCGAACTTTATGCCGGACACTGTATATATATATATATATGTATATATATATATATATATATATATATATATATATATATATATATATATTTATATATATGTTTCTAATTGCATACTCTTCTCTGGTACGTAACACTCATCGTGCAAGGTTTACACTTGACTTGAATTTTCTGAAAGGACCCTATTTAGATTCAATAATGTTCTCTACGTTGTTGCCTACAAGTTGACGCCGCTCATTCCAGCCATTCCGTTTATTGTTCCCCGACAATCGAGTATTTCCGCGTTCACACCTTGTATATTATGATTTTGCACGCCTAAAGAGTTTCGCGTGTGAATCCGGTGGAGGTATGATCTCCTATGAGCAGTGTGTGGAAAATTTGCATTTTTACTGGTTTTCGTGCTTGTCTATATGGGAAGTTCGTGAACTGGAAAATTGTGCTGGAAACAGTCGATTATAATAATGGGAAACGTGGATTTTTACGTGGATAAGAAGGTGGGAAAGTATTAACGTATGAATCGCACACAGGACGCCTCAAAACTGTTGACAGACGATATGAGTTCATGAATGTGGAAAGTTCGGGTTCGACCACGTCTACAAATTTGAGGATTTCGAAGTTTCGGTTTCCATTTTGGAGGAAGAAAGGGATTTTCACACCGAGGTCTCAATCTGCTTACTCAGGTGTTAGTCACCCATAAGTTCCCGCGTGTAGGTATCTTATCACCAATTCCGTCCGAAACTCCCTCATCCACAAATCCATTCAACCGATAATCACAATCTATCGCAAAAACCATACTTTTTCGAAACGGTTTCAATGACACACACACATCTGCATATCTATCATCACTATCAACAAACTCGATTTCCAAATTCCGAATATAAAAATTGTCACCGACAAAATCGGCAGAATCTTAGAGAAATGACAATATCCATGGTAAATAATTAAATTCAAAATTTTCTCAGATCTTCTAAAGATAGCGGTGAGTAGATGAACCAAAGAGGCACATAAGAAATATCATGCTCCGAATAGGACATACATAGGATAGACTAACATGCTGAATTTACGAACATCAACTTGCTGTCCGACATTTAGACTCTTCCTCTACACTTTCTAAACACCGTTAAGAAACGGCCCACAGAATAGATTGAGGAAACCCTGCAAACGAGAGTCATTCGTGAAGCACTTGATATTGAGGACCGTCCAAATTGACTCAATAAACGTGATGATGGACGTAGACTGCCCAAAACTTGGAAACAACCACTCACGTATTTCCCCCAAAACCGAGCTCAGCCTACAGTTCCGCTCCATTCTTCTATTCAGTACTTTTTGAGAGGTACGCTACCTGCATTCCAAGTACTAGTGTGATTAACAAGTTGAAAAACGGGTTAATTCTTGTTCCCGGTCCTAAAAATATGTGCGATAGCTCATTCGATTCGGAATAACGTCTAGAAAAATGGATCTCGAGCATTTATTAGCACGTAAAAAATTGCAATTGTCATTAACAAAATAAGAAGAAAAAAAATGATATTCAGTTTTTCGTTAATAACTCAAAAACTATCGATATTTTAGACCAAAAAATCCTCAAAGAGGAGGAAATTTTCAATAAAAAAGTTCCGACACCCAGAATTCTATCTCCATTATTTATAATTTTTATTCAACGCCGAAAATAGGTCTCCGCGCGGCCGTTACGGAATGAGCGCAACACCGCTGGAGATAGTATATCACAAAAAATATTTTTTTATAGTATTAAATATCAATTTAAAAATTTGAAAAAATCTGGTGTCATCAGAACACCTGAAAGAATAAAGCCCCGTTAGAAAAACATTTTTATGTCGATTGGAGCCCTTCTTATGTACATACTTAACAAGATCACGTGATAAAAGTTTATTAAAGTTTTTTATTTTGTTTGTTATTATTTTTTTGAATATTAAAAACATGTTAATAATATTTTTGTTGACAAATGTTATTATACAGCTGTTTTTGCATCTAACAATGGCATTAATTAACGTGGGAAAAAAATTGTTTACGTCATTTGTTAAGAAATTGTTTATGAACAAATAGACAAGTATAATATTTAAAAAAAATATTTCTTACCATTTTATTCTCAAGACAAAATGATGATTTGAATTTTTTTAATTTTTAATTTTTTTAATTTCGTTTGTTTAATTAATTAAGAAATTTTTACCTCTTTTAAAATTATAATTGGCATTTCTCTATAGGTTAGCAATTTTTTTTTATCAATAATTTCATTGTTTATTAAGTTAACAAATTGTTTATAACAAATTGTTAACTTAATAAACAAAAAAATTGATGATATAAAAACAATTTTTTTAGTTAACCTATAGAGAAATACCAATTATAATTTTCAAAGGAAAAAATTTTCTTAATTAATTATTTAAACAGACGAAATATAAAAAAAACTATTTAAACCAATTAAAAAAATTATTTAAGGTAATTTTTTAAAAACATCATTTTGTCTTGACAATAAAATGGGAAGAATTTTTTTTTTTAAATATCATACTTGTCTATTTTTATAAACAATTTCTTAACAAATGACGTGAAAAATTTCTTTCCTACGTTAATTAATCCATTGTTAGATGCAAAAACAGGTGTATAATAACATTTTCAACAAAACATTTTTTAACAACATTTTTTTAATATTTAATTTTTTGTTCAAGTTAAAAAATTATAACAAACAATATATAAGACTTTAATAAACTATTATCACGTGATCTTGTTAAGTATATATGAAAGAAAGGCTCCAAGAAGCAAAATATCTATTGGAAAATTATTTAAACTTTTATGTCGACTTTTGTAAAAACAGAGATTGGATAAAAATTGGTTAATTAACAATCGTATAACTTTTTGAAAAATCGAGAATTCTTTCAAGTGTTCTGATGACACCATGATTTTTTCAAATTTTCAAATTACTATTTAATACTATAAAAAATTTATTTTGTGTGATATACTGTGTCCAGCGAATTCCGGGAGTTTAAATTTTTTATTGGAAATTTCCTCTTCTTTAAAGATCTTTTTTCAAAAGTTCTTAAATATCGATAGTTTTTGAGTTATTGACGAAAAACTAAATATCTTTTTTTCTTCATCTTATTTTGTTAATAAAAATTGCAATTTTTTATGTGCTAATAAATGCTCTAGATACATTTTTCTTGGCGTCATTCCGAATCGAATGAGCTATCGCACATATTTTTAGGACCGGGAACAAGAATTAACCCGTTTTTTAACTTGTTAATCAGACTATACCTACCTGTTGTAGTTTGCCAATTCGGAAAAAGAATAGAGTAATTGGAGGACATTTTATCGAAATTTGAAAAAGTATCAAGGAGCACAGAAAAAGTTAATAGTGCACCTGCCAACTTATAATGTTTTACACCGAAGATGAAAACCGAAAATCTAATGTTTATCTGTTTACAAAAGAAGATGCATACCAAAAATCTAATGTTCATCTGTTCGATTGTCTCTCTCGGTGACTTCAAGAATATAAATACTCCAATTAGAGAATTGGCACCTCACAAATTAGAAAATGTTTATTTCTTTATGGTTTCAATGGAAATCTGAGTACCGTAAACATTTCATAATTTAAAAGATATCCTCCGGGACTTGAAATTTCAGTATTCCATTATAGAATGAAAATAAAACGATGGTGCGGCCAGTCGGAAAGGTAGATTTCAGAATCGATTTATTGATTCTGAAATTGTTATCAATCAAGCTAACGAACGTAAGTAATATGTATTTATATAGTGCAACTTTGAAAACGAGAAATGTTAAGATACAATGATGTTTTGTTTGTCGGTGGAAGGAAAACTCAAATAGTATCTGATTGACACCAGCGAATGAACCCCAAATGACAGGACCATACAGTGAAACAAACATTTTTCAATCCCATGAATTGTAATTTACTGCAATTTTTTTGTTCTCAAGAAGCTCTATCAAAACACCTATAGTTTGCCGATATTGGTATGAACATGAGAGATTCAGATTGAGCCGCCATTTTGAAACTAGTGAACCGATTTGGACCATCTTCAAACGTATCCGACGCATTGAAAATATTTTTGGTCGAATTTCGTTCCTTTCGGTTGAAAAAGGTGGCCTCCACTTTGTTGACAAATTTCGTTATATCCCATGTATATATATATATATATATATATATATTTATATATATATTTACATATATTTATATATATATATATATATATATATATATATATATATATAAAGATAAAGATAAAGATTCAGCAGATTTAAAAAACCAACTAAAAAATATTAACGTTCCAAAAAATCACACCCTCATCTCCCTAGATGTTGTATCCCTGTACACAAACATACCCTTAAATTTAGCCAAGGATATTGTAGAAAAAACTGGGGAAACATAAAACAACATACCAACATCCCACTCAATGAATTCTTAATAGCGCTAGAGTACACATTAACCTCAACCTATTTCCAATACAATGATAAATATTATAAGCAAATAGAAGGCTGTGCCATGGGCGCATCCATTTCAAGCGTAATAGCCCAATTAGTGCTAGAAGACCTTGAAGAAACCATTATACCAAAATTAAATTTCGACATTCCCCTATACAAACGATACGTGGATGATTGTATACTAATCATTCCTGACAACAAATCAGAATACACAAAATAATACAATAAGAAATACAATTTACAATAGAAACAGAACAAGATAAAAAATCAATTTCTTAGACCTAACCTTACATAGAAACATGGAAAAATACAAACAGAATGGTACACAAAAAACACATGGTCTGGTAGGTATTTGCATTTCAATTCAGAACATCCCCTGTCCCAAAAAAAATCAGTAATTATAGGACTTGCTGACAGGGCCATTACACTATCTGATCCCGAGTATAGACCAAGAGCGATAAAAAAAGCCAAAGTGGCATTAATGGAAAACTGCTACCCTAAAAGTTTAATTAATGGCATTTTCAAACAGAGAATTGACTCTTTCTACAACACAACAAAAAAAACAACCAAAAATGACACCACAAAAAGACACATTGGACTTCCATACATACATTGGCCTCTCGGAAAAATATCAAAAATAGTAAAACCCTACAACCAAACAGGCCCATACATACAGGGCCTCTCGGAAAAGATATCAAAATAGTAAAACCCTACATGTATACGAAATTCCTTGCAACCATCCAAACTGTGAACGTGTCTATATAGGCCAAACCTCGCAATACATTGAAAACAAATTAAGGCACACAAGTACAAAAACTGTGCAACCGCTCTCAACAAACACAAAAAAGAAACTAACCACGAATTTAATTATGACAACACAAAATTTAGCCACAGAAGGAAACACGAAAAAAAGAGAGTTCCAAGAAATGATTTATATAAAAAAATAACCTTGCTTTGAACGATAAAAAAGACATCAAACAGTTAAGCAAAACATATTTTAATATCCTTTGAAAATTAAACGACCCCCACTCCCCGTTTTGTTTACCTCTGCTCAAAAAAACTTTCGTTATTTCAAAAACCAAATAACATGTCAATCATATGCTACACAAACAAAACTGAAAGTACCCATACAGCCCACACTAACAAAAACGAACAGACCAGGTATGAAAAATAAGAACAACAACGAACACATCAAAAAACAGAAACACAAGTTCATGCGTTCCGTATATACCGTCAAATGTCAATCCAGACAAACAGATATCACGTCCTCGTAATAAAGTGAAGGAGAAATTTTCTGTGCTCCATTGATTTCTCATCTGTTTGGAGATAGTATATCCTAAGAATATCATAATGAAACGTAAGAAATCTAGAATAGAATGGAAAAAGACCCAACAACCTTTGAACTTTTTACCCCTATGAAATTGTTTTGGCAGGTAAGAAAAAACCACATTGTCACTCATATTTGTACATGGCTGTACCATATAAATTTTCTTATAGCTCTAATCTGAAGAAGCCTGGGGGCCTCCAGGCGAAACGTCATTATTATTAAAAGCTGTCCATTAAAATGTTTTAAACAAAAATAGTTACTTATCCTAACGAACCAAAACCCAAGAAAACCCACTACAATTACTAAAACTACATGGTTCAAGAATCAAAGTGAGAAGTATATATATATATATATATATTGAAAGGGTAGTCGTTGCTGACTAGTCAGGAATAAAGCTCCTAAATATTGGGGTGTGCAGCAAAAGAAAATGTATATATATATATATATATATCGGCAGAACCGAATTATATAAAAACGCTCGGACCCGTCAACTACATTTTCGAGGGGGACATCGTTCGCGATGAAATTCACCCGAATTACATTCCATCTCTCGGAGCTGTAACCGCCATCCCTAAATTTTTAAATGGCAACATATGGCAAATGATACCTCATTTGAAAGTTATTTTTCTTCTTAATATCAAACAACAAAAATAAATTAATTCCACCGATTTGTTCTCGAGATATAGGAACTTGAAGTTCGGAAATCACTTTTTATTCACTCAATCAATAAAAATAACATCTAACAATGCAACTGTTAAAAGATAATTATCATTGTCAAGGAATTAAATGATCTAACTGTTTACCAACAAATAATATGCAATTCCGTTTCAAATTTTTAATTCAACCTCATTTACTTGATCGAAAAAAATTTAAGGTTCTTAACAATCGATAAAAACATGTATGAGATAATTTTTTTCGCCAAATCGCAATTGTGGACGTCTATCAGTGTCAAACTGATCTTTGATTGAACGACATTAGAGTGAATTACTTGACTAAAGCTGCTAAATATCCTTCCGCAATAATGGTGTATACGATTGGGAAAGAGTTGAAATAATAACAATTTTTTAAGAATAATGAGTGCGGTAACCGTACAGCTAATTTGTTCAATGAAACGCATCCAGATAAACTTGTTGCTAGAAAATACGTTCTAGAATTAGTGCAAAAATTTCGTCAAACTGGATCAGTAGCCAACAAGAAACGAGACCCAGAACGTGAATTTCCGTTGAGAAATGAAGCTGTTGAAGTTGCACTTTTAGACAAGTTCATGCAGACCCAACATTGAGCACAAGGAAATTGGCTAGTGTTACCAATATCAGTAGAACCAGTATCCGCCGAATCCTGAAACATCATAAATTCCTTCCCTACAAAATACATTTGGTACACCAATTGAATGAAGATGATTTTGATAGGCGACAGGAATTTTGTGAAATTATGACTACGAGAATAGATGCTGATGAGAATTTCCTTTTCAACATCTGCTTTTCCGATGAGTCTACATTCTTTTTGAATTCGACTGTGAATCGTCATAATTGTCGTCCATACAAAGACTCCCCAAAAAACTCAATGTCTGGGCCGGTATTTTTGGGGACCGTTTGATTGGACCAGTATTTCTAGACGGTAACCTGACAGGAGAAACTTATTTGGAATTATTGAATGAATTTGTTAATCCACAATTAGTAGACATCATTGAAAATGACGATCGTTACCATGAAGACCACTTGATATTTCAACAAGACATAGCACCTCCACATTATGCACAGCCTGTTAGAGCGTTATTGCATAGACTGTTTCCTGGAAGTTGGATTGGAAGAAGAGGCTCTATAGAGTGGCCAGCCAGATCTCCAGATTTAACCCCACTCGACTTTTTCCTGTGGGGTAACCTAAAAAACAAAATATTTGCAAACGAACCAGAATCTTTGGAAGATTTACGAAGGAGAATTATTATAGAATGCCGTCGAATTCCGGCGTTATTCGACGGCAAAATCAACGAAGATCATTAAATTACTTCAAAAAAATTATCACAATGTCACCGCGCATCTCGATGCCCATGATTTTACGCTCTACCTAACTCATTTGCTTGTTTGTTTGATGCCTACTCAAAATAAGTTACTTACATTAGTTGAGGAGCTTAGTTATGAAGACTAAAAAGGTTTATTTTATTTGTTGCTTTTCAGTTCCGTTTTTCGTCGGTTAATTTTTTGTTAAAACGTTTTTCATTCTCTACAATTTGTCCATTGAGAGCATCGAGATTGCCTCATTAGTTTCTATTTTACAAGCGACAAACTAAAATAAACACGATTTTTCGCTGTTATAACTAAGCAATGATAGTTGCGAGTGGGAAATATAAGAGAGTCGGTTTCCTGGTAATAATTTTGTCACCAAAAAATCTCAATTGATTGGCCTAATATTCAAAGAATTTGTCAATTCATTAATGATAATAAATCATGATTTTAAGTTCTAGATTCCACTCCTGTTGGTTTTTCTGATGTTTGTACAGTCGAATAATTGATATCTTTCTAATATCATAAGCTACAACAAATCAGGTTTATTATTGAAGAAGCACATATTTTCAAGATACATACGTGAAATATTCAGATTTCTTATTATCGAACGTATATTAATTAACTCTGTCAAAAAGTTATTTATATCAAGTCACCATTGACATGCGGAAATACACTCAATTAGTTTAACTATTTTAAACGGAACAAAATCCAAATCTACTCTCTGGAAAATTCGTTGCTATTCTTATATCATTGGGTTCAGAATTCCTTGAAAATATAAACTCCTGTTGAAATAAACGTTGATATCGTGACCGTTTGAATAGTTAATCTTCTCCAAATGGTCAGAAGCAATAATCGTTCCTGTCCTGAAAATACATAAAACAAAAAGTGATCCGTTCGTTGACATGCGTGATGTGCAAAGTCTTAGAAAAAATCTTAAACAGAAGACTGTTATGGTCTCTTGAACATCGTAATATACTCTCAGCCGCACAAAGTGGTTTTAGACAACACATCGACAATATCCTAGATCTGGAAAGTGATATTCATGAAGCTAAAAAGGGCAATCGATACTACGTGAAAATATTGTACTCGTGGAACATTGGTGGGCACTGCTTCGCTTTTGTTAAAAACTTTTTGGAAAAAAGAACATTTCGTGTCAGAACAAATGGGATTTTATCGAACATCAAAACACTGGAAAATAGAACCCCCCAAGGGTCTGTCATCAGCCCAACCCTATTCCTCATAGCCATAAATGATATCTTGAAAGATAGAGAATTACCGTTGAAAGCACGTATTTATGCAGATGATCTGGTATTTTTCTATAAAAACAAAAATACAAACACCTTGTCATCATGGTCTCAGAAAGCACTATCAAATCTAGAGCAATGGTCCAAAGAAACTGGATTCGTCTTCTCAACCGTAAAAACACAATGTGTGCTTTTCTCTAAAAAAGAAATTAAAGATATACCATATCTACTCTTATATGGCCAAAATCTCAAATTAGTCAAGAGTGTAAAATTCCTCATAGCCATAAATGATATCTTAAGGGATAGAGAATAACCGTTGAAAGCACGTATTTATGCAGATGATCTGGTATTCTTCTGTAAAAACAAAAATATAAAGACCTTGTCATCATTGTCTCAGAAAGCACTATCAAATCTAGAGCAATGGTCCGGAGAAACTGGATTCGTCTTCTCAACCGATGATTCTTGACATTTGTGCTATTCAGCGTGAGAATAAGATTGATTGATTGATCTAGGGATCGTCCATCAATCTCTGTTCCCGTCACACTAGATTTCTACTCCTTTTATTTGAACAGTACCTACAATAAAAACTTTTTAACAAAAAATTAAACCGACGAAAAAATCAACTGAAAAGCAAAAAATAAAATGAACCTTCTTAGTCTCAATGATAATTGAGCTCCTAAACTAATGTGAGTAACTAATTTTGATTCGGCGCCAAACAAACAATTATCGAAGATCATTTTATTACTGTGAAGAAGTAATCAAAATGCCGCTATGCATCTCCCTGCCATCATTTTATGCTTTACCTAATTCAATTGCACCGACTCAAAATTAGTTACTCACATTAGTTTAGGAGCTCAATTATCATTAAGACTAAGAGGGTTTATTTTATTTTTTGCTTTTCAGTTGATTTTTTCGTCGTTTTAATTTTTTGTTGAAAAGTTTTTATTTTTCAATTTTTTGTGGCTGAAATCTACTAATTACTACCTACTTAATTTTTGATTATTTCCAAAATACTCACTTACCTAGCTTACTTCAACTATTAACTGTTAAATAATATGATTATCTACTTTAACTATTTATTGTTATACAGGGTGTCGTTGGACTTCCTCTTTTCCTCTCGGGAATGTATAGATGGGGTCAAAATATCACCAGTACTTCATATAACTTTTGTTCCCAAAAGCCTTCGTTACCAAGTTACGGGCCCTCAAAGTTACAAAATGAAAAATGTTTTTCTTTGATAACTTTCAAAGTGAATATTCAAAATCATCTAAATTTTCGTGATTGACTAAACAAATGAATTCCTTCGATGAGCTTTCATGCAGGAGTCAGTTGTTTTGCTACAAAGTCAGGAACGGACTACCCCCGATGGTCCACACCCCAAAACTTTGAAATGACAGATAATTTTTAAATAGTTTTCAAAAAAATAAGTTTACGTAGACAATTTACTGAATAAAAGTACTCGTGTGGAAAGTCGATCGAAGCAACGATTCTTGATAAAAATGCAGTTTTACTCGACGACATCAAACCCGATCGTCCACCATTATTTGAAATGAAAAATTTTCACAGTAGAAATACTAATGCTAACGTTAATTCAACAACATTTATAACCGGGATAATACAAAATATGCTAAAATAAAGTCGCAAACAAAAAGTACAGTACCTAGTTGAAAGTTTCATTCACAATGTAGATATTTTTTCAAAAGAAATATCAAGTTATGTTGATTCGTGGTGTTTTTGAACTAACAAGCTACTCCACTATGAAATATCGAATTCAGTCCATATTTTGTATGTACGCGTGGAATAAGCACGTTTCGTGTTGTGTTATCTGAATCTCATGAAACTCAACATTTGGATGTTGCAAATTCGTATTCACAGCTTAAATGTTGAGGAGTTTCAACCCGAAGATAAATTTAGCTGAAAAAACGCACATCGGAAGACATAACTAATAAAAAGCAAACGAATAAACTACAAAAACGGCTGCACATGAATAGGTGAAAAATATCCGGTGAATAAATTTATGTCCCATTTCTTTCACAGATGTTGACAGGTATGTCTAATGGATAATTAATTGGAGCCTGTTGTTTTATTTCGATATTATTGTAGGTTCAATTTTGCCAAAACGAGGTGGTGAGGGCGCTCCTAGGGCTGTACGTACCGTTGTATTGGAGGAAAATATTTTGGAAGCTGTCGCTGATGATCCTTCAATGAGCATCAGAAACCTATCAGAATAGTTCCATACATCCAAGTCCACTATTCATAGAATAATTAGGGAACAACTGCTGCACATCCAGAAGGTACATGCCATGACACCTGAAGATTTTCCAGCAGGACTGGAATATGCCAATTGGTTCCTGGATAAGCAAAGAGAGGATATGACTTTTATTACTCGAGTTTTATTCACTGATGAAGCAGGTTTCAGTAGAGATGGAGTAATCAACTCTCATAATCTCCACATATGGGCCAAAGAAAATCCCCTTGGGATATTGCAAACCAAACACCAACGGAAATTCAACGTGAATGTTTGGGCTGGTATCATAGGAAACCATCTTATAGGACCATTCGTTCTACATGACCGATTGAATGGAGAACGTTATTTGGAGTTCATTCAGAACGATTTGAATGGACTTTTGGAACATGTTCCATTGAAAACCCGAAGAGATATGTGGTTTATGCCCGATGGCGCTCCTCCTCATTTTAGTTTGATTGTGCGGGACCATCTGAACCAGATTTTCCCCAATAGATGGATTGGTAGAGTTGGGCCATATTCATGGCCACCGCGGTCTCCGGATTTAAATCCATTGGATTTCTTTCTGTGGGGGCATCTGAAAAGCCTCGTTTACGCTACACCTATTCACACCAGAGATGCCTTGTTGAATAGAATTACATTACATTGTGAAGCCATACGAAACGACCCTGGCATGCTATTTCAAGTGCAGAGAGAGTGTTTGCGCCGACTAAGAAAATGTATTGAGAGAGACGGGGGTCATATCGAGCAGTTTTTGTACCGGATTTTGCATTTCTGTTTGCTCTTAAGGCTTGCGATTGATTATTTACACCATGAGTTTTGTAAGGTAAACGTGTTTGCATGATAAAAATTCGTTATGAACATTGTACCTATCATTTCTATTTTCATTGCAAATTGATCTTTTCGAATAATGGTAGACATCTCAGGTTGGATGTCGTCGAACAAAAATCGTTACTCCGATCGATTTTCCACACCAGTACTTTTATTCAGGAAATTGTCCAGGTAACCTTGTTTTGTTAAAACATATTGACAAATCCCAGTCATTTCGAAGTTTTGGGGTGTGGACCATCGGGGGTAGTCCGTTCCTGACTTTGTAGCAAAACAACTGACTCCTGCATGAAAGCTCATCGAAGGAATTCATTTGTTTAGTCAATCACCAAAATTTAGATGATTTTGAATATTCACTTTGAAAGTTATCAAAGAAAAACATTTTTCATTTTGTAACTTTGAGGGCCCTTAACTTGGTAACGAAGGCTTTCAGGAACAAAAGTTCTATGAAGTACTGATGATATTTTGACACCATCTATACATTCTCGAGAGGAAAAGAGGAAGTCCAGGGACACCCTGTATAATATAAATTATTTTTGAAAGTTCTGGTTAGTTGATTCATAGAATGTAATTATTATGACGGATGTAGGAGGATCTGTCAATGTCAACTACATATGTGTGCCAATGTTCACAAGTGAAAAATCAATCATCCTCTATTTTCTACCCATAGGGGTGGATTATTTCATTCCAAATTGGAATTATGATCAACTATGAGGTATACCCTATCTAATGAAGAAAGAACCATCCAAATCGGAAAACCCACTACAAAGTTATGCCTGATAGAATCGGTTAACGGACCGAAATTCAGAGAGTGAACGATCAATATCCTCCATTTTGCTACCCTTAGGGATGGATTTTTTTGTTCAAATTCAAATGGGACCAACTTCGAAGTACACCCTGTCCAAGGATAAATGAATCTTCAAAATCGGACTCATCTGTGAAAAGTAATGCGTGGTCATACATAAAAAAAAATATATACGCGTCGAATAGAGAACCTCCGCCTTTTTGGTTTTCGCTGTTAATAAAATTGTTATTCATCTACTTATAATTTTGTTTCGACAATAATTGAAATAAATCAGCATACCTTCTGATACAACAGATCCCCCACTTGATGTTGTTTCTATTTGTTTCAGTTCTTAGCGAATTAGAAGGCCTTTCCAGAGGAGGCAAAGTAGCCACCCCGGATTCCCGGACTTCCTTAGACCCCCAGCATGTGAGAAGAGTTGCAAAGTCGGCCAAAAGCGCTCTAGAATTCCTGAAAAATAGACACCCATCGGTGAAGTGTGTAACGACAAAAGGACGAATTCTGGCAACCACGACGTTTTCCACAGAAGACGACACCACGTGGGACAACAGCCTCAGGAACGATGACAAAATCTTGACGACTTGCCTGGTCCTGTGTAAGAATAACAAAAATCAACCTCAGGATGTTCCAGAAGGTGAGCAATGAGTCTGAAAAACGATGTTTGTTGATAATATTTTTTATATGTTGACGAATTGGATTAAAAGGGTGTTTTTCATTTATACAGAGTGGGCCATTGAAAACGAAGCAGCGCCTCTGTAGGTCGGCAGAACCGAATTATATAAAAACGCTCGGACATGTCAACTACATTTTCGAGGGGGACATCGTTCGCGATGAAATTCACCCGAAATATATTCCATCCCTCGGAGCTGTGACCGCCACCCCTAAATTTTTAAATGGCAACAAATGGCAAGTAATACCTCATTTGAAAGGTATTTTCCTTCTTGATATCAAACAACAAAAATAAATGAATTCTATCGATTCGTTTTCGAGATATAGGAACTTGAAGTTGGAAAATAACTTTTTATTTACTCAATCAATAAAATCAATATCTGATAAAGCAACTGTCGCAATAATTATTATTGTCAATGAACTAAATGTTCGAACTGTCTACCACCCATTTCCATATCATAGTACAAGTTCTGTTCAAAACGAGACCTCACATTTCGTAGCATTTTCGGCGTTATTCGACGGCATTCTTCAATAATTCTCCTCCGTAAATTTCCCAGAGATTCTGGTTCGGTTGCAAATATTTTTGTTTTTGAAGTGAGACCACAGGAAAGGAAAAAGTCGAGTGGGGTTAAATATGGAGATCTGGCTGGCCACTCTATAGAGCCTCTTCTTCCAATCCAACTTCCAGGAAACATTCTATCCAAAAACGCCCTAACAGGCTGTGCATAATGTGGAGGTTGAAATATCAAGTGATCTTCATGTTATTGATCGTCATTTTCAATGATGTCTACTAATTGTGGATAAACAAATTCATTCGATAATTCCAAATAAGTTTCTCCTGTCAGGTTACCGTCGAGAAATACTGGTGCAATCAAACGGTCCCCAAAAATACCGGCCCCCAGACATTGAGTTTTTGGGGAGTTTGAGTATGGACTTCGTGGAAAACATGTGGATTGGCATCTGACCAATAACGACAATTATGACGATTCACAGTCGAATTCAAAAAGAATGTAGACTCATCAGAAAAGCAGATGTTGAAAATGAAATTCTCATCAGCATCTATTCTCGTAGTCATAATTTCACAAAATTCCCGTCGCCTACCAAAATCATCTTCTTTCAATTGGTGTACCAAATGTATTTTGTAGGGGTGGAATTTGTGATGATTCAGAATTCGGCGGATACTGGTTCCACTGATATTGGTAACACTAGCCAATTTCCTTGTGTTCAATGTTGGGTCTGCATGAACTTGTCCTAAAAGTGCAACTTCAACAGCTTCATTTCTCAACGGAAATTCACGTTCTGGGTCTCGTTTCTTGTTGGCTACTGATCCAGTTTGACGAAATTTTTGCACTAATTCTAGAACGTATTTTCTAGCAACAAGTTTATCTGGATGCGTTTCATTGAACAAATTAGCTGTACGGTTACCGCACTCATCATTCTTAAAAAAAATTATTATTATTTCAACTCTTTTCGCGATCGTATACACCATTATTGCGGAAAGATATTAGCACTTTAGTCAAGTAATTCACTCTAATGTCGTTCAATCAAATTTAATTTCTTTTTTTGTACTCACATTTGAGTAGAATTCGAAAAACGTCTTTTTATCGATTCTTAAGAACCTTAAATTTTTTTCGATCAAGTAAATAAGGATGAAATGAAAATTTAAAACGGAATTGCATGTTATTTGTTGGTAAACAGTTAGATCATTTAATTCCTTGACAATGATAATTATCTTCAAACAGTTGCATTGTTAGATGTTATTTTTATTGATTGAGTGAATAAAAAGTGATTTCCCAACTTCAAGTTCCTATATCTCGAAAACGAATCGATAGAATTAATTAATTTTTGTTGTTTGATATTAAGAAGGAAAATACCTTTCAAATGAGGTTTCACTTGCCATAGTTGCCATTTGAGAATTTAGGGGTGGCGGTCACAGCTCCGAGGGATCGAATGTATTTTTATATAATTCGGTTCTGCCGACCTACAGAGCCGCTGTTTCGTTTTCAATGGCCCACTCTGTATTTTTACAAATGAAGAAACTAGAAATGTCTTCGAGATACAAATTGATGAAAGTTATAGAAAGAGCAGATCCAGTCGGACTCAAAAGCTATGCATATTGTTGCAAGAATCATTTCGATTTTGGTTTTAATCATATTTATAATTCATTTTCTAAATTTCCGAAATAAGCAGGCTTATGAGTGTTGGAGGGGTGAGTAGCTAGAATAGTATGTTATGCAACGATCATGTAATGATAGCCATTAATACATGAGCACGAGGTAAGTTACGACACGAGCCGAAGGCGAGTGTCGTAAACCGTGTGCAAGTGTATTAATAGCCATTACATGATCTTTGCATACACTATTTTTACTACGACCAAGAAATAATAAAATATAAACAAGAATTTCTGGTGGTGTACAAGATAATTCCTCACTGCTCGACATACTTATAGGTACTTTTGACGGGTTGTGATTGAATGTTAAACAAGTATGTAAAAACATACCAATTGATTATCCCCAAGTACGTTCTATAGGCCGAAAATTCGTTTCATAATGGTACGTGTTTTTATTGGCCAAAATCTGTTTCGAAATTAATATCCGTGTTAAAATGGACAATATTAATAAAGCGGTAGCAGATATTTAGTTCGCGTATTATAATACGGGAGTAGAAAAAAGTTTTTTTTGTATACGCTCCCCAAAACGGCAACTTTGGGAATTAAAAAAATCCGTAAAATGCTACTTTTACGGACTTGTCCGTAAAGTGTCATCATCGCAACACTTTACGAACTGAATTTCATTCATTTGTTGAAAATATGAACATAAAACATAACTGAACATTAACTGGTGGGTAAATATAAAGTTACACCACACATGCACTCTGAATATGGGGAAAATACTTTTCTTACGTGTTTTTGCCCCCTGAACACGAATCCGGAAGAAAAATGTGGCGGTCTCATACCGTTCCCGAGTTACAGCACTTTATAAAAAAATTTACCTCATTTTCAAGCACCGTTTTCTCGCACAAAACTCACTCAAAATGCCTCCTTCTTTTTACCAGCATAAACAATACACCCTAAATCACTTATTTTCGGCACAACTTCGCACAAAATTTCGTGTTTTTATCGAAAAAATCCTCTTTCTTACACAGTTTCAAATAAATAATTCAGACTTTGACAATGGAATTTAGTAACTTTGCCTTATTTTTCATGTTGGTAATAAATTAATCACCGCCCACAACAATTCACACATAAATGAAGGGAAAACTATTGCTCACATTTGAATTCGAAAAGTGTGTATTGTTTATGCTGGTGAAAAGAAGGAGGCATTTTCAGTGATTTTTGTGCGAGAAAACAATGCTTGAAAATGAGGTAATTTTTTTTTTTTTAAGTGCTGCAACTCGGGAACGGTATGAGACCGCCGCATTTTTTCCCGGATTCGTGTTCAGGAGGCAAAAACACGTTAAGTATTTTCCCCATATTCAGAGTGCATGTGTGGTGTGACTTTATATTTACCAATGTTTATAAATACTTAAAAACTATGAACCGATAACATTTTGCCGCAGAAAAGCTAGGAATTTTTATTTTTTCAGAATAAAATATGGTTATTGTTGCGGTAGGTACAAACATGATAACTTTTACACTTTCTTTCTTCGAACAATCCCAAACAAAATGATAGTAAATTCAAAGAAAATCATAGTAAATTCAAACAAGATAATAATAATAATATATTTATTTCCCTTCGGTAGTGATATACATTTGTTCATAATAGTATATGGGTGTAGAGGAATAAATATAGTTAATCCATAAAAGGTTGCCCTCGAGCATGGGTATGGGGGTGGGTACATGGTGGAATTATAATAATAACTGTGTACAGAAATATTGTTGAAATGGATTCAAGATAAATGCGAGTCATACCGTTTTCATGGATATGTTTAAATATGTCATAGTCTTGTCAAACATTTTCAACTGTTAATATTCATTTTATATTTTCACTAATAAATACGTTTGGAATTCACGTTAAATTACATTCATTGGTACAAGTTGTTTGCACAACAAAGTTCTGCCCGACGCTCTGCTCAACAGGTTATGGGCCCAGGATCTGAAATCTGTTAGCCTAGAATTCGTGTACCAACTGAAGTCAACCAAGAAGTGTTCCTGTCCGGTAAAAAGGTATTGAAAGACTCTCATAGTGTAAAATATAAGTGATTCTGTGAATATGAATTCGGCGAATATATCCAGAATTGAAACCCTGAACAAAGATAATTATGATACCTGGAAAATGCAAATGGAGGCCTTACTGATCAAGAATGATGCATGGGTATACGTAAATGGTGAATTATCGAAACCATTTTTGATTGAAGGGGACGCAGCTTCTTTGAGCAGTGTACAAAATTGGATAAAGAATGATAACAAAGGAAAATCCTATATAATTCTGTCAATTAGTCCGTCAGAATTGAAACAAATCAAAGGATGCACAACTTCTCGTCAAGTTTGGCTGAAGTTGGAAAATATTTACCAGTCAAAAGGACCAGCTCGAAAAGCGACACTATTGAAACAGCTCACGTTGCAGCGAATGAATGATGGTGACGATGTTCGTGATATTTGAACAAATTTTTTGACGCAGTTGACAAATTGAACGAAATGGAAGTTGAAATCAATCCAGACTTACTGTCCATTATGTTATTGTACAGTTTGCCCTCTAGTTTTGAAAACTTTAGATGTGCAATCGAGTCCAGAGATGAATTACCAGTTCCAGATCTGCTACGTGTAAAAATCATTGAAGAAAACGATGCACGAAAAAATGAAGCTAGGAATTCAATGCAGAATGCAATGTTTGCAAATAAAAAGCATTTTCAAAGCCGATATAACAAAAAGCCTGAAGTCTATGGAAGGTATTTCCATTCGGAAGCTAATATGAAGAACAAAGAATTTAAATTTCGTTGTCACAAATGCCGAAAAGTTGGACATAAAGCATCAGAATGTAAACATAATCGAAAAATCGATGAACCTTCAGCAAAATGTGCCGAAAATGTGTGTCTATGTGTCATCGAAGTTATTCGAAATGGCGATATTGAAACGAAATGGTGCTTAGACAGTGGTGCAACGTCATATTCGTGTAAAGAAACTGAAAATTTCACCGAAATGGTTCACATAAATAACGAATCATTGAAACTCGCGAACAATCAATCATCTAAACTAGTGCCAAAGGTACCGTATCGTTCATGACCGATGTTAATGGAGAATCGAAAGACATAACCCTAAGCAACACTATGTATGTTCCAGACTTGCGTACCAACCTGATGTCTGTTGGGAAGATAGCTGAAAATGGATTTGAAGTCGTATTCAAGAAAGACATTGCTCTAGTAATAGGGACCGACGGTTATATTAAATTGATTGCAGATCGTATCGAAGGATTGTACTATGTGCGTGGTTTCCAGGAATCAGCTTTCTTTTCACAAAGAAATGAAGGAAATATTGAATTGTGGCATCGTCGGCTGGGAATTGTGGCATCGTCGGTGTCCTACCAGGAGTTCGAACGGAAAAACTCCGTATGAGGTTTGGAATCGAAAGAAACCAGATGTATCCCATTTTAGAGAATTCGGCTGCAGAGTTTTCTGTCTCAACAAGGATCCAGGTAGAGGAAAATTCGACTCTAGATGCAAAGAAGGCATTTTCCTGGGATATTCCGAACAATCAAACGGATATCGAATTTGGCTGAAAGAAGAACGGAAAATTCACATAACAAGAGATGTGAAATTTTTTGAGAAAAATCAATCAAGTCTTGATGAATATCAAGATTTTGTTCCGATTGAAAATGAGGTAAATAATTCACCTCGAACAATTGACATTGAAGTTAGAAATATCATGCCTGAACCTGACATGAATCAAACTAGTGAACCAGAACCTGAGGATAATGTTCAAGAGGATGAAGAACCCCAAATATGTCATGAACAACACTCTTTACTCAGGAGAGGACCTGGCAGACCAAGAATTGAAAGGTCGGGCTCTAGGGGAAGACCTCGGAAGTTTTATAGAGCGATGGAAACTCAATATGAAGAAGGAAACATTGCACTTATTTCAGAAATTCCAATGAAACATGCGATGTCTGGACCTGATAACACCGAGTGGTACCATGCTATGGTGGAATAAATTAAGTCCATCATAAAAAATGATACCTGGGAACTCAAGGAACGTCCAAAAGACCGACATATAATTGGAAGTCGTATGGTTTTACGAAATAAGTACAGAGCTTATGGAACACTCGATAAAAGGAAAGCACGACTTGTAGCCCAAGGTTTTAGTCAAGAACCAGGTATACATTTCAATCAAACTTTCGCTCCAGTTGCTAGATTAAGTTCGATTCGACTTGTCACGGCACTGGCAACAAAATTCAAAATGTCACTTCGACAGTTTGATGTATTTTGTGCGTACCTAAATGGCAAAATCGAGGAAGAAATATTCATGGAACCTCCAAAAATGTTGAAAGAAATTCTAGAAACGATCATCAGTGCGAAAAGTTCGAACTCCAACGTTATCACGAGAGCGGCTGATATGTTGGATCAACTTCGTCAAGGAAACCAAGTTTGTTTATTGAAAAAATCACTATACGGTCTTCGTCAAGCCGGAAGAAGTTGGTATAACAAACTGAATAGCGTTTTGATATCATTTGGAGCCAAGCCATCAAATTCCGATCCATGCGTCTATCGCATAAATCAAGGGGAAGACTTGGGAATGATTGTGATTTATGTTGACATCCTGGTAGTTTCGAAAAATCCAAGTACGGCGGATACGATATATCAGAAACTATCGAATCATTTTGATGTGAAGAACTTGGGAGAAGTCGGATATTGCCTTGGAATAGAGTTTTCGAAGAAAGAAAGTGAAATAGCAATGCATCAAAGAGGATACATCAAAGAATTACTGAACCGTTTTGGGATGACAGATTCGAATCCAGTGTCAACTCCATTGGACCCCAATGTGAAATTGAAAAAGTCTGAAGGAGCCCCAAACGAAGATGTGCAAAAAATACCGTATCGTGAATTAATTGGTGCTTTGACGTACCTGAGCACTACAACGAGACCGGATATTAGCTTTGCAGTTAGTTATCTTGGGCAGTACAACAATTGCTACGATAAGCTACATTGGACTGCAGGTAAACGTGTTCTACGCTACCTAAAAGGAACCATTGATTTGGGACTTGTTTATTCACCAGATCAAGAAGTTTTGACAGGTTTTGTGGATGCTGATTGGGGATCTTGTCTCGATGACAGAAGATCCTATTCAGGATATACTTTCATTTTATCCAGAAGTCCAATTTCATGGGATTCGAAAAAGCAACGCACAGTCGCCCTCTCCTCTACCGAAGCAGAATATATGGGGATGACTGAGGCTGCAAAAGAAGCGATATATCTCCGGAATTTCATGAAGAATTTGGAACTTGAAGAGTTGACGGACATAATAATTTTCAATGATAATTTCAGCGCACTCAAACTAGCAGAAAATTCAACATTCTATGCTAGATGTAAACACATCGATCTGAGATATCATTTCATCAGAGATTCGATTTGAAACGAAGAATTCACAGTGAAACATGTCTCAACGAGAAACATGACAGCCGATATTTTCACTAAGGGTTTACCGAAAGCGAAACATGAAGCTTGTGTGGAGATGCTCGGACTGGGTCCTGTTTTTCATTCAAGAAACTGGAATTGCCTCGAGGGGAAGTGTTGAAATGGATTCAAGATAAATGCGAGTCATACCGTTTTCATGGATATGTGTAAATATGTCATAGTGTTGTCAAACATTTTCAACTGTTAATATTCATTTTATATTTTCACTAATAAATACGTTTGGAATTCACGTTAAATTACATTCATTGGTACAAGTTGTTTGCACAACAAAGTTCTGCCCGACGCTCTGCTCAACAAATATTTAAGAGAAGAAAAATTTGACATAGGATTACTTATTTTGAAATTAATGATGATAATAGCAATGATAATACAGATAATACATTAATTAGCAAATATTTACATATAAATTATATACATATAAATATACACATAATATTAAAATAATACAATATGAAATACAAACATATATACTATACAATTTTATCACTGTATTCAGAAAATTGCAAATTTCTTTTCAGAAAGTTAACCATAAAGTCAGGTCAAGAAGTTGATGGATTTTCAGTCTGTCTGTTTGTGTCATCCAATTTCTCAAGTGTCTTTTAAAGAGTGAAGTAGAGTTAATTTCTTTCAATTCTGGAGGTATAGAGTTATATAGTCCCAAGTAAACATATGACCGTCGTAGGGTATTTTTTTCAGGTTTTGGTACACATACTGAGTTATTTCTGTGTCGAGTATGAGTGTGGTTAATTGGTATTAATTCGTGTTTATTAAGGTGTTGTCTAGTTACTGTTAAAATTTTTTCTTTGCATCTTGGATTGAACGGTCTAGATAATTTTTTGATTTTCGGAATCTTTCTTTGTTATATTCTGATGGGTTATTTTTCCATATTTTATATAAATTTACAATAATAGATAACTTACAATAATATACGAATAATCAAAATTTGATTTTCCACCTAAACCTACAAAGGTACATTTATTGGATAACAATTTATATTTCATTTATTCCAAATGTCACTATTCGGGATTACCAGGAAGTGGGCGACATCTAGCATTCACGATTCGAATGTCAAACTAGAGGAAAACAGGATATTGCTGTATACTGAATATATTTACAATTTCCTTTCAAATTTGGAGTATCTTCCTGAATGGTTGTCAAATTTACTTACAAGTTTATTATATTCAACTATCTATATCCCCATAATACGTTAGTATTGTTGGGTCCAGGAAAAAGTAACTGAAAACACAATTAGAGAACATAACAACACACAAAAATGTTATTTGACTAGTTGACATATTTAACAAAAATCTGATTCGATATTTCACACGGCCTTCTACCGGTGCCTCCTACAAATATATTTGCGTATTGATAGCAGTAATAAAAACATAGTTCCTACATGAAACATTCTTTGGAAAGCTTGTACAAAATAATATTGTATGCAACACGTACGCAAATGGCATTTGCGTACTTGTTACATAAAATACTATTTGTGTAATCAATGAAGCGACAAAGTCATTGAAACTTCTGAACCTTTCGGAACACCAACGATTTCGGTTTTGGTTTTAGACGTTTGTTATATTTAGTTATTCAAAATGAAAAACAGTAGATATGCTATACCACTACGGGGCCACTTAAGAGTGTCCCCCTAGTGGTATAGCATATCTACTAAAAACATATGTGATGAAGCAGATCATTTTCTGGACCTCCAATTTAAAGTGTAATATTTTTTGCAGTTCTTCAGTTTTCAAGTCAGATTTTCGAATAAAAAGTATGAATTAGCGGTTTTCGGGGCCTATGATACATTGTCAATAATGCTTTTTTTTTTTAATTTTCCGAAAATGTTTGTGAGCTATACAAGTTTCTTGATGAAAAGGAAAACATTCTCAATTGAATATTGAATAAAAAGATTATTCTGAAAATTGAAATATCTTCGATATCGTAGATTTTTCAATTTTCAGAAGAAAAAAACATTCAATATCAAATTGAGAATATTTCCCTTTCCAAGATGAATACCCCCTAAGAGGATATCTTGAACGATAGTAGATAGTGACCAAAATGTATCTTTCAGTTGCACATCATTCCATATCTGATTTTATGAACACCCTATTCATAATTTTAAACAAATCAGGTTTCTTGATATTCTCAAAGTCAATAGAAATTTATTTATTGAGTGGAAATGGGTGAAGTTTTCTTATTTGAATTGTTGTCGATTGTAGTGAGAATATTGCAAACATACATTAACAATGAATTTTTTTTGCAGGCGAACCTCGTCAACTCTTTCGTGAAGTGGTGCTTTTGACCGACGACAGAAATCTGAGGGTGAAAGCTCATGCAAGAGACGTTCCCGTTAGGGATATGCCCGATTTTATGCGTTGGGCCGGGCTGGGATGAACCTGATCAAAACAATAAATAACTTGCCTTAGCAGCTGCTCTCTCTATCACAAGTATGAAAATCTTGAAGCCTGGTGAGTTCATTTGCGAAATATAATTCACGCCAATTTATTTATCTTTGGAAAAATACAAATTCATCGAAATAATTATAATGATATGGAAATCGATCTTGACGAAACTTTCCACAAAAATTGTATTTGTATTTTTCGGTGGGGTCGACAATTTTTTTTGTCGCTCGGAGTTGAAATTTACGTTTGGCATTGAAAAAAACTAAATGATTTTCATCAAACACGTGTTTCGCTATACAATAGCTTCTTCAGGTGGAGATAATACTAACTGAACAATCGCGATAAATCATGTAGAATAATCAAGTAAGGTAGTAGGTAGTAGGTATATAAATCCAATTAAGAATACTAAGGATTCAAAACATTTGTTTTTTCGAGAAGTGTAAAACATTGAATCCTTTCAATTGATATTGGGAAATACCAGTTTTGCAGATCATCAACGTGAGAAGTTCCGAATAATCAAATGGGTAAAAATAAAATGGAAGATTCAGTAACATATATTCGAAAGTTATACATACAGAACTTATTCACAGATTGAATTGCGAATTAGGGAAAGGTTTAATAAAATAAAACGTAAAACAAAAAATAAATTTGATTAACTATACAAAAACCATAGAAAAACCCAAAAAAATAATTTTTAAAGTTCTAACAAAGTTTCGGAAAATAAGTTTTTCAGTAGATTCGTTAACTTATCCAAAACAGATTTCACGTCACACGATTGATTGCAAAAAGTTTCGACTTCAACCTAAAACCGGAAATTCTAGGAATTGAAGCGGAGATAGCATTAAAAGTACTTCCGATTGTAATTTCAACAAAAATTTTTCGTCAAATATAAAATGACATGATTTTTACAGGTGCGGGCAAAGTAAAACGGTGATTGCAGTTGATGGAGACGATTACATACAGATAGCTTCAGATTTCTTGAATTCAGATATATTTGTAAAACTGTAAAAGACATACTAGCACCTAAACTTCATTCACAAATTGAACACCATAATCATAATCACCCTATTCGTGCTGTCGTATCTTTGTAACAGCACCGTCAGTAAAACTTTCCGAAAAACTTCGACTTGATCAGGAAATATTGTAATTTCGTTCCAATATTCAGCTTGAAAAATTGTTATGACCTAATTCATGAAATCAAGAATATACGACTTCCAGGTATCTCCAAACTTATTTCCTTTGATGTTAAAAATGTATTTCCGAGTATTCCATCAGAATAAACTATCACATTGGTGGATAATTTGTTGGTTAGGAATAATATCAATGCGATTATAAAACAAGAGATAATTAGATTTGCTTACAGTTTGTGTAACTCAAAATTATTTTCAGTTGTAAAATATCTCAAGGGAGTGAGAATAAAGTGAAAATAATTCGACAGATTTTCGAAAACTTGTTGACAGGCAATAAACACGGGAGCCCGAATGGCAACAAGTTTGAGAAAGAAATCTGGAGAATTATTGTCTACTTTAGCGAACTCTCGTGTGTTATTCTATAGAATATTTTTTGGTGTTATGATGTTATGATCATAAACACGTTTCCTAGCTGAATGATAAATGTGCTAAACTGGTTTCGATTCCATTCTCACTTTCCATACGAATTGATGACAGACGTCAAATTAAAATTATACGTTGTCAGTAAAAACAAAATACCTCATATTATTCCCGCGGCAATTTTCTAGATAGAATATTCCCAATATAATAATGTTTTGATTGGCCAAAACGTACATGTAGAGTGCGGATGAAATTGAATATAACGGGATAAAAATTAAATAAAACTTAAAGTCAAATGAATCGAAGTGTGCAGTGATCCTTGGAGGCAGACATAAACCTACATGTATACTAAGTAAAAGTATTGTTGTAATTATATTGAGCAATCAACTGAAGAACTATGTCTTCATTGTTACGCTACTGGGTTCGTTTTTATTGAAATATACTCGATTAATTTAATGTTCGTTTATAATTCTTTGAAAACATAACAACTCGTGAAATGTGTGAACTTGCTAATATAAACGAATACATCTCCAGTGAACGACTCACTATGAATGACTGTCGCTTCCGAGATTCGCATGTCCTATATACCCTTGTTATTGCCTTCCCGAATCTTCGATTGTTTCGTGGAAATATCGAGACCATTCGATGTTTGTCATCGGAATTCCCAGACAGTTTGGTTGGAGAGTCGCTTCAATGTAAACAGCGTCTCGCTTATGACAGGGTTGTACTCTACTTATTGTCGTAACATTATTAATAATCATGGAAGATGTCAGATGTTTTGTATCCGAGTTGAAAAAATTATTTTTCTTTTGGAATAGTGGAAAGTATCACTGATTGAAAGTCCTATCAATCAATCAATGTACAAATATGGGAGTTGATTTAGCCTCTAAAATGTGCTTGTATAGTTTGCTCGGGGCATGGCTTTAACAACACACAACACCTGAGACATCAAATATTATGACCCCAAACAGGGTGTTGTTTAAAAGAAAACTCCACACCTGAGAATCAAATGTTATTTTTGTTCACTCTAGTCGATGCTAAACTATAATTATTTGTACATCAATGACAGTACAAAGATGCATTTTCAAAGTTTCCAGAGGTTCCATACTGAGTGTCCTATAGCTAATTGCAGTACAACTCGATTTATATGGGGAGCGGCCTACCCAATTAAACCTCTCAATATATGATTGTAGGAGATCGTTAATCTATGTACTCAGTCATCATGAAATCATAATCATAAACACTGAAATACCTTATTTTCAAGTATGTATCTGTATAATAATATCAATCGAAATATTCAAGCATTCTTAATAAGTTTAATAGAAAAATAATCATATGCTGCTAAATTAAATCCATATATTTGTTATCCTTGGTTTACTGTTATAATCAATCATTTATTATTGAAATAAATTAATAAATATTTTTTATGTCAATTATCAGTATAATTGAAACAATATATAATAATATAAAAATGCAAAACTTTGCACTCTTTGAAGTAACAGAATTAAATCTACGTTTGAGAAAGTAAATCTTATAATTTACAAATATAATTGCCTTTGTTTATACATATTAAGAGGAGTGGAGTAACTCACCATTTGAAAATCTGACCAGTTCACACACACACACTGAAAAGTTTCAACGATTCAATCTAATTTCTCTGTAAAAAAAATATGTAAATTATTTTTGTTTCATTTATGCGCACACGCCGACACCTACGGGCAGCCATACTTGCGCTGTCCTGTTGCTTATAACACTGGCTTACTTCTCAAAAAGTTTTCTTGGTCTATGAATAGAGAAAGTTTTTTTTACTATGATATTAATTTTTTTTCCAGGTTCCGACGTGGCGTGTTCTGATAAAACGTTGAAAGTCGGTATGTTTCACCGTTTACATATAGTACAGACTCGTTATTGATTCAATATCGCCTCATTTGTCGGGTTGTTATGCTGCATTCCTTTAGCCCTGTTTTCCAGTGATTTTGTACATGATGATATAAAATGTTGTTACCCAATCTCGAATTACGATTCGAAAGGAGTACACAATCAAAACGGAAATAACTTGCCTGCAGGTACAAAAATCGGCCTTCTATATCCTCATGTATAAAATTCTTCCCCCCGTGCCATCAGGTCATAATTATATTTTATTTTTTACACACTTATATTAAAAAATATAGATGTTTTTTTTGGATTATGTTATAGTTACCCGTATTGGGCGATTATATAGTTTAGATTTGTATGTACTTATAGATTTTATTTTTAAATCAACCAGTGCCATTTTTTATTTTATTGGCAGACTTTTTACAGTATAGTTTTTATTTTGATTAACTATTCGACATAGTTTAAGGTTTATATAAAGATTTACTACATCATTATTGCAATTGTTTGCTCAGGAAATTAGATAAAATGAATAAAATTACCATTATATTCAAGTGGTTTTATTTATATGCATGGGTTCATAAGAAATTCGGAAAGACTCAATATCACAATGGCTTTTGAAATATTGACAAATTATTGTTGAACTTCAGCAAGGGCCAGATTCCGTGTACTCTTAGTCTGGTCAACAGGTGCTTTTTGGACCATTATTTTTTTATGGAAACGAAAAGTTACGAGTGAGGTATCATTCGATTGGTAATGGCATTTGGAAAAAAATTTAAAATAAAAACCCCGTTTGCAAAAATTGCAAAAGTTAACAACAATTTAATTAAAAAAAAGAGCGGTCTGGTTTTTCGCAAATATCTCAGAAACTATTGCAGATATCCAAAATCGGAAAAAAAATCCAAAGAGAGCAGGACATTCTTAACAAAAAGGCCTACTGTACCACCTTATTTACAATTTTAATTGAGCGGTGAAAATACGGGTGAAAACGAGTGGTACGGTTCGCGCGCGCGTCAGCCGGATCGGATGCTTAAACAAAAAAAGAAATTTAACCAATTAAATATGAATATTAAGGAATGAAAAAATTTTGGTACTTTCTAAATACATGAATGAACAATAATCTGTCGGCAAAAAGAAATTACCGCAATTTTTCTATCAGTTCTGCTTTTATTAATTAACAATTCTTAATAGGTTGAAAATTATCGTAAAAACCCTGATAATTGTTAAAATCAAAATTTCATTTTTTTTTTTGAGCAATTCTTCAAAGGCTTTAAAAACGATTCCCGTTGGAAAAAAAATATTTTTCACTTTTTTTAAACAATGTAAGACATTGAAAAATGAACAACATAAATAATGCATTGCATTTTTTTCTCAAAATATGCCGATTGTTTTGTTTTTTTATTGTTACTGCTACATGACAATTATTTTTTTATTTATTTTACTCCCATTGTTTAAATAATTGTTATAAACAAATGTTGTTTATAAGATAATCAAAATTTTTTTGTTGGAAACCTAATCATTGATAAAAATAATGAGTTTGAAGAAGAAATGGTTTCTTTAAAAAATGTATTGCTTAAAATCGCACTTGTTAATAAACAAGTAAATATTAATATTTTTTTGTCATTATTTGTAGTATTCTTTGAAATTAAAAAAAAATATTTTTGTTTTTTTTATTCAATATACAATTTGTTATAAAGAGAGAAATTTTGCCGTAATATTTTTTCAATTGTCCGAAATAAAACAATAACCATGTGTCGTTTTTTGGGATTTTTTTTTTCATTTTTTTTTTATTTTGAATATTTTCGTTTTTTTAGCTTCACCGATGGCACCTGTTTTTTTTATATTCATAATTAATATAACTTACAAACTTTCGGAGATACGACAAAAACACCCCAACTTTTTTTATTCTTCATTAACCATGAAAAATTAATCGAGGCTCTAACTCAATTATTTATTTAATTTATTGCAATTATTAATAAAAATACTTTGAGAAAAATGTTTAGGCTTTAAAATTTAAATATCTTATAAACTATTACAGATGCGACAAGATTACTTCAAGTCTTTTCCATTTTTCGTTAATCAATAAACAAATTGAGCTTTTGGCTCGAGCTCTAACTCTCTTATTCTAGGAATTATGAATAAAAGTATGAAAACAAATACAAATTCTTTTTTTCCAATGTCATATATAAATTATTATAAATAATATAAAAGGCAAGCCAAAAAAATTTTGCTCAATATATTTTACTAATAATAGCAAATTATTTAATAAATAATAGAGTTAGAGCTTCAGCCAAAAGCTCAATTTGTTTATTCATTAACGAAAAATGGAAAAGACTTGAAGTAACCATATCCTATCTGTAATAGTTTATAAGTTTAAATTTTAAAAAAAAAATTAATATTTTTATAAATAATTCAAAAATTAAATAAATGATTGGAAGCTTAATTTGTTCATTGGTTAATGAAGAATAAAACATGTCGATGTTCTTGTCGTATCTCCAATATTAGTTATATTAATTATAAGGATAAAAACCAGGTACGAACGGGAAAGTTAAAAAGACGAAAGTATTAAAAATTCTTAAAAATTAAAAAAAAATCCACAAAAATCACCATGGTTGTTGTTTTATTTTGTACAATTAAAAAAAATATAACGGCAAAAATAATTTCTTTATAACAAATTGTTTCTTGAATAAAAAAAATTTTTTTTATTTTTTTTCGAAATACGAAAGAACAATAGAAATGATAAAAAATGGTTCCTTCATATTAATATTTACTTCATTGTTAAAAATAATGATTTTTGAGAAAAAAATTTTTATTTTCATTAGCTATATCAGGGATGTCACAGAATGATTCATTCAACTTGTAACAAATCGTATAATCACTATTCTATTGAAAAATAATTCTACTTGAAATTCGACGACTATCATAAATATCTTACGAACGTGTCAAGGATCACAGTAAAAGATCGTATTTATTTCCAAGAACAAACAAACCCCGATTCAGAGTTGAAAACTTTTACGACCGGAATAACGCTGTTTCATTCTTTTTGGGATGGCCCATGAATAGAGAAATTAATAAGAGTATTTGGGAAACATGAAACTTTCTAAACGGGAATAGATACTTACTCCGGAAAAATATGTAAATATTAACGAAATTTTTTTTACACGCTTTATATTAGCTTCACATGTATGTTTGTTTGTTTTTTTTGTTTGTAACCGACTCCTTTGGGCGCGATTTTGACCAACTTCCAGACGTCCGAATGATTTGAAATTTGGCAGGTGTACATAATTCCGGTGACAATGCATTAAGAAATTTTTGTGTAGAAAAAAAAAACAAAATGGCGGCTCCAATATGGCGGACGAGTTTTGTGATTATGGTCCGATACGCTTCAAAATTGGTATCTGAGGGTTTTCGTGGTCGGAGATTATGATTCTTTTGTGAAAATTGAATAATTCAAGATGGCGGCTCCAAAATGATGGACGAGTTTTGTGATTATGGTCCGATTCTATTCAAAATTGGTATGTGGGGGTTTTTGGGGTCGGAGATTATGATTATTTTGTCAAAATTGAAGGATTCAACATGGCGGATCCAAAATGGCCGCGAGTTTTGTGATTATGGTCCGATTCTATTCAATTTTGGAGAATAATAGTTTAAAAAATTTAATAATAATAATAATAGTTTAAAAAAACTAAAAAAACACGCTTTTAAAGAAAACCAGACTAAGAAATGAAAAATAAGAAAAAAATGTATTTTATTTTTAAAAAAGCGTGGGGTGCATGATATCAATAATTATATAGTACATTACACACCTAGGGCACTAAAGTAAGAACTGTCTCAGATCACAGGTAATTGTTGGCCGAGGCGATACCATGCGCCCCAACCTTTTTTTTTAAATAAAATACATTTTTTTCTTATTTTATATTTTTTTAATCTGGTTTTCTATAAAATCGTGTTTTTTAGTTTTTTCAAACTATTATTTATTTCAACAATATAGATATGAGAATAATGTACTGTTAGATAAGATAGTAATGGTGGAACTGTCGTTTTGGTCTGGGTTTTTGACAGTCATCTATCCGAATGGGTCACTAAAATAAATTATAATGCACTGCCTGAGAATACTTCCTAAATATCTATAAAAAAACTAGTATCTCCAGTAATTGTCTTATGTCGTCAAGCTGAGGCCTTCGCCATCACTCATGGTCTAGAACAACTGGTCGAGCTACCAACCCGCATCCCTGATGTCAACAACCAGTCTGCCAATACACTAGATCTTTTCCTCACCACCAATCCTGACCCGTATAGAATAGAAGTTTGTGCCCCACTTGGAAACTCTGATCACACCCTCATCTCCACAACATGCTCTTTCCATTTACCATCGAGCAGCACAATACCACCCCGTCTCATGTGGCATTACAATTCGGCCGACTGGGAAGGTCTTCGTATGGTTTTCTCAGCGTTTCCATGGAAGAGAGTTTGTTTCTCTTCAGTAGATCCAACACGATGTGCTGAGACAATTTCTGAAATCATCATGTTGGGGATGCAAACTTACATACCGAATACCGAAAGAAGAACATCATCCGATAAGACCTGGTTTAACAGAAACTGCTCTAGAGCTGTGGCTTCCAAACAGGCAGCATACCATCGATGGCTAAAAAATCCGGGACCTGAGACCAGAGCAGCATACGTTGAGGCTAGAGGCATATGCAAAGAGACAATAGAATGTTCAAAAGATGCTCATAATGCCAAAATAAGATCAAAACTTGTTGAATGTCCCAACGGATCCCGTTCATTTTGGTCTTTCGCCAAAGCTGTGGGAAGAAACTTCACTTCCAGCTCTTTTCCTCCCCTAACCAAAGAAGATGGAACACTAGCAACGACTGCCCAGGAAAAAGCCAATATCTTTGCGCACCTATTTGCTGGAAATTCCACTTTGGATTCTTCGGGAAAACAACCCCCGAACATTACACCTATTGACAGTCACATGCCCGAGATCACCTTTCGCCAACGTACTATCAGAAAGATTTTGCTGGGTCTCAACACCAACAAAGCCTGTGGATCTGACGGAATCCCGCCGATTGTTCTCAAGAAATGTGCCCCCGAACTAACACCTGTTCTTTGCAAGTTGTTTAACCACTCTTACAATTTGGGAGTATTTCCGTCCAATTGGAAAATTGCAAGAGTACAGCCAGTCCCTAAAAAAGGCAAAAAGACCCTACCTAGCAACTACAGACCTATCGCACTGCTATCTATTATTTCGAAGGTCATGGAAAAAGCCATCAACATCGAGCTCATGAAATATCTGGAAGACTCAGGAATTATCAATGATAGGCAATATAGCTTCCGCCATCAGAGATCAACTGGTGACCTGCTCGCATACGTCTCACATATATGGCAGCTATCTATTGAAAAGTATGGAGAAACTTTAGCTGTGGCATTAGATATCTCCAAGGCGTTCGATCGAGTTTGGCACCAGGGACTCCTCGCCAAGCTTCCATCTTATGGCTTGCCCCCTCAGCTGTGTTCTCTGCTTGCTAGTTTTCTCTCAAACAGGTCTCTCCATGTAGTGGTCGATGGAGTTTCATCTGACACTCTACTCATAAATGCTGGTGTTCCGCAAGGATCCATTCTAGCACCAACACTATTTTTACTCCACATCAACGACCTATTGAAAGCAACTTCATGTCCCGTACACAGCTTTGCCGATGATAGTACCCTCCATACCGCTTTCTCTTCCAGGGCCCCTATATCAGCCCGTGAAACCAGAAATGAACGAGGAAGAAATGTTAATAATATAAATATGGACTTAGCAACAATTCTCGAATGGGGATCCAATAACTTGGTAGAATTCAATGCAAACAAAACACAAGCATGTCTTTTCTCTAGAAAAGCCGATCTCACTGTGCCTAACATAACTTTGTCAGGAGTAACCATACCACTGAAGTCATCCATATCGATGCTTGGTATTACTATCAGCAATAACCTTTCCTGGGAAAATCACGTGAGGTCCATTGCCAAAAGTGCATCCCAAAACTTGGTTTTTGTTTCGTGCCAAGAGCTATTTCACCTCCAGTCAGCTGCTTATGATCTATAAGGCACAGATCCGACCTGTCCTGGAATACTGTTCCCATATTTGGAGTGCGGCACCTAAACATATCCTGAAGCTATTGGATTCTGTCCAAAAAAGGGCAATTCGTCTCGTCGGTGATGCCTCGCTTACAAACTCGCTCACTTGTCTGGAACACCGTAGAAAAGTTGGCGATTTGTCTCTATTTTATAGATATTTTCATGGGCGATGCTCTTCTGAAATATCAACAATCGTTCCTGCTTTGGCAGTCTCTTCGAGACTAACCCGTCAAGTTCAGTCATCACACCCCTTCGTGGTCACTTTGGAGACCTGCAGAACATCACTTTCCAAAGACTCGTTCATCCAACGAACAGCGAGGCTTTGGAACTCATTGTCTAGGGAGGTGTTCCCCGAGGCATACAACCTCCAGAAATTTAAGAAGAACACCAACTCCTACCTTCTTTCCCTTGGTTCCCACGATGTTCTCTGAACATTACAGGATATCCCTTTTCGTGGGAACCAGAACATATAAAAAAAAAAAAAAAAAAAAAAATATTCAAAGTAGAATATTTCTTACGCTGGCTCATTTAATATTCGTAGTTCATTTTATGGTAGAACGAAAAGGGCCATTTTCAGGAAACACAGATATGAAGATAAACGTTTCAATTTTGAAATACAATGGACGTTTGTAAAGGGGGATCGAAGGTTATTAAGGTAAGATTATCAGTTCCCTTCAGAATTTCATCCCAGTAAGCGTAACTGTTGAATTTTGTTTCTTGACTCGTATTAAAATCTTGACTAAATTATTATCTGAATAACTTTGGTATAATTGAGAACCTTTCGAAGTCCTTGTTATATTTGAATATCGTTAATCACGTCAACTAGAATTTCAATTTCATAGAGTATTCTCATTCAGAATAAGAGCTTAAATAAAGATTCATTATTCATACATTTAAAGCTCAAGAATTTGTTTCATTTCATAGTATCATTGAAGATACCCCCTCTGAAAATAAAATCAGACACAGTTTGATCAAAGAAAAAGAATTATGAGTATAAAAGTTACATTTCTCAACAGAGTCAACAAATCTGTAATTTGAGAACAATGAAATGAAGAGTCAGTGCTCCAAGATCCGATGTATTCCAGTTTCGAGATGTCCGGACTTCAAAGTTAGTATAGACTCCGGTAAGTGAGAGATATTGTTGTGTTTCTCTGGCAAATCTTCCCTCTACATTTCCGAACCTAGGCAAGTTGAATAAGATGATTCTTTTAGTTCAAGTTAATTTTCGCAACCATAATCTATATTTTTTCTAAGTGATTGATTAATATAAAAATTCAGCTGGCACTGAAAAGGCCATCTGGTACAAACTGAGCGAATACAGTGATATTGTTTCAATGCTCAATAAGTTTTTTATTTAGAATGAATTAGAGATAATGTTAAAATAAAAGGAAATCTGGAATTTAATCAGTACAAAAGCTACAAGTATCAAAGATTTAGTAGTCTCTTAGAAATTTACAGTGACAGTGCCCAAGTATCCAGAGTTCTTCCAGCCTAGCGACGGTCCATGGTCTTCAAAGTTAGAATTTTCGGTAAGGAAAAACATTTGGGTGTTTCTATGACAAATCTTTTGCCGCATTTTTCGAATCCACGCAGTTGTATAATAATTCTATAGAGTTGAATAATTTCGTCACGGTTCGGCGATAAAAAAGTATTATATGAACTATACAGGGTGTCCCTGGACTTCCTCTCGGAAATGTATAGATGGGATCAACATATCACCAGTACTTCATATAACTTTTGTTCCTAAAAGCCTTCGTTACCAAGTTATGGACCCTCAAAGTTACAGAATGAAAAAGTTTTTCTTTGATAACTTTCAAAGTGAATATTCAAAATCATCTAAATTTTGGTGAATGACTAAGCAAATGAATTCCTTCGATGAACTTTCATGCAGGAGTCAGTTGTTTTGCTACAAAGTCAGGAACGGACTACCCCCAATGGCCACACCCCAAAACTTTGAAACGACAGATAATTTTTTAATAGTTTTCAACAAAATAAGGTTACGTTCACCGTTAAATAAATCATTATTAACAATTTGGTGTAAAAAGTTCATTATTTATTTTAATTTTTTCTACAAACATTTGTTGTAATTAAACCGTTTTCTGAGCTTGTAGTAGTAAGTTGAGGAAAGTAAATCGATTATGACATCACGGTTATGCAGACATATGACATATGTTAGTTTGACATAAAACGTCAGAAACATTTGTTAACAGAAACAATATAAGAATCCATAGCCCACTAAGTGTTTTAGTTTGTTACTTAATTTTTCTCTCAGTCCCCATTTGGCAGTTAATTTATTCAATATTTCGAAAATTGTGTTTTTTCGCAAAACGTTGATATTTTTACAAGATTTTATCCACCCTGCCTTGTTTGTTTTTCTGTGATTATTTATTTCTCGGTTTGTACGTCCGAGTGAAATTTTGCAAATGAATTTTGATCCACTTCTAGTCGTCCGCTTCACTCCAATTCTATTAGAAGTTTGTGTGTCGGAGTTTTTCTGGCCGGAGATTATGATTTTTTTGTCAAAATTCTTGAATTTGAGATGACAAGTTTTGTGATTATGGCCCGATTCTATTCAAAATTGGTATGAGGGGATTTTTGGGGTCGAAGATTATCAATTTTTTTGTCAGAAATTGATAAGATGTCGGATTTCATGAATAACTAGAAATAATTCACTAAAAATAATGAAAAAAAATTCGAGACAAACTTTTATACAAATGCATAAAAGAGAAAAATAAAACATTAACAAAAAACTATTGTTAAAGTTTTTATACAAATGCACTAAAAAGGAAAAACATATTTCTTTAATTGTTTCTATTCTATGAATGACAAATTCATAGGCTTGCCGCGGATACAAAATAGGTATTCTTGCGCCTTGATATTTGGGGTTTTTAGGGGAATGAGTTTTGTGATTTATTTTTCGGGTTTTTGGGGTCGGAGAGTACGATTTTGTCAAAATCAAAAACATTCCGAATGGCAGACAGCTCCAATGAACTTCTTTAAAAAGGCAAATATGTGTTGCATTAAAAATTACTCTCTCTACAAGGCTTGTAACCATTGAACACTCATTACACAATAATGAACTGTAACAATTCGCTTTTGAAGTATTGGAACGAAATATGGTTTCTTGGAGGTTTTGAAGGCGCGAAATGTGTACTATTTTTTTCTTCAGAAATGTGACGTAGGTAAATTATTGTAGTCTTATATTGGTGATCCCAATATCAGCGAATATACACCATGTTGCTAGTATATCCGCGAATATACACGGTATTTGCTATAAATCAAGTAGTCATTTACAATTGCTTATACCAATCCTATCAAAATGATTCAGTCACTGTCAGATAACGTTCAAGTCACTATCAAATTAAAAAATGATATCCGACCGTTTCGGAAACACTTCCTCAGAAAAAAATCGAAAAACCTAAAAAAACATGTTTTTTTCAAGTGTAGGTATGTTTGTAATAAGTATCTCGATTTATAATCTGGTCATATACCACTCGTGATAGATATTTTTTCGCCAATATTGTTGCAGAAATACCACTCGACCAAATTTCTTTTAAAGAAATTTGACCTCGTGAATTGTCAAAGTATACTCACCAAAATATCCATCATTTGTGATATAACTACAGAAAACCACACGCGATGTATGAGAATATCTCAATGATTTATAATTTTACAAAGAAAAACTGAGCGACCAACATAAGGACGTAAAAAATATCATTTATTTCTTTCTATTCTTGATTCTAGAGCATCTTCTATCCACCATTCTACAGCAACTTCTTTCATCCCTTGAGAACGTTGACTCAATATTTCCTCCAGTATACAATTCATATAAAATATTTCTAACGTGGGAACCATTTTTCTCTTTACAAAATGTCGTTTTTCTCAACGAATATTGAGGAAGAGAAATGTTCAAGTCGTTCAAAATAAACCGTAAAAATATTGCATACTGTTTTTTGTTGAATTTGAGCAACGTTTTGCTAAACATTTGTTTTTATTTTTTCTCAAAAATTATGAGCTTCAACTTCCAAATCTGAAATCAGTTGTAAGAATTCAACCAGTAAAGTCCAAAGATCCAAAGATTATTCATTGATTTCATAAAAATCGGTTCATTCCCAACGACTTATTCAAACAAACCAACACAAAAGTCGCAATCAAATTACATATGAACCTGGGATTCAAAACCAATATATGACCGGTTCAAAACATTCACTAGAAGAATATCAAAATTCTAAATCCAATAACGATTACTCTGCCGCTGCAATAATATATTCTGCCGTGAAATGCTTAACGAGGATTTCCTGATTTGACCTTCAGAGGACAGCCCAACTGGCATGTTGCCAAGCCCGCCAATATAGTTACGAATCTCTAGATTCATTTTTTCAACCTTTGTTTTTTTAACCTTTGACCTCATAATAATGGATACAACAACGTTGGATTTTATTTTCAAAGAATGTAATTTTGGAATAACTATTTCACGAATCATTTCTTTCTGATTAATTTTCAAACCAAATGATAATTGATCTTCAAGGCAGCTATTACATGGAGTACGTAACTTTATCGGCGACTATAATCTTTGACAGTGCCCGCCAGTCGTTCTCCGGTTATTGTCTCGTAGTAGAAATTAGTTTCGATTATTTCATTCTCACGTGGCTCCACCTATAAAAAGTCCTGAATTTAGTTACATGATATGCAATATGATCGACTATTCAGGTAAATAAAGAAATATGAGCGGCCATTTTTTCGATTGTATAAGAGGGCTATGGCAAATGTCAAAATTTGACGTATCATTCACTGAAAATTGAAAATGTCCTATTTTGGTTTATGTGAATATACAGTGCTTCTCAAGAATCCCCTCCCCCCCTCTTATTTTTGGAACAATTATACATGCACAAGTGAAATTTGGAAACTGAATATTGAAGGTTGTAAACTTCCCTACTACTGATGATAGATGACGAAATCGTCAAAGATGACGTCACAAGGTCATTGTGACCAATAATTTTAAATGGAACCCTACGGCAAGCGACACCTTTTAAAAGGTATCGAAAAAACCTATTCAATGATACTAATTTTGTTTGTGTTTATAATGTTTAGTATCTCTGGATTGATTTTAGTAATAACAGAGGCTTTGTACTTTCCACTGGCTTTTAGTTTTAATACTTTATTGAACAAGTCATACAATATATCAATGACAGTTGTCTGACAACATCTAAATCTGATTTCCCATACAGGATGTAATAATAGAACATAGAATACATAACACGCCCTTTTTTGCAAAGTGAAATCAAAAATTAAATCTTTTAGGAGTTCTAACAATACGTCCACTTCGTGTAGCTCTGAGGTTAGAGTCTCTGTGCTCGATGGAACTTCTTCTTCCAAGAACTTCTGGATTGGGTTGAGAATCTGGATTTTCTTCTGATATAAACGGTTTGTCCGCTGACTGACAACTTCTGGTAGGGTTTACTGGAGGTTCCCTCAGAGGTCTAATATGATATCTATTTCTACGGTATTCAGCCATATCTTCCGTTTTAAGTAGATAGTCATTTGGTCCAAACTTCTCGACTATAATAGCAGGTTTCCAGGAACGAACACCTTCTTGTATCAGCACTTTCTGATTGGGATGCAGTTCTGATAATTTCTTAGCAGATTTGTCATGATTTTGAATCTGTGTATTTTGTCTACCAATTAATTTCTTCCTTATATCTGAGATGGGATATTTCGGTTTGAGGGAACTTCTGTGAGAAGGAATCATTGTTCTTAATTTTCTGCCCATTAACAGGTCACATGGTGCTGGCAAATTTGATTTTGGTGTTACATTGTAATTGAGAATCGATAGAAATAGATCTTCTCGTTCACTGACAGCCTTGACTAGCAAACCTTTAACAGTTTGAATTGCTCTCTCTACCATTCCATTCGACCGTGGATAGTAGGGACTAGATGTTGAAAGCTTTATTTCATACTCCGACGCGAATTTTCTGAATTCAAGTGAATTGAATGGTGGGCCATTATCTGAAAATATTTCTAATGGCAAGCCATGCATGGAGAATACATTTTTCAAAGCAGATACTACACTGTCAGCTGTTTTATTGTGTAATTTGTTGACAATAACGAATTTACTGAAATAGTCAACAAAACTAAAAAATTCGTAGTGCCCACAGATTTGAAATCAATTCCAATTTTTTCCCATGGAAAATCTGGAACTTGATGAGGAGTAAGTGGCTCCCTCTGATTTGTTTTAGAATATTGTTGACATATTCTACAACTGAGTACAAGGTTTTCTATATCTGAGTTTATGTTGGGCCAATAGATAGATTCCTGAGCAAGTTTTTTGCAGGAAACGACACCTTGGTGTGCTTTGTGGACCAAGCTGAGAAATTCCTGTTTCAAACTTTGAGGAACAATTATTCGTTTTCGAAAAAATAAAATATTTTATGTACATATATTTTAGAATGTATACTCCAGTATTTCTTAAGCTCTGGAGAAATATTACTTTTATGACTGGGCCAACCATTCAAAGCGTAAAATTTTACTTTTGACAAAATTGCATCAGCATCCACTTCTTGAATTAGTCTTTGTTCTTTTTCAGGAGTAGTTGTGATGATTGAATGAACCAATAAATTTTGATCAAGATACTCAGTATTTATAACGTCAGAATTTGGATCTCTACTGAGAGCATCAGCAACTTGCATTTGTTTTCCAGGAACAAAGATAAGTTCAAAATTGTATCTTAGTAAACGAATAGTGAGTCGCTGAATTCGGGGTGAAAGTTGGTCAAGAGGCTTTTTCAACAATCCAATAAGAGGTCTGTGATCAGATTGAATTTTGAATTTTTTGCCGTAAAGATAATAATGAAACCTTTCGCACCCAAACACTAAAGCAAGAAGTTCCTTCTCAATGTGGTTATACTTCTGTTGAGTTTGTGTTAGAGATATAGAAGCATACTCTATTGGATGGTTTTCCTGGGCTACAACGGCCCCTATGCCAAATGGACTCGCATCCACTGATAAAACAGTTTCTTTCGATAAATCGAAATAAGAAAGAACAGGAGTTGATGTTACAAGCTGTTTGAGGCGATCAAAACAACGTTTTTCATTTTCCGTCCAAATCCACTCAACATTGTTACTGAGTAATTTTCGCAAAACACTCGTTTCTTGAGAGAGATTGGGAATGAATTTAGCGAGATAAACGATCATACCTAAGAAGCGTTGCAGATCTTTTTTATTTTTTTGGCGAACTCATATCTCTTATAGCCCGAGTTTTATTTTCATCAGGTGCAATACCTGCATCACTGATTTTATGTCCAAGAAATTTCACAGTTGATACACATATTTGTGACTTACGCAAGTTCAATGTCAGCCCACTTCTAGAAATTTTATCTAGAACATTTCACAGTTGATACACATATTTGTGACTTACGCAAGTTCAATTCACAACAAGTGTAAAATCTCATATACCTTTCTCTGGAATATTTCTGGTGCACAGGATATTCCGTATGGTAAACGAAGATAACGGTATCTTCCCCAACAAGTGGCAATTGTACACAACTTAGAGCTATCATCATCTAAAGGAATTTGTAAAAACGCCTGAGATGCATCTAACACACTAAAAAATTTGGCACCATTCAATTCACTGAATAAACAGTCTAAAGTCGGTATTTGAAAAATTTCTCTTCTCACATAAACGTTCAAAGATCTGGGATCCATACAGATTCGGATGTCCCCATTTGCCTTAGGAGCAATAACTATCGGATGAACCCAATCTGTTGGCTCCGTAACTGGAACGATTATATTTTCTGAAACCATTTCATCCAACTTTTGTTTCACCTTAGCTTTAAGAGCTATTGGTATTTTTCGAGGTGCGCTTACAGTAGGAACAGCAGAGTCTTTAAGAGTAATTTTACAAGTACTCTTCACTTTACCTAGTCCCGTAAAAATTAAAGAATGTCTATCAAGAATGTCCTTGACACTTTTGTCTATCACATTTTCGAAAGAGTTCTCATTTTCAACAACACTTTTGATATTATACTTATGTTCATCATTATTCTCAATGATTTTCAGTTCATATGCTGCCTCAAGTCCAATAATTGAACATGGAGTTTGAGATTTTAACACATAGAATAAGAGTTCCTTATTATGTCCATTGAAAGCACATTTCAACTTAATCTTACCAAAAATGTCTATTTTATGTCCAGAATATGAGGACAGATTAACTTTTGTTTTCATTAGTTCATCTTCACTAATATGAAGTTTTTTAAAGTCACTGTAATTGAGGATATTGACTTGGCTTCCCGTATCAATTTTGAGTTTTGTATCAATCTCCACGATTTTCAAAATTTCATACCACTCAATTGCATGAACATTAGTTTGTGTTATTGTCCAAACAATATTTTGGTCGTCAAGGTCATCATCTTCACCATTATCGTCATTTGGAATTTCATTTTCTTCGATATCATGAACAGCTTTATTTTTGCAAAATTTCCGATAGTGACCTTTCTGTTTACATTTGCTACAGTATCTTTGAATAGCTAGACACTTACCTTGATCTTGATGATATTGTCCACATCGATTACAGTAGAAATTGTTACCTTTCTTCTGGTTGAAACTTACTGCAGAAGAATATTTCTTCACAAAATTTCCTGGAGGTGGACCTGTACGTTGCTTATATTTGGAGGAGTCATATTTGACAGCACATACTGGTAAATTCTGCTCCTTGGATATTTCCTTCTGGGTTATGGCACTATTTTCCATTGATCGACATATATTAATTGCGTCTGGTAATTTCAGATCAGAATGTTGCAAGAGTTTTTCCTGGATTCGCTTGTCCCGAATACCTAACACTAACCTATCACGAATGAGTGTGTCTTTTTCTTTGAATTCGCATGTGGAAGCTAATTGTCTGAGCGCTGTTAGGAATTGATCAACAGTCTCGCCTAATATTTGGTCACGTTTGAAAAACTTATAGTGTTCATAAACAAGATTTTTAATCGGGTTGCAGTAGCTATCAAACTTCTTCAAAATTGTCTCAAGATGATTCTTATCTTCATCCGTTTCGTATTCGAAAGTATTGTATATTGTAATTCCTTCATTACCTAAGAAATTCAACAGCAAAGCTATTTTGACATCATTAGCTTTCTGATTCTTTCCTGTGGCTAGCAGATAGAAATGGAATTTCTGCTTCCACAGTTTCCAATTGGATGATATGTTTCCTTTGAAATCCATTTCTCAGGGTTTTAACACCATCAGCAGCCATCTTGAATGATTTCCAGTAATATTATGTTTCAATATAACAAAAATCAACCGATTGGACTCTCAAAGTTTCAATTCAATTGGCGTATTTTTCACTAAAATCCAGCGCGCTTTTTCGCTGCCACCATATAATGTTTAGTATCTCTGGATTGATTTTAGTAATAACAGAGGCTTTGTACTTTCCACTGGCTTTTAGTTTTAATACTTTATTGAACAAGTCATACAATATATCAATGACAGTTGTCTGACAACTTTTTTAAGGTATTAGTAAACATTTAAATTCCATTCATATGATATTAATTACAGATGTAAGAATCAGTATCTACTTGAAGAAATTGATCGAAGTGCCTCCATTTACTTCCTGACAGTGAAACATATTTCCTTTTACAGGATCTTGTACTTTTGCAAATGTGTCTGCGGAAACAGCCTCACATTCTGCAACAATTCGTTGTTTTAAAATGTCAATATTGTCAGGTTCAGTGGCGTAAACCTTCGATTTAAGGTACCTCCACAGAAAAAAATCCAAAGGTGTGAGGTCCGGTGATCGAGCTGGCCATTCCGTTGAACCTCGTTGTCAAATCCATCTACCACGATACTCTTCATCCAAATACCATCTTACTGCACCGTAATAGTGTGGAGAAGCACCATCCTGTTGGAATGTTATTGCCGAATTCATCTGGATTATCTTCCAAAATTTCAAGGATTAACGGTTCTATTGCGTTTTGCAACAGCTCCAGATAAACCTCACCAGTTAAATTAGTATTTGAAAAAAGAGGCCCAACGATGTGGTTTCTCGGGATACCTGCCCAAACATTCACCTTCTGGGGAAATTGGGTATGTGTTTCACGAAACAGGTGAGGATTTGCGTCACTCCAATACCTCACATTCTGTGTATTTACATTTCCATTTAGATAGAAAGTACTTTCGTCACTAAAACAAATTGTTTTGACATAGTCTGACTGTTGGTTAATTTTAGTTTCCATATTTCCACAAAATTCTAGTCTTCGGTCTGGGTCATCGTCGGAGAGTTGATGAACCATTTTTAATTTGTATGAATGAAATTTGTTTTTTTTTTCAACACCCTGTGTACTGTTCTTCGACTGACTTCACAGGTAGATGCAACGTGAGTTGTTGAAGAAGTAGGATTAACTATTACTTCTGCCAGTATATAAATTTTTTCTCATCAGAAATTTGTGGTCTGCCAGATCGTTTCGCATATTAATACTACCCGTTGTTTCAAACTTACGAAGAAGCTCCCTTAAATAAGTCCTTGAAACGGGGCGATCGGTAAACCTCTCATTTTCCAGAATTAGGATCGCTGCTACTTTATCACCCAAAGCACGTACCATTTCGCTTCTTGAAGCACTTAAACGTTCGGCTCACAACAGTTTAACAAATTATTAAAATGTACAAAAATATTAAAAGTACCAAAAGCTGCTAAAACAGTTGGACGTTCGATCAACAATACACAAATTATTAAATGTACAAAAACTTGGACAATTACAAAAACGTCGAATTAGGGACACTAACAAAAACGTCAGCTTATTTGACAACTATCCAGAGGCGGAGCTTAAATTTGGAATTTTAGTATTAACTGATTCAATTCATCACAGCTTTGCGTTTTTTAAAAGCGAGTTGCCAAAACTGCCATAAACACAAACAAAATTAGTATCATCGAATAGGTTTTTTCGATACCTTTTAAAAGAGGTGTCGCTTGCCGTAGGGTTCCATTTTAAATTATTGTTCACAATGGCCTTGTGACGTCATCTTTGACGATTTCGTCATCTATCATCACTAGTGGGGAAGTTTACAACCTTTAATATTCAGTTTCCAAATTTCACTTGTTTATGTATAATCGTTTCAAAAATAAGAGGGGAGGTGGGGACTTTTGAGAAGCACTATATAAGCAAATTCATCCCAGAAAATACCAAAAAAAGTAAAGAGTCTGTCTGGAGACATGATTCTTGTTGTTTATGAGTAATTGGTGGTTGTTAAAAGTAAGTTGGCAGTCATCAGCTGATCGGGAGCAAATCATTTGAGTGTGTGTTGAGATCATTGTTTTTTGTGTTTGTTAAAGATTGTTTGTGATTTTAATAAACTTTCTAGACATTTAGTGAACATATTATCTGTTGTTAATATAGTGTAAGATTCCTTTTTCCATTGAAAAACCCAATAATTTTGCTAATTATTGCCTAATTATGCTTCTGGAAGAAAATCGGATAAATCTCACGTGCTCGTCCTGATTGGATAGGTTACTACAACCCATAACAGCACAAAATGTCATGATGAATCTTATCAAATCTAAAAAAAACTATTTTGGTGTGTTATGATGACAAAACGTATTTTTAAACTGGAAAATCCATGTTTATAACACCTCTACAGACTTTTGCACTTATTTCACAATATTCACTATGAACTAAGGATCACAACAAAGTCAAGAATATTTTTTTAGGTTATCGTTTTTCGGGGAAAATCCACAAGAAAGACACACATACTCTAATGAGAAACAGCTTTGCTTGCCTCCTCATCAACTATTTGACAACTGTCAGATTACGCCACTGACAGTGTTGATAAACGTATATAAGTGATTGGATTATTTTCACATTAGCGAAAGTGACAAATATGACCGGAATTTTACCGAATGATTTTGTGGTGTTCACGAAATAATATTCCTGAATATCACTCGACTATGACAAAAAGTGGCTATTATTTTCTTTAATTTATCTCGAGCAACCTGTATTTCGAGACAATTCAATTCGACCATATGAACATTAATAATGAAAAAATAACTACCTCCAGCTAAAGCTCTCGGGCGTTATTCAGATCATTAATGTTCATAAGGTCTCATCAAATTGTCTCAATTGTCAAGATACTCTCGATAGAATTATGACGAAAATAATAGTCGGTTATTTGTCATAGTCTTGGAATATTACCTGCGACTATAATTACTCATTTGCACGGTTGGAGACTTGGATAAATATTCACTATTATGCAAGGTGGCTCCTCTATCGGATTCGTTTTATAAGCCATATTGAACGCCCACCTTAAAGTCTGAAAAATATTTTCTAACCCAACCTTCGAATGGTGCCACATTTATGCTTTATGCCAGTACGTCATAAACATACTTTTGTATGCGAAATATTTTTACAACTTCTAAAAGCTCCCTTTTTGTATAACATTCATCAAAATATATATCATTCGCCGTCATGTAGTTTTGAATCTCCGATTATTTGAGCCTGGAGCCTTATGTAATTGGCGTCTGTGATAGCTTGCATTGTCCATTATTATCACGCTATTCTGAGGGATGTTTGGTATAAGACAATTTTTGAACCATTCTTTAGAAAGTTCTGCCATCGTATCTTCATGGTAGTCCACGAAGAAGTCTTTAATATGTTTTGCAAAAAGCCACAACGCATCTGGGTCCCAACCGTTTTCCGACGCCGCGTGTAAAATGGTTATCCTTTCGCCTTTATTACAAGCATTTATTCAACCCTTTGAGCAGTTATTTAATTTTTCTTCTAATACTGGTTCCAGATTTATGTAGGTGACTTATTAGGTGTACAATATATGCCCCATATAATTATTCTCATTATTTATTTCGAAAACTCTACAAAAATATGTGGGTCCATTTGGTGACCACTAGGATTATAGCGACATTTTATTTATTGCGATGTGGTCCCAGCCATTGCTTACTAGGACATACCCAGAATTTTTTTGAAAGTGTGTTTCCACCGTGGAACCACCAGTACACAAAGGGTTAACTTGCTTCGTTCGTATGTCAGTCATTCTTTCCGGTTCAAAACTTGTAATCCATTTTTGGAGCACTTGCCGACATCCGATTGAGCTGAAATTTGGCTGGTGTTCATATTTCTGGTGACAATGCATTATGAAACTTTTGTTACAGAAAAAACAAAATGGCGGCTCCAAGATGCCGGACGAGTTTTGTGATTATGGTACAATTCGATTCAAAATTGGTATGTGGGGGTTTTCGGCGACGGAGATTGTGAATTTTCTGTCAAAATTCATGAAATTGAAGGTGGCTCATGGAGATTTTGTTAGAGAAAAAAAATAAAATGGCGCTCGAAGATGTCGGACGAAATTCAGGTTTATGGTCCGATTCTATTCAAAATTGGTATGTGGGGGTTTTCGGGGTCGGAGATTATGCATGTTTCATCAAAATTCACAAATTCAAGATGGCGGACGAGTTTTGTAATGATGGCCCGATTCGATTCAAAATTGGTATGTTGGTGTTTTTGGGGCCGGAGATTATGAATTTAGTCGAAGATAAATGATTTTCAGTTGAAATTCATGAATTGAAGATGGCAACTCCAAGATGGCGAATGAGTTCATCTTTAGATGGTCTCCTCATTGAAGGACTGGATAGCTCAGAACTTACAGGAGAAAAGGCCTCATAATAACGATGCTTTAACAAAAATGCAGAGATTAAGGAGTACTGAAAAGCACAAAATAAAATAAATAATAAAAAAAAATTAAAGACAAGCTTTTATTCAAATGCACTAAAAATTAATAAATAATTGCTTTGGATGCTAGGTAGGTAGGTTATTCCGTGAGTTATAGATTCAAAAGCTAGTCGCGTAAAGTTTTCAGTTCGAATACAAAAGCGACAAGCTTCTGAATCTATTACTCACGGAATAACCTACGTCACACATCCAAAGCAATTATTTTTTACTTTTTAATAAAAGATTGTCTTTGAAAATATTTTTTATTAATTATTGGACGTGTCAAACCATGTCTCGTCGAGGTAAATTATTGGACGATTTTCAGAACGGTATTTTCTTATCGATATACTCATGACGCCATTTTTTTAATTGGTGGGATTCCATAAGTAATTGTTTTTTGTCAATTGTGCGATATCTGAAGCGCATTTTAGACACAATTCTCCAAAGGCTAGTGAGGCTACAGCTTATTTGGATTTTATTATTAGCGAGCCGTTGTTTCAGAGCATTTAATGAAGGTACGCGTTGCTCTTCGTACATGTTGTAGACTTTTCGTCTTATCAAGGCCTTGTCGCCTCCGTCAAAACATTTGGTGGAACCGGCATCTTCACCTTTTCTCCTGGATTTGATGGGATTTGACGTGATTCTTTTCACTAGAGTTAGAGGTAGGTGAGTCAAATGACATATTTCAGTCGCAGCAGCACTAGCGTTGAGTTTTCTGTTAAGTGAGGAACTATATACAGGGTGTCCCAAACTCGATGGCATATAAAACGTTTCTGCAGTACGGGACACAGAATAATTTTGAAAATTCGGTTTCTTGGGTAATTAGTTCTACTCTATCGATCTAAAATATTTTCAACGCTGCGGCGTTATCGCTTACATTGAAAAGTAGCAACAACTTTGATATTTTGAAGGAGACATCCTGTATATTATTGCCGTTCAAGCTTTGCTTTTGCTTCACGATCATTTTCATATAATACTTCCCTATACCTATCTCAAGCGGTTTCCGAAAAATTCATTTATTTCCTCATTGTGCAAAACATAGCTTCATTTAACTGCTTATTACTGCGGTATTTGTACTCTTACAAAGCTGAAATTTTGGGTGCAGTTTACCAATGTTCTGTGCATTGGTTATGTTTAAGGGAATTCGTTTTCTATTATACAGCGTCGTTCAAAATTTGAGATTTTTCCGATAGATACAAAAATGGGAAAAAGTATTTTTTTAAATGGAACACCCTATATATTATCGAATATCCTGAAAGACAATTGAAGTTCCTTTCAAATGATGTATCATGTTCCTATACCCAAATAGTTTATTTTCCAAAATAAAAGCAAGTTCCTATAAAAATCAGATTATTTTGCCATATTTTGTATTAAATGTCATATAATACGTCATTAGGAAAATTCGACAATTAGTGCATCAATAGTAAAACGTTTGCGCGTTCATTACCAGAAATTTTATTAGAAAAAAATCAAAATGGAAGGCGATAACTTTTCAAACGAAGTTTTGATGAAATTGTTTATCTTCATGGTCAATGTGATCAAATTATAGCAAGAACATGCAGAAGGAAGGTTCTGTAGTGTATTGAAGTGTATGAATGACGAGATGACGAACTAATTGTACAAAGAATGATTAATATACAGGGTATTCCAAACTCGATGGCCTATTGGACGTTTCTGGAGATCTGAGATATAAATACTCGAAATTTTTTATCCTACGATAGGAGACTGCGATCTAGCTTTCAAAAATATAGTCTAGTATCGAAAATAAAAGCAAGTTTCTATAAAAATCAGATTATTTTGCCATATTTTGTATTACATGTCATGGAATACGTCATTATGAAAATTTGACAATTAGTGCATCAATAATAAAACGTTTGCGTGTTCATTACCAAACATTTTATCCGAAAAGAATCAAAATGGAAGGTATTAACTATTCAAACGAAGTTTTGATGAAATCGTTTATCTTCATGGTCGATGTGATCAAATTATAGCGAGAACATGCAGAAGGTTCTGTACTGTATTGAAGTGTATGAATGATAAGATGACGAACTGATTGTACAAAGAATGATTAATAGACAGGGTATCCCAAACTCGATTGCCTATTGGACGTTTCTGGTGATCTGAGATATAAATACTCGAAATTTTGTATATCACGATAAGAGACTGTAATCTAGCTCTCAAAAATATTTTCACGAATGCAATGTTGCCACGTGTACTAATATCAACTTTCAAATTTCATATGGGACACCCAGTATTTCATTCTGTCTATCTCTACCGTTTATTGAATATTGATTTTTTAATCAGATCATTTCCATTGGGTGATATTATCTATTTCGATTTGTTATACTGGGAAATGAAAATGGTAGTAGTGTGCCGTGACCAGAATAGAGCAAGACAATCTCTTAGATTGACAAGCAGTGATTTTCATGGTTAAATTTTTATAGAAACTTGCTTTCATTTCGGAAACCAGACCATTTAGCTATAGGAACACGATACATCATTTGGAAGGAACTTCAATTGTCTTCCAGGATATCCGATAATAAACAGGATATTCCACTTAAAAAAATGTACTTCTCACCAATTTTGTATCTATCGGAACAATCACAAATTTTGAACGACCCTGTATAATTGAGAACGAATTTCTTTAAACATAACTAATGCACAGAACATTGGTAAACTATACCCGAAATTTCAGCTTTGTTCGAGTCCAAATACCGGAAAGATAAAACACTGAAAAATCTAGTTTATATAAACAGGATTTTGAAATGTTGATATAGGGTAAAAAGAAAAATCATAAATTGTGTCCGGAAATGCTTCGTTTCGGAGATACAGGGTGTTGAAATTGAATTGCTTTGTTCGCTTTTTAAAAATAACTTTTGCAAAAAATAAGATATTTGCACGAAATTTGGTACTTGGGGTTTTTTTGACGTGGGAAATCATAATTTCGTATTAATTTTCATGTAACATCAAGAGGGCGCTGCGTACGCTGTCATTATTTATTTCAAATTGCCCTAACATTTTTGACAGTGAATTTTTGGTACTTTTCATGAAGAAACCTCATTCCCACATCTTTTCCAAGTAAAAAAGGCACACTTCCTCAGCAACGCTGGAGGTGATCGTTTTCTATATCGATGCATGTTACTTAGCTCCTAGGGCGCTAAGTGAAGTTGCTGAGAACATTACAAAAACTAAAAGTATGTGGTAGGTCTCGTCAGAATAAACTCCTTTTTTCCTATGGAATGTTTATCGAAAAATGATTTGTTTTCGAGATACAGATTGTTGAAATTTTTCAAAACATGGTTGGTTTTTGTCATAAGTTCCTTGCAATTTTAGTTATTTTCATGAAACTTTATACGCAGTATACCCGGACAGACTTCTTCTAAACCGAACATTATCAAACTGCCTAATCAGTATAGCCAAATTTAATTTCAATAATTTCTGTCACTCTCCGCTTGCAAATTAAGTTAATTAAATCGAGTAGGCTATGAACGTTCGTTTATAAAAATAGAAGTTCGCTGTCACATTTTTAACTATTCATTGCCAAATTCACAGTTCGGAGTTTATAAAGTGATATTTTGGTACCATGCTCGACTTCACGAATGCTGAAATGGCTGATATGGTTTTTGCATACGGCTTGGCTGACGGAAATTCAACCGAGGCCAGACGCATCTATCAGGAAAGGTATCCCCAACGCATCACTCCTTGTGCAGCGACATTTGCAAATCTTTTCCGGCGATTTTTTCCAAATTTGGTTAATCGTTCTTGTAGCTGTAGAGTTGCACGTGGAATGTTTTGTTGGAGTTTTTGGTGAGTAATTTATGTCGGAACCAATTTATTATAAGTAAAAATGTATTTTCAATTGTTTTTTTCAGATCGATCCAAGGCTGTGAAAAATATAAAATCGGTGTGTCATCAGCGAAACTCATCACTTTTCGGGATGTTTTCATGGTCAGTAAATTATAAATGAATACATATTGTGAATAGCAATGGACCCAATACAGTACCCTGAGGTACACCACAACTCGCCACTCTCTTATTACTCCCGGTGTCCTTGATTTTTACTATTTGTTTTCAATTTTCTAGGTAATTAGAGAAAAGTGTGAGAGTAATAATATGAACCCCAAGATCCTTCAAGGCCTCCAGCAACTGCGAATGATTCACTGTGTCGAAGGCCTTGGCAAGATCAGGGAAGATACATATCGCAGGAGTTAATTGATTAACTAGATTGTACATATCTCCCGTCAATGTTGAAATTGCATCGTTTGTCGATAAACCCCTTCTGAATCCAAAGGGGCAGTCAGCTAAAATATCAGAATTCCTTAGATAACTACTTAGTATTTTTTTCAGGCAGTTTTCGAATATTTGTGTCATTTCTGTAATCACAGATATGGGTCCATAATTGTTTGTTTTGTTTTTTTTGCTATTTTCATTCTCTATATAATTGGTTTTTTTCATTTATCGATCATACCAAGCCTTTTGTCATCCATACCATATATTTTTTCCTATTTTTGTTCAACCGAATTTGTTATCAGAAAAGAATCAAAATGGAAGGCGATAACTTTTCAAACGAAGTTTTGATGAAATTGTTTATCTTCATGGTCAATGTGATCAAATTATAGCAAGAACATGCAGAAGGTTCTGTAGTGTATGAATGATGAGATGACGAACTAATTGTACAAAGAATGATTAATTAATATACAGGGTATTCCAAACTCGATGGCCTATTGGACGTTTCTGGAGATCTGAGATATAAATACTCGAAATTTTGTATCCTACGATAAGAGACTGCGATCTAGCTCTTAAACATATTTTCACGGTCTCAGTTTTGCCTCATGTACTTGTAACTAATATGGAACACTCAGTATTTCATTACTTAGATTAGGAAACCCCGACTTAATTGAGTCGAAATTCTTCTACTCCTTCGTACTTCTCCCACCCTATCATGTAAAATGATATGAAGTAAGATGTCATTTTCCCTCTTATAGTTTCACCACTTTCGCTAAACTGTCATGTCATATAAATAGCTAATTTCTGTTTGCTAAAGTTATGTCTAAATTCGTTTCAACAGAACAAAAAACTATGAATTTTTATTCAAACGCATCCTTCATTATGAATTACCTCATTCATACATCATCCTCTATTTGGGTCTATCGAATGAGATTGGCTTCAGAATCGCCACGAAAATATTTCGACATATTCACGAAAATCAACTAATGGCATGCATACTCCCAGGGGCATTATAAAAAAACCGTTTTTTAATTCCACCGTCTGTAAATGGTTCCAGTTAATAATTCGAGTTATTTTCGAAGAAATTTGGTCGAGACCTGATTGTCAGCACGTATGCACATATGGAATGTATCTGGTTCTTGTAGACAGATGCGATATATTATTAAATGGGAAATAACGGCAGGCCACATACTGCGTTGTCTTGTCTTCAGAGACATCCGAACTGTTGATTGAAAAACCAATTTAAAATCACAGTAAAAAAATAATGCGGTGTTTTTAACAAAATACACCGTTGACGCCTTAATGTAAGTAATTCCGTCAAATGAAATGTAGGAGACATTCTATAAATATACGGGGTGTCCCAGGAATTCCTCTCTTTTCGGGAATGTTAATATGGGTCAAAATATATAACGTTTTTTCTTTAAATCCTTCGTTACTAAGTTACGTGCCCCCTAAATTACAAAATGAAAATGTTTTTATTGAATGAATGTGTTTTTTTTGTGGAGGAACAACGTTTCTTGACATGTTTTTTGGGTAACCTTCCACAGTCTGAAAATGAAAATATAATCAGGAAAATCTATACAAGTGTAGAAAGGGCAAAAAACTATATAGAGAAGTATCTTTTGAATTTTTTTTTTTAAATTTGAAAGGCAAATTCAGAAAAATGGCAAGTTATTGACAAATTGAATCATTTTTCTATAGGAAATATAATTTGGTGAACGCAATAACTTATCGGGGTGAACTAATCAGTTTGCCCTTTCTACACTTGTATAGATTTTCCTGATTATATTTTCATTTTCAGACTGTGGAAGGTTACCCAAAAAACATGTCAAGAAAATGTTTTTCTTTGATAACGGTTCAAGTAAATATTTAAATTCAACCAAACTTTGGTCATTGACGAAACAAATGAATTATTTCGATGAGGTTTCATGCAGGAGTTGCTACAAAGTCAGGAACGGACTGCCCCCGATGGTCCACACCCCAAAACTATAATTCTAGTTGAGAAGTGAGTATCCAAGTCGACTGAAAATATGAGCGATGGCTCATTCGATTCGGGATGTCATTCTGAAAAAGATGTATTTTTTTATTTTATCCGCCGACGAAAATTCATTGAATTTTGATAATGTGAGGCTATCGTTAATTAACTAGTTTTTCCGGCGACCTCGTAGTAGAGAGTCTGTTTAATCTGATAATGACCCCTATTAACCTTCAATTTCTGTTTTAATGCAAAATTGTGATATATGCAACCAAACATACACCTAAATCGATCATTAATAACTTGTAAATGGTCTATTTGGTCCATCAAGGTATAAGTGTGGTATATGCAACTAAACACACACGAATTCGAATATTATTCAAATGTCAAATCATATTACCTTCGCGCTGTCAAATTTATCTATTTTAAAATGCAAATATTGTAAGGTTCCTCCTAGTTGAAGGAAATGGATATCGAAAATTTCATGTTGACCCCAGGATCGAGGTCGACGGAAAATTTTGGTAATCAACTCGTATAATAAAATGGCGATTAATGATCTGGAATATTAACGCGCTCGCTTCGCTCTCACATTAGAATATCTCGATCATTAATCGCCACTTATAATACACTAGTCGATTGATTAACTATTTTGGAACCGCCGCGCCGATTTGATTGAAAAACGAATTATTGTTTACAGAATGACTCCATAATTTTGTTGCCTCCTGGAGCACATTTTACATGTGTACTCAATGATATCACGCTATGAAAAAATTTAAAAGTTGATTATATTGTTAATTATAATTTTCTAGAGTTAACAAAATATGAGAAATCTAGTAAATATTGTATTTTTTTTATTGATATTTCACATTTTTTTAAAATTTAAAAAAAATTAATTTTTATTTTTGATAAAAATTTTTTATTAATTTTAATTTTTTTTTTAATTTAAAAATATTTTAATTTTTTTTTCTTTAAAATTCATAATTGGTTATTCTTTAACTAATTATATTTTCTATATTAATAATGTAATTATTCATTTATTTAACAATTAGTTATACAAAAACTTTAATCGGCATTCTATTTTTTTTAATGGTACAAAAAATAACAAATTATTAAAAATTTTCATTTTTCTAGAAAATTATCTAAATATCTATTTTAAACAATGAAAAATATAGGATTTTGTTTTTAATCGTAATAAACCCTTGGCAACGCAGGGCAAGAGAACAATTCTTGAAAAATATTCAACTTATCGATTTGTTTATAAAGATTTTATAAACAAATACCTTATTTAAAAAAAAAACGTTGTGAAATGCCTTTGTTGGACATTAAACTGATAATAATGTGAAATACCAATGAAAAGTTCTTTTTTACAATATTTACTCGATTTGTCATATTTTGTTAACTTTAGAAATTTATAATTAACAAAATAATCAGCACTTGAACAATTTTATATCGTGACATTATTCTGCGCGTGTAAAATGTGCTCCAGGAAGAAAAAAATTATGATGTAATTCTGTGACCAATCATTCGGTTTTTAATAAAATCAAATGTTTATTTCCATCATCAGGGAAACTACAATAGATGAAAAAACCAATAGTAATACATATTCAAGTGCGAAACATTATGCTACTTACAACTTCGTTGAAGTTGTTTTCAATGATGTTGAACATACTCATTCAACATATTGATACAAAAGAAAAAACGCAAATCAAGGCATAAAACGAAGTTCAAAGGTAATAAAAACACATTAAAAATTATATAAACATAAACGTGTACTCTATGTGGTGTGACAAGTGAAATTGACAAGTAAGGAATAATTCCCGCAACTATATTTAAGCCAACGACACCTGACGGGTGGAAATTATTACAGTGGTGCCAACTGTTGATTAGTACCAACTGATGTTACCAGGTAATGTTAAAATTACTTATATTTGATATTACATTGTAGTTAATTTGGATTGATATCTAAAGACAATAAATAAGAGTAGATCTCACTCAAATAGTTAATATCGGGTTTTTTCATTGATGCAATTGGTTTCTTGAGATATAAAAGCCATTTCTGAAAATGTTCTCTTTGATGTATGTTACTCTATCGCTAGCACATCCACCGAATCGTAATTCATCAGGTGGTGAAATTTATCAAGATGTTCTGCCAGAGCACATCTTTCAGGATGCAATCTGCAGTCACTTTTATGAGGAATTATTCTGTTCGATAATGATCTTTGCGTTTGACCAATATTTTGTTTTTACAACCATGGCAAGGAATCCTATAAATTACATTTGACTTGAAAGTAATGGAGTTTTATCTTTAACTTTAGAATAAATTGATCTGATTGTTGAAACTGTTAAATGTGAAAATTTAAAATATCATATAAAAAAGTTCCACCACAATACTTGTTGTGTTATGAACTGAACAAATAACGGAAAAGCAGTTTGTGTAAATTTAACAATTTTCCAAAATCGTCCATGAAATTGGAGCAAAGACAGAAATGGACAGCTGCTGTAAAAAGTAAGTGTAAGTGTAAGTATTTTTAACCGAAGAAAAAAAAGGATAAGGTTCTCTAGTCGGCGCGTATATATTTTTTTAACGTTTTTATAAGTAATAATAACTATCATGGCACGAAATTGCACTGAATTGCTCCACCCAGAAAAAAATATATCGCAGTGAGACTCGAACCTTGGAAATTATTGATTGCAAATCAGTGCATGGATTTGGTTTATGCTATTTTTGATATTTAACGCAAAAATATCAATTTGCTTTGGGCATTTTGCGATTGGGAGAATTGGAGATTGGAGCTTATTTATGGTACTTTTATTGATTGCTGGTTTCGGTTTTCAGTATTCATTGATATTTGACATATGAAAAATATGAAGTTTCTTGGGCAATTATCGAGTGATTGGAGGAATTTGGTATGTTTCTTGTAGACAATAATACTGAATAAATGCAATTACATGCTCGCTGAAGAAATTAATAAATAAGCCACAATTTAGGTTAGTTACATTCAAATATGTTTTGTGGGGTGTTAGTGTCACTGCTCGTATCAATGAACTTTGGCCGTTAATTCTCAGTTCTTCAACATTTCTCACATGTTATGCTAAAACTAATTCATTTCCTTTTATCACAGTTCGAGGTTGGAAAGATTTATTATGTTTTATGCTTTCAAATATCTTATCTTATTATATCAATTAGCTCAACTAATAAATATTATGAATTGCACATAAATATCGACTGTTATACATTTCTTCGAATTTTTCACTTGATTTTGAGATAAATGATCAAAACATGGGTTACTATCTAACTGTCAAATAATTCAAGGGTCCCGAAATGTTGCGGTTGCTAGGCGGCGCCACTGTGGTGCACACAGCGAGTATGCCGAACCCAAATTATCCATTATAATGCAACTATTCTGTAAAAACAATACTTCAATTTGTAATAAAATGCATGACGCGTATGAACCATATATATATATATATATATATATATATATATACCACTAGGAGAAATATGAAAAGCAATATGTTCTTACCAAGAGAGCACAAAAGTCGATTGGTCAAAGATGCTTTTCTTACATTGCTCCCTGCTTGCTTAATGTTGTACCTGGAAAAAAATTATTCCAAAGTTCCATTAAAAAAAAAACAGCTGAAAATATGGAGCCTTGGCACCGAACAAGCTACATTTCATAATATAATTGACCAATGATCTGATCTTCTCTCCATTTACGCTTGCTCATTATATCAATATACTTTTATCGTTATGTATTTGTCAAAAGTTCTAGCACCATCTGTTTTTTCTCACATTTTTTTTGTTCATTTGCCTAGGCTTCATCTCTGTCATGTTGAAACTAATGAAACGAAGAAAAAACGTTATTAAGGTCCTTGGATGAATTTCTCACTTTATTTACTTTGTTTGTTTTCATTGTACTATTACTTACTTCCTTCCACACAAATCAAAAGCTTGTTATATTTTGGTATGAACTGTACTAGTCCACTGAGCGAATACATTATTATTCTTATCAATTACCTACCGTGTCAACAACAGATGCTATATTCCATGCTTTTTTTTTGACCACGTATTCCCATTGTATAGAATCAATGAAATGTAGAATATTGGTTATAATTAACAACATGAATGTTTTGAGGAAATTATTAATTTTACTCTCTTATTGCGAAAAAGATTCCAGTCAGCTGTTTCATGCAGTAGAACTGAGTATAGTTATTCTAATCCCAATTGAAGTGTTCATATGCACTGCCCAGCAAATGGGAAATTTATATACTACCAGTGTTTTTACTTTCAAAGCGTTGCTGGTACAACCATAAAAAACTTCTGTCGTGTGGCCCTAGTTGCCCAGATTATTAGTAAAGGCGCTATCAAATATATTTGAGGAATAAATGCTCGGCTAGCTGGATTGGACACCTGTTATTTGAATCCGCATGATTTCCCCAGTTTACAATATTTCTTAATCAGTGCCGTGTGTTGGTGAGGTTAGGAATTAATCGATGAAAGAAAATTGTATATCGTCCATAAAATAATTCATTAAAATCGTAGCAAAGCGCTTTCGACCCTTAGGTCATCATCAGTGCGTACCTGAAAATAAGTAATATTGATAGAGAACAAGTTACTGAAAAGTTTTTCTAAGAAAGAAAATTGAAATATTTTAAATGTAAGGTTACTTACTCGTCAGGTATACAAGAAGCCAAAAAGACCATAAAATATCTCATGATCAATGAATGTTGCATAAGTTTACGTGACAAACATGTATAAAAACATATCCTAGGCCAGGATGAAAATTTAGATTACATTTTCATTATCTTTTAGAAGCCATTGTTAAGGTGTGATAGCTGGACCCAAGTGACAAGATTGACAAGTGAACGATTCATCTACTTCAGTAGATTGACATGGAACACAGAAACAAGGAGATATCAGAATCAAGGAAGGAGTATCCCTGTCATACGAAAAACACACTAGAAGATGATCAATCTAATGAGGACTGTCATCTGTCAAATATATGTTCCAGTATTCCAAGAAAGACCGGACAAGACTCTTCAATTCTCACATTTAAGTCATCGTAATTGAATATCAGTTTTTCAATACTTTGGGGTTTCTACGGCACTATAACTGCTGAATTACACGAAATTCGCGGAGCACATTAAAGCTCTACCAAGTACAAGATAACAATTGAATTATTGATTGCCTTACTTGAAAAACTGTGGCTTTCTAACATGCTGGAAAAGGTATATCTGAATTCAAATATCAATGTATGTAGTGAGTTCAAAATCCCTTATTCCATCCATTTTGTATGTATGTAATTAGACCTGTCCTGATCAAAACAAACAATTGAATAATTCTGGTAGTGGTAGATACCCAACAATAACTTTTGTCTCAACACGCAAGTCAATTCAAATAGATCCTATATTCCAGTCCATAGACGTCTAAATTAAATAATATTGAACTTTCTCAGCCTTTTTACTCCAATTCACATTTTAATTTTCTTGTTAATCATGCTAATAATTTTCAATTTCCATTCTCTATGATGATTTTACTTGTATCTCTTTGCAATTTACCAGCCTCTTTTTCAGTTTTCTCCATACTGAGAATACAAGTCAGGTTCTGGATTATCACCTCTTAGACTCTGTTTTACTCCAGCTGTGGGAGTTGTGAAGTTGGGTTTAGTTCCCATTAGACTTGTATCACACTTATTATCCCCCAATTGCGGTTCAACTGAGCCATGGTGGACAAGGATTTTTATTTTTATTGTGGAAAATTTAAATTCATTGTCCATGGACACTACCACAATTATTATTAAACTTATATTCAAATACGATGACTTAAATGTGATAATTGAAGAGTCTGGTCTGGAATACTGGAACATATATTTAACAGATGACAGTCCTCATTAGATTGATCATCTTCTAGTGTGTTTTTCGTATGACAGGGATATTACTTTCTTGATTCTGATATCTCCATGGTTCTGTGTTCCATGTCAATCTACTTCATCGTTCACTTGTCAAACTTGTCACTTGGGTCCAGCTATCACACCTAAACAATAGCTATTAAAAGATAATGAAAATGTAATCTCAATTTTCATCCTGGTCTAGGATATGTTTTTTAACATGTTTGTCACGTAAACTTATGCAAAACTCTTTGATCATGAGATATTTTATGGTCTTTTTGGCTTCTTGTACACCTGTCGAGTGAGTAACCTTACATTTAAAATATTTCAATTTTCTTTCTTAAAAAAACTTTTTAGTAACTTGTTCTCTATCAGTATCACTTACTTTCAGGTACGCACTGATGATGACCTAAGGGTCGAAAGCGCTTTGCTACGATTTTAATAAATTATTTTATGCACGAAATACATTTTTTTTTCATCGATTACATCGATACGTGCACACAGTCGTACTTTTCATTAGGTTAGGAATTATCCATTGAAAATAATTTTATCAATATGGCTTTCTGGAGATCTTTCGAAACAAATAATAAAATTCAGTTGAGATAACATGTGTCTACTTTTACATGGGGTGATCAATTGCTATGATTGTAAGAATAATTAACTGAAAAAATACCACTGAAAAATCATATACCGACGCCTATGTCAAGGCGGCGACTGGAAAGATAATTTCTTCTCGAAACTTTTTATGTCTGTCCAATTGGGATTAGAAACACTATAATAAAAAGGCATACAACCTCTCTGCCTATTTGTTCTTTGTTTTGATTATTTAAACATTTACTTTAAATAAAATTAAGAATCAACAGAGACTATGAGGGTGTGTTTCAAACTATGTATTTAAAAAAAAATTATTTTAATCATATCCTGCAACCAGAGTTATAAGTTTCGGATTCATAATGTTCTCATAATGTGAAATTATTAATCCACTAGCAGACTTGCTCTAGGATCTACTCTTGATATTCAAACTGTTTTGAATCACTCCGTATACCGCTGATTGTGGTGAAACATAGTAAAGAATAATCTTCGTTTGTCGTGGGAGACGTATGGTAAATAAGCAGGTTTCTTCTTCTTCTTTTATACGTATATGCCTTGTATGAAATGGTAATAGGATAATGCACTTGAATTATTTTGTTTTCTCATGCATATTTTATGCTGAATTAGTTCCACCACTTACACGGGTACTGTGCAGTACTTCATGTGCATATTCTTTCGAATACGAGATTCATTTTCTGCATGTATTTCCTGGTCGAAGACTGAATAGAATTGAAAAAGGAAAGCATGTGGTGTTTTTCATGGGGGCAACTTGCACATTCTATTTCCTATTTATCCATAGTAATTTAATAAACAATCACAGGACCAAGAAAAAATGAATTAGATAAAACTGATGGCGCGGCCAGTCGAAAAGGTAGATTTAAAAACGACCCCGGACCATCCTTATGGAAAATGGCTTTCGGTTAAATTTCCTGAATTTTTGGTATGTTGTAGATTTTGACTTTTTCGGGAAAAGTGTCCATAGGTACTAAAAAATCCATCGACTAGTTTTCGAGGTACAGGGTGTGAAAGATGAAAAGTGAAGCTTTCTGCTCAGATTTTTAACAATTCCGAGAATTGATAAAACGCCTATTTATTCTGGGAATACCATGCCTCAATGATGTACAATGTCACGTTGATCTCGTTTCCATTATTCTTTTTCGTTTGGTGCTCTATAACAGAGTGAACAAAAAAAAATTCAATTCGAATAATTTTAAACCAACCAGTGTGAGTTCTCTGATGAAAATTGAAGATTCAATTTAGTCTGGATAAACTCCCTCAATCTGGATCGAAGTTAATTGACATTATTTTTTTATACAGGGTGGTACGAAAATAGGGGTATATTAACCGCTCGTTTTTTAGTTCGGATAGGGGAGAGCATGTCATATATATATCAAACATCCTTCAATATTAAGAACGTCGTATAGTAATCCCATGTATACAGGGTGAGTAAATAGATACAATCCAAGTTTCTTAGAAAAATGCGTTTTTTTTCAATGAATACCCTGTATTTCGGGAAAAAATTGGTTAATTTTCTTGAATTTTTTATATAATGAACGGTTTGAGGAGTCCGATATATTTTCATCAATATCAGCATTTTGTCGACTACATACTTTTGAATGTTCGGATTTTATTGATACCCATATACTTCAGGAGAGACCGAAGTGGGCTATTTTCAAGCAATTCTTCTTGATGAAAAATATTCGGTGTAGAAAAGGGAAACATTCTCAATCGAATTTAAATTTTTTTGAATTGAAAAACCAGATAAAATGAAGTTATTTTTTGTGAATGTTACCGGGGAAGTAGTTGTTTTCTGTTAACATTCACAAAAAATAACTTCATTTTAATCGTGGATTTTTCAATACACAGAAAAATCCTTCTATCAATATTCGATTGAGAATGTTTCCCTTTTCAACATGAATACCCCACAAGAGGTTATCTTGACGATGGAAGATAGTGACTAAAGTTTATCTTTCAGTCGCAGATGATTCCACATCTGATTTTATGAACATCCTGTTTATATTTTCAACAAATCAATTCGGTATAGATTAGTGCGGTATCTATTCCAAAAATGCAATACTTTATGTCTTTCATTTGAAAGCCCTCTTTCCAAAGAAACTAGAGAAAATTGAACTGTATCAGAAGTAATAACCCTCTCAAGGTTGAAACTAATTTTCCATTGTTTGAAAGCTAATTCAATTTGAATGGTATGGGTATTATACCTCCCGAAATTCTCCAAGAAATTCCGCGATAGTAAAATATCTATGTTTCGTGAATATTCATTCAATAAACTAATTTTAAAATATATTTCAATATATTCCACACAAAACATATGAATAAATATAAATAAAAAATCTTTTGAAGACAAGCTTTTATTGAAATGCGCTAAAAAGAAAAAAAATCTTCAGGGGTGTCACATTATTCTGTAAGTAATAGATTCAAAAACTTGTCGCTAAAAAATTCATATTTGTATTCAAACTGAAAACATTGCGGGGCAAGCTTTTGAATCTGTTACTCTCAGAATAGCGTGACATGTCTGAAGAAATTATTTTTCCTTTGTAGTGCAATTTAATGAAATCTTATCTTCAAAAAGTTATGTTATTTATTTGTTATATATTTTTTTATTATATTTGACAAAACAGTTATGATTTCTGACCCCAAAAATTCTTACATACCAATTTTGAATAGAATCTAAATCATAATTCACAAAACTCGTCCGCCATTTTGAATTTTCTAATTTGGACAAGAAAAGCATGATTTCCGACCCCAATTATCCATTTTGATTAGAATCCACAGCATACTTGATGAGTGATATACCCCAATTTCCTTATGATTTTTCGACAAATAATTAGTGTATTAGGATTGTTATCCATCGGATTTTCGATTCGAAACCATTAATATATTCGTCGTGAAAATTAGAATCTAGGGAACTTTTTTTACAATCAGTGGTTTTGGAAATATCAAAACGTCATAGGTACTCAACTAGGCAGAAAATATTTTTTACTTACGTCCTTCAGATTGGTTGAATTGGGTCCAACGCACTCTAGATGTAAAAATAAAAATATTTCTGAAAAATCTAATGTATCAATTGTGTGTACTTTTGGCAACAGCTCGCCAAGTTGTTTCGAGTGTCCTATAAGAAAACGAGAAGTGAGACAGTTGCCGGGAGAAAAGTCGAACAGACAGAACAGAAAATAAAAATTATTAACATTCCACAAAAGTCATCAGGCTGGTGCATATTTGTATCAAGTATATTTATTATACAATTTCGTGAAATTGGAAGTTGTATTTATCATCAACCAACCACATTCTCCAGATTCTTCCCTAAAACAAAAAAAAAGGAAAAATATCTATGTTCTATGTGAAATCCTCCGTTTCCGGTGAAATCGGAAGTGATGGAAGAGTAATCTGAAAACGATAACGAGGTAACGTGATTACGGGAAGCGTGCAAAGTCACAGACGTAAGCTAGATTGATCAACACGAAGAAAAAAATATGAAAAAATACAAATTCCACGCGGACGAAATCGCGGGTACCAGCTAGTGTTTTTTTAATGTGATATTTTATTAAAAACGACAAACGCCGAATTTCTATTATCTACAGTCAACCGCTCATATCATTATATGCTTTGGATGCATCTTCTCAATAGACAACTATGCAAAATGGTGTAAAAGTAAATCCGTCACTATCATCGTGCGACATCACAGAACAATCATTTACATATTTACTCAGGTTACGCTACGCCCCACGATTTTATTTTAGTCTGATCAATGCCCTATATTGATGAGGAGAGTGGTGTAATGACTGGTACCTGGTACCTACCAATTATTTTTCAGCTTTTAGTACATTATCTGCATCATTATTATGTTTCTTTGCAATAAAACCGTTTAACATAAAACGAAATATTAACTTTTTTTATTTTCTAGCTTTTAGTACATTATCTGCATCATCATTATGTTTCTTTACAATCAAACCGTTTGACTTGAAAAAAATATTTTCACTTATCTTTCGAAGCTTCCTTTTTTGTTGTGTTGCAGTTTCTGTTTAATTTTTTTAAATTTTGTTCCGACGATTAATGCACATTATAATGGTAGACCCCCCCCCTCCAGAGGTCCAAGAAGATGTGCCCAAGTCTTGAGGAGAAAACGCTAACGACATATCATTTGTATCCACCCTAATGCCATACATTCCTCTGCGCGCTTTAACTTTTTACCTTAACTTGGATGGTGTAGCGCTAACTACGTATCATTTTTAGCCACCCTAACGCAACACAGTCCTCGACACGATACGAAATATTGACTTGGGTGGAGGATTCATGCTTGAATCACGATTCTGAGTTCATAAAGTCCTTTGTTTTGATTAGATACCTCCATTTCAGTTTTAATGTATTGACTGTCTGAACTATTTTGTTAAGGACGCCATCTTGGATTTGGAATTTTTTCATGGTGTATTGTATTCTACTCGTCAAGCCCTTCCATTTGATATCTATATGGAGGGAGTTGTAAAAAAATATGTAATCCGCCATATTGTGGCGGCGGCCGTCTTAAATTTACAACGATAATGAATACACATAATTATATTGTCATCAGAACTAAAGATGTGTACCAAATTTCAGATCAATCGGTCTACTGGATTTGACCCACACAAGACATAAACAAGGCAAGCTAAATAAAACCGTTTAAAAACCTTTTGAAAAGACAATGTTGAGTGCATGAAATCAATAGAAAAAAACCCATCGGAGAATACCTTTCTTCGCGACATTTCTATATAGTTCGTGGGAAGTTTCGTACAAATACGCGTATTTCCTCTAATTTTCTATGAGTGCCTCCGTTTCTTTCCCCATTGCACCGAACTGAATCGCTCCAAATGCGCGATAATTTTGTAATTACAAGCTTTTATTCAGTTTCACCTGTCCTGGTGTCTGTCTGTCTGTGATCAAATCTTGCAAGTTAAATTTGACCCACTTCTAGTTGCCCGATTAACGTGAAATGTGGCAGGTGTTCATAGTTCCCTCGATAATGCATTACGGAATTTTTGTTAGAAAAAAAAAATAGCGGCTTTAAGATGGCGGACGAGATTTGTGGTTATGGTCCTATTTGACAAAAAAATTGACATGTGGGGTTTTTTGGGGTCGAAGATTATGAATTTTTTGTAAAAATTCATAAAATAAAAATGGCGGTTCCAAGTTGGCCGACGATCTCTGCGATTATGGTCCGATTCCAATCAAAATTGGTATGTGGGGGTTTTTACAAATTTAAGATGGCGGACGAGTTTTGTAATTATGGTTCGATTCGATGCAAAATTGGTATGTGGGAGTTTTCGGGGTCGGAAATTATGATTTTTTCGTCCAAATTCATAAAATCAAAATGGCGGACGTTCTCTGTGATTATGGTCCGATTCTATTCAAAATTAGTATGTGGAGGTTTTCAGGGCCGGATATTATGAATTAATTGTCATAATTCATAAATTCAAGACGGCGGCTACAAGATAGACAAGTTCTGTGATTATGGACGGGGTTTTTGGGGTCGGAAGTTATGAATTTAGTCGAAGATTATTGATTTTTTGCCGAACTCATAAATTGAAAATGACAGTTCCAGGATGGCGGACGAGTTAATCTTTAGATACCTCAGAACTTATAGGAAAAAGGCCTCATAAAGACGATGCATTAATAAAAATGCATAGATTAAGGCGTACTCACTAAAAATCACAAAATAAAATAATTATTAAAAAAAAACTTTTAGCGCTTTAGGTTATTCCGTGAATTATAGATTGAAAAGCTTGTCGCGCAATAAATAAATATATATATATATATATATTTTCTTTTGGGAAGGTTTTCTTGGGTTTTGGATTCTTTGAAAACAATGTTTTAGTGGTTCGTAGGAGAAGACGTTTCGTCTTTATTTTTTTTTAAATACATACATTTATTTGCTGGAAACAAAATATTTTTCTGTAACATACATTGGGAAACAATACGCAAACAGGTCACCTAACTTGGCAGAAAGTTATTTTAAAAAAAAGGTCAGTAATGATCGTGGTGTTACCACTGAAGTGTTGTAAAATTATACACCAGTGGTAACACCACTATCATAACTCACAGTTTTTTTTTTTTAAATAGCGAACTTTCTGCCGAGGTAGGTCACCTGTTTGTGTATTGCTTCCCAATGTATGTTACAGAAACATATTTTGTTTCCAGCAAAGAAACCTTATCCAAACCATGTATGTATTTAAGAAAAAATAAAGAATTAAAAATGTCCCTGGCCAGGGACGAAACGTCTTCTCCTACAAACTACTAAAACATTGTTTTCAAATAATCCAAAACCCAAGAAAACCTTCCCAAAAGAATATCACATAAAGGATTCAAGAATTAAACAAAACATATATATAATATATATATATATATATATATATATATATATATATATATATGTATTTATATCTGAATAAATGAAAAAGGCAAATTCTTATTGTATTGTTTATTACGGTTTGAAAATTTGTTTTTTCATAATGTTTGTATTATTTTTGTTAGCATATTGTTATCTGAGTTCATGAAATCATCTCACATGTGCTGTAAATGGTGTGTTCTTTTGTCCTGAAGAAGACGTCAAATAAACAAGTCAAACCGTCGACAATTTTCCGAAATTCAGCCCCAAATCCAAAAATCCAAAAATATATTTGTTTTTCACTAATAACATGTTATGACTAAACCTATTATTTACAACTTAAAGGTACTATGTACATTGTTCAACTTATATATACAATAAGGTGTCGAGTGTTCAGCTTGCCCTTTTCTATCAAGGGCGAAGGGATCACCCCCGCTGGTGTTGACGGCTTGGCCCATTTTCATTGTTCTTGTTCCCGCTATTCCCATCTCCAGTTTTGGAGGTCCATGTTTCGACAGAAATGATCTTGTTAATCGGTTTTATTGCAAGAACTTGCCCTACGCATTACTAAGGGCTGGGAAGGAGTGATTTCCAAAAGAAGTATCCCACTGAATAGTACAACAGAAGAGGCTTACTAACTCATTGCGCAAAATTAAGAGGTTGCACACCGGACTAGTCTGGAAACATATGAATCTTGGTGTAAACGTATTTCCGTATTTTGAACCATTTTACAATTCAATGGTATTTTTTGGCGCTTCGAAGAATAATATCCTCTCATTAAATTTGATACCTATTGATCCGGTTACCTTTGAATGGTACCTACCCAATAACGGCAAACGTCAATACCAACACGACCACACGACCGAAGAGGTGGACTACAAAGAACGAATGTCAAGTTGATGGTGATTCTGTAAAAATGGAGGTAATTTCCGAACAAGGCATGACATGTGCCGTACCAAGTCGAGCGATACAGGCCGATACCGTGTTACTTCGAATCCTGCAAACTCAAGTTAGACATTTCGTTGCGCAATTCCGAAGTCTATGGGAAAAATGGAAAGCTAATGAATGACGGTGCAGGGTAGGCGTCAGGAATATTGGAAACCGATCAATGCGAATAGTACCGTTTTTAGGGTTCCGCATCCAGGGAAATAAGCGGCAAGGCTCGTGATGAAAGAGAAACATTCTCAATTAAATATTGAATAGAAATATTTTTTTGTGAATAAAAAAATCCACGATGAAAATTAATTTATTTTTTGTGAATATCTAACAGAAAATAACTACTTCCCCGGCTGAAGCCACGATGGACATTGAATTACATTTGGAACTGCTTCCAGAAAATGTGTTTCCCAATACTTCCGGCCTTTCTGGTGCTCGTGGAAGCGTGAAATGAATTTTCGTCGATAAAAATGTATTGAAGACCTAGTGAATGCGATGTCAGTCTTGCATCAATCTTACAAATTATACCTGGTGAGTGTTTTTTCTTAGAAAACGCTTTTCTTTGTGTCATTCATCTATATGGGTTCTTAATTAAGAACGGGAATCTAAAATCAAATAACAATTGAATTAAAATGCAAATTTTTCATTTCAGATTTTTATTTGAGTAAGGGTCCTTTCAAAATGAAGGGTCCAGGGGAAAAGCGGGCTGAGTCAATTTTTGAGTTTTAGGTTGTAACTCTCTGAGAAGCAGTAGATAAAATAAAAAAATAAAAAATTGAGGGCGACTGTTGGGTATGCTAAAATATAAATGGAATTTTGCAGATATTGTTAAAAAAATATATTTTGAGAATTTTTTTCATTATGATAACTTGTCATGACCCGTTTTTTCCCAGTTTATCAAATGATATTTTGAATTTTATTATCTTTATCGAAAGTTGTATAGTAGACAAAATTTAATAATAATAAACAAACCATTTTGTCTCACGTACACAATACTGAAAAACAGTTAGACCAATCAATATAGATTTTTTCTTGACAAAAATACTACCAGGAAACCGACTGTGTCATCTTACGAGAGACGGCCCCTAGTTATATCCTGTTATGTTTCCTACTCGCAACTGTCATTGCTTGATTTGTTAAAAACATATAAATGCAAAATATCTTTTTTTTTGTTTTTTGCTTGTAACATGAAAACTAATGAAGCAATCTAGATGTTCTGAAACAAATTGTAGAGAATCAAAATGCAAAGAAAATGAACCCTAGCACGACTCGATCGGATTATTAGTAACGGAGAAAAACCGGAAAAAATCTGCGTTTTAAAAAAAATTCATAACCACCATTTCTTAGGTTTCAAAGAAGGCTCTCCACGACACAGTAGTAATTGATATCTACTTCATGTGTGAAAAACTCAGGCACTGTTGGATTATTAGTTTCGGCATAATAACAATTTAATTTTTTTAATGCACTTCATTGAAGCAGACCTGGATGCGTCATAGATGGTCCAATTTCAATTTCTCTAAAAGATTTTGAGACTTGGAGTATAGTACTGCAAAACGACTATTCTCATTTTGCGTTGAAATGGTAAGGAATACATGCAAACATGACCGAAAACGGGCGAGGGCATGAAAGCGGCTGGGGAGTGGGAGTAGAGCAGCAGATTCATAACGGGCGCAGCGCGCTTGTATTACTATACATATGCTTCCCCCTCGTCTGCTGCTCTACCCCCAGTACTAAGCCGCTTTCATGCACTCGCCGGTTCTCGGTCATGTTTGCAAGTATTTTTCACCTATTTTGCAGCATTTTAACGCAAAATGAGAATATACGTTTTGTATACTTCTACTTTCTTTGAAAAACCTATGACGCATCCAAGTCTGCTGCAATACATTTTATTGAAAAATTCAGATTGCAATTATGCCAAAGCTAATCCGACAGTTCTTCACACATAAAGAACATATTAATCAGTACTATTTTTTGAGAAGCCTGCACTATAACTTAAAAAGAGTCGGAGTTATGAATTAAAAAAAAACGAAGATTTTTTTCCGGTTTTTCTCCGTTACTAATGATCCGATCGAGTCGCGCTAAGGCTCATTTTTATTTTCTTCAATTCGTCCATGGAGAGTATTGAAATTGCTCCATTAGTTTTCAAGTAACACGTCAAAAACGGTACAAAAAAAAAGGTTTTAAAAGTTTATAACAAATATTAAGCAATGACAGTTGCGAGTAGGAAACATTACAGGATTAACTACGAACGTCTTTAGTATGATGTCAGAAATCAATAGAGCAGAAAATCTCTATTGATTCTCCTAAATGGCTGTCTTGTATCCCTGCCGATGCATCAATGCGACTGAAATTGACTTAGCCCGTTTTTGCTGTTACGCGTGGACATTTTTCCCCTGTATAGGTAAACATTTATATTTAATAACTCGTGATTTATTCGGTTCTTGCTCAAACGTGTACGCTCAGATTGAAGTTTAGCTTATTCTCTATAAGATGACGCGGTTATCTCAATTTTGATGGAAACTGACCAGGCTCGTTTTTCACATGTACCCTTCAAATATCTATCAGATGTAGTTCAATATTTTTTTTATATATTTTTCTTGTATGACCACGCATAACTTTTTGAGTAGTCCGATTTTAATGATTCTTTTCTCGAAGTTGGTCCCATTTAAATTTAAAAAAATCCATCTCAAAGGGTACAAAAATAGAGGATTATTGATTTTTCACCTGTGAACCGATTCTGTTGGAACTTGGCACACATATGTACTTCTGAAAGCTGCAGATAATCTAATGATGGAGATGCTGGAAGACAGTCGAGGGAACTCCTCAACGGTTTACAGCAGATACCACGTGTTTGGGCTTATTTCACTCATCTTGATGGCCACTTTAGACCTAGCTGGGTTATGATTATCATCGAGGGTCTGATGATGGAGACGGAGGGCTATCGGGGGAAGGCCTAATTTGAAAAAAAATATATTTTTTTAAGACAAGTTTTTATACAAATGCATTAAAAAGGAAAAATAATCTCTTTCATTGTTTGATCTAGGTTATTCTGTGCCGCGGATACAAAATAGGTAATCTTGTGCGGCAAGATTTTGAATCTGTTACTCACAGAATAACCTAGATTAAACAATGAGAGAAATATTTTGTTTTATTTTTTAGTGCATTTGTATAAAAGCTTGTCTTCAAAAATGTTTTTTTTTTAAATTTTCATTCTTTTAGTTCTAGAGTCCGTAAAATAAAGGCGTGTAGTAACAAACCCTCATTTAGTATGCAGAATCCAAAGATATATTCCTAGCAGCTCGTACTTATACCTACCTGGATTTTATACGATAATCGGTTTTATTACTCCATGCCTTCATTTTACGGACCATAATAAAAGCTTGATTGAAAAAAAAAACGTTTAAATTTCCAATTAAAGAACTTTTTTTATTATTGTAAATTTATTTATGAACAGTGAAAGAACATATATGGCTGGAATACATAACAATTATTATTGTGTTACTATAACATAAAATTAATACTCACAAGATTCTTACAGGATTTGGATTAATAAAACTATATATACATTAGATTGAAAGAGCAAAGCTGTGTGTCACCACATGGTGCGTGAGCTGTCATCTGGTGTAAAACTACAAAACATGGACATGGTTAGAATGAGAGATGTAACAGCAATCCAAACCTTGTAGGAATCTTGTGAGTATTAATTTAATTTTATAGTTACTCAATAATAATTGTTATGTATTCTAGACATATATATATATATATATTTATATATATACATATATATATATATATATATATATTTATATATATATATATTGTTATGATAGGAAATATTTATCAATATAAATATGATGAAAAAAAAGAGTCAGATAATGAAACTGATACATCATATGACAAGCAGGTATTTATGTTATTGTGGTTTTATGCTATGTTTACTTTGCAGTTTTCTGTAAGTACATTTTACTTTTCTTAAACCTTGCACCAGTATCTAGTCAACGCAGAGATCTCAAAAGTATAGCATTGGAGCATTGGAAGTTTCTTTTTATCATACGCAAGTTGCCAACAATTTATATCATTTGAACAACCTTAAAAGGAAAACACAAACCAAAATTTATGAACAAAATCTAGATCACAACTAGACTGAGACAATACTAAATTTACAACATCCTGTACTGTAGAAATCAAACTTGAAAGAAGATGACAGCTACATGTCAAATAAGTATTCGGAGAAAATTGATAGAATGCAAAATTTTTAAGGCAGAAAATTGTCATATATGAATTTTAATCTATTTTGTATGTAGTATATAAGGTGTAGAAATAGTTAGTGAATATAAAAGACATAGCATAATTTAGAATAAAAAATTGTGTTGAAGAAAGTGAGCAAAAACGTAAGATCTGTGGTAAAAAACAAAACAGTGAGTGTTATAAGAGAGAAAAATAACGGAAGCCAAGGCGAGAAAAAAAAAATTTTGAAGAGCAAGACGTACAAAAATTAATCAACAATTAAAGTGGGAAATATGAAAGCAAACAATAACTTTGCGACAATTATGTTAACTGACATTATTCCTGAAAATTGTCCAAATCAAACAGCCATCCAGATATTGCTCAGAAAGTTAAAACTTACCTCCAGTAAACAGTAGTCATTGCCGAGGGATCTTTCTACCACTCTCAAAGCAGCCCGTACCAAGGAATTGCTGAATTCAACAACAGGAACAACGAACAGGACACATAGAAGTCACCAAAAATAAACCTCAAGGTACTTTTAATGAAACCAAACTAAAACCTGGTGCACATTGTTATGACACTTACTAAAAGTTTTCCAACAAACATTTTCACCTACTATTATTTTCAGGTATTATCAATTTCCTTTATATAGTGGTACATAATCTATATTCACAATTTAAAGATTATTTAATTGCTTAGTAGCAAACCACTGTTTGTTTTCATTTGAATTTGAATTGAAAAGCACTAGATATTTCGAGAAGGTTAGGTAAACATAAGTTTTCATTGAATAAAAAGGAAATTATCTGACCGATTCCTGCTTTCATCTTTGCCTTTTTGGTTAAATACTTTCTGTATTATTATTTGAACACTGACTTCAAGAAAAGCCGTCAGAGGGCACTACTGAATCCTGTTTCTGAGAGAAAAAGAACTCATGCGAACCATAGGCGTCCCGACAGAGCTGGGAAAGGTAAAGAATGCAGGTGAAAGAGTATTTGGAAAACGGTAAAGGTAACATAGCCGGACAATTCATGATCAGCACAAATCAAAAGTATCACACAAAATTACAAGAAAAACCCAAAACCACCCATCATAACTATATATATATATATATATATATATATATATATATATATAATATATATATATATATATATATATATATGTATACACATATATATATGTATACACATATATATATGTATACATATATATATATATATATATATATATATATATATTAACAATAGTAATGAAAAATTATTGTTTTGATATATCACCTTAGGTCTTATCCAAAAATATTCTAGAATACGGCCCTGGTTCACCTGGGTTTGTCGAGCTGTTTTCATTCCCAAGGTAATTATTACACGGGAGCAAATGTTTGCTTTTGTTATTTGCTTAGAAGTCTCGGGAAATGAAACAAAAGACTGACAAGTGCAAGTGCAACAACCGGTCGTTGGTTTTATCATGCCAATCGAATAATGTCATCCTGAAAAAACAATAAAAATATGAGCGGATTCGTGTAAAAAAATAATTTTCATATTTTTCGCATACCTATGGATAGATCGATAAAAACAATGAAATGCGTTCATGGATAATAAATTGAATAATCCGAAAAATAAAAGATCATCAATGGAACATATATTGGTACGAAGGTGTAGAAGGGCAATTGGAATCATTCTTCAAAATTCTGACCTAATATTTTGAAATAAGCACATTTCGAGTAAATTAAGTCGGAATCGAAATATTACATCAGAATTATAAAAAAAATTAAATCTTGTTGGGGTAAAGTCCGATAACTGAAACAACTATTGATTCTTTGCCGACGTTTCGGCTTCCATGAAGTCACATTCAGGGTACTTCAATATAAAATGGAAATATATAATATATAAAAATTAAATGTTGACAAATCAAAATGGTGATAACAAAATCAGAGACATACACAAAAACAAAAAGGGTAGAAATAAAATACACAGATATAAATGAATATACGTATACAAACATATAGACACTATCTTCCATCATTCTTCCGTCGTTCAAGATATCCTCTTGGAAGGTATTCAAGAGATACATTTTTAAGTGGATATTGGAAAAGAAAATTTTTCTGAAAATTGAAATATGTACAAAAAGAGAAGCTATTTCACACACGCTTTATTAGCTTTGAAATTAATTTTCACCCACATAACCAAGATTAGGTGAATTCACTAGTAAAAATGTTTGAATTATATTTCAAAGATTTGGTGAATTCACTGGTATGGTCTTAGTAGTTTCACCAAAAATTTTGTGCAAAAGATCTCATAGGTTGAAGTATGGAGAGTCTGAAGATCTATATCGACCCCCCCCCCTACAATCTACTTTCACCAAAAATTAATAAAACTCCTCATTTGGATGAATTATTCGATAAGTTTTTTTCCGTAGTTGAGAAGTTTTTTTACAAAAAAATTACCTTTAATATAAAAAATGCTCTCTACTAACTTTTCATAATTACTCTACCTTTACGAATAGCTAACGATAGAAATCTTATATAACTGATATAGGGCACCCCACGTTTTTTTTTACATTAAGATTTGATTTTTGGTCAATGACTTCATCCTTATTAATTTTAATTTTGTTGTTGCTACAAAAGCGTATTTTTTAGGTTTTTAAACTCTAATTTTATATCATCTAACAGAAAACAACCACATCCTCTGCTTACGCACACGCTGGAGAAATGGTTTTTACTTTTTCGAAAAACATTATTCTTTGTCTCATTCATCTATATACCCATCCAAGTTTGGACTGAAAAATCAAATAGCTATTCGAATGAAATTGCAAATTTTTACTTTAATACAAATCAGTATATCATACTCCATGACAGGTTATAAATGTCAAAAAAGAGATTCCAAATTGTAACTCCGACATTCAACATTTTTTCTAGGCTTGCAAAATTAAATTACTTCTAGAAATTGTGAAGAATTTAATGAGATTCGAATCATTAAGAAGAAAATATTAGTTTTTCTTCAACATTAAATTATCGTTACCCAAACTCAACAAATTTTGAGATAATAAATAAAATTAATTCATGGAGGAAGTAATGGATCACACATGACTTTTGGCCTCAAAATCAGGTAAGAAAACCTACTGGAATTGAACTGGTTTAACGTGAAAGCATATTCTCAAAATTTTCTGCTTTTAAGGATAATACCTGAGTGGTCATACTTTCAAGTAACATATCGCTACTGTGTGAAAAGAAAAAGTTATCTTCATCAAATCGGCATTATTCAAGCCACGCGATCCTCACTCTCCCACGTCAAATTCATTAAATAGTCAATTAGAGACAGATAGCTAAATGAGTGTGTGGAATAACAATTCCCAATGTTATCTGTACACCGTGAGTTTTTGGCTGCTTCGTGGATGCTTCCAAAACCTGGAATTTTGAGAATATAAACGAGGCAATAGGGATTTACTACCTATAGGCAGTTTTTCCAATCGCTTATTGAAACAGACTCTCAAGAATCTGGATAACATTCAAAATTTCTGATCTCTGTACAGATATAATTTGGTATTCAAAACTTGCATGCCGCAACAAAATGGGTGAATTATTTTATATAATATTCAACCACACCGATGATCAAGAAAATATAACAGAATATTATCTAAATATTCGTCCAACACAAACTTTTTATATTATTTGATATAATTCAGTATATCTATACATATAGAATTACATGTCCTGACTGACTGACTGGCGATCAACTCCCAGACCATTACTGTTCAACCAACATGATATGAAAAATATTTGTTTTTCTATATTTCTGAAAGTTTACTTACAATAATTATTTTGATTCATAATTGAAAGGTAACTAACTAATAATTCACCTTATTATGATATCACATTACAAATAACTTTGACTTTGTTATGATAACCTCACTCGTTTGGAGCGTTCATTGATATCACGTTCTGTTCATTTATCGAAGATATATAAACCCAGCACTGAATGAATAAGAATATAATCATCCGAACTATGGTGGTTTTCATTTCATTGACCTAACAGGGCACTATACCATTAGGCCCTCACAGTCACAACAGGGCAATCCCATATTGCCGCTTAAAATCCTGAAGGGACGATACAAAGTCCCTTTAACAATTACTCACATCCAAATTTCACAATAGCAACTCAAAAAGAATGTGGATAGTTTCAAAACAATATAATGTGTTGAAATTAATATCCAAGAAAACTCGAAGACTTCTTCATTAAATCGACTCCACACTTCGAGCCATCAGAAGGTTTATTGGGTTTCTACAGCTTCGGAAATTTAATGGCGAACTATATGATTAACAATGGGTTAGAACGAAAAGTACTGGAGCCAGTGGACCAGCACAAAATATAAGAGAAGTTTACGATGGGTAATCAAGTATCAACGATTGTTCGCTCCGAGTCATTATGGAATCACATTAAATTCGTTACTCTGAATATTGTGATTGCGACTGAGACTGAAAGCTGTAACGTAAACTGTGTTATGTCTCGAAGTACGACAGAAGGAAGGGGAAACATTCAGCGGTGGTCTAGTTGAATACTTGATTATTCAAATCAAATCAATTCAAATTCATTCAATTCAAATAATCAATTACATAATAACCATTTTATGTGCAATTTTACATTAATCAAATTATCGAGAATTACACCTAAGCATAGAATATGCTTGTATTGTGCCAATTCTCTCAAGTTGGATGATTACTTACGACTATAAAAAATAAAAAAATTATTTAGGTGCGGTTTGAGGAATCAAACAAAAATTAATGGGTAGCGGGGAGAAGGGGAGCAAAAGTTCATATTATAGATTATATTATATATATTGGAGTGAGAAGGTAAATGCAGTAAACCAAAGGAAAGAGTGAGAGAGGGTAATCCTGAATGAATACTCTCATGGTATTTTTGTGTGATATGATTAATTTGCGTTAGTTTTGTAGTAGGGACTCAAAAGATATTGTTAAACCCAGTTGCATTTTCAGCGAGGTATAATTTTAAATATTTTTTGAATTGGGAAGGGTGTTCATATTTTTCAGAAGTGCTGGGAGCATATTGTAGGGTTCAGGACCAAAAAAGAAAACGAATCTCTGAGTGTGAGTCTTGTGAAACAATGGAAGTTGTATTTTATCGGTGAATCTACTCACTTTGGATTTGCATTGGTCATATTTTTCCATGTTTGAATAAATCCATGTCAGGCTTTGGAAAGTATATAAGGATCTGATGTTTAGTAATTTGGCGTCTCTGTACAGTGATTCACTTGTATGCAATCTATGTTTCTTGAATATTATTTTTAATAAAGTGTTCTGCGCTGTTTGCATGCAGGTCATTGAACTATAAAATGTTCCACCCCAAGCTATTATACAATACCGTATCACCGACTCTGGTAGAGATGTATAACAAATCATCAAATTCTTCCTATCTAGAATATCCCGTAGATTATAGAAGGTGTAAATAAGCTTTCTCAGTCTTTTTGTGACATGACTTATGTGTTCGTCCCACCTGAAATGCTGATCCAGCGTAACACCCAAGTATTTGATGGTTGAGGTCTTTTTTATTGTTTCACATGTACATGGTTGATGTGAGTCGCATCTCGAACTTTTTATCTTTAATTTTATTTTTTGTGGCTGATCAGTGTTTTGCAGAGAAAATGTCATGAATTTCGTCTTTCAAGGTCAGTTAATTATAATTAAGCCATGACTTAATCTTTTGGAGCCCGTCTTCAGCAAGTTTATAGACATTTTCCCATGATTCTCCTGTGTATACAATAGCTGTGTCATCATCATAGCAGATGGAGTGACCACAAAAGTCAGTCATTCCCGCGATACTGTTAATATAAATGAGAAAGAGAACAGGTCCAAGCACAGTTCCCTGAGGAATGCCAATAGTACCTTCTTGTGAGGTACTCAACTATTCATCAATTTAAACTCTTTGTAATCTTTTTGTTAAATAATTCTGGTAAAATTTCTAGTGTCTTATTTCGCACACCATATGTATATAATTTTTCTATAAGGAGACTATGGGATACGGTGTATTCATCGTGTATATCTGATATATGTTTTGCTAGTCCACTCGAGTACATTTCGTTCTAACCCATCGTTAAATCTATGGTCCTCGATTTTATTTCTGAATCTGTACATATATGAGTAACTTCCACATAGACTCTCCATTTCAACGTGGTCAATGGATCATTTGTCGCTGAAACCATCTCATACATGAAGACCAGTGCAGCAGACTGCGATGAAATGAATATCAGAATCATCAAACTCACGCATAATTCAGTAAAATATCCTTATTATCAATACTTTCCTTCTCGAGGGGACTTTTTTCCATTGAAAATCATCCATATTTCGGGAAACTCCTATTTTATGTTTTTATCACTCTGTATTTATGATTTTAAAATAATCAGGCGTCCATTTTTGATATTTTAACCCCTACTGCAGCCATGAGATACAGCTGGAATTGCTTTCCCTTCATTTGGTGGTACAAGGAGAGGCAAGGCTAGGTGCCTGCAGATCGAGAAACACACTGGACAACGTAAATATATATATTTATCCAGCCCGCACATTGATTATAAGGATAGCATATGTGATGCCAAAACAATTAAACATCGGATTTCGAAATCGGGCGCTCATGAAGTAATACGCATGCACCAAGCAAAACATGTTGCATGATACCTAGTAGAGATACAAATTTCATCGCGTGTGTGGTTGTATCAGTATCACGGTCTCAGTATCACCTTGTACCACCGTCCGAAGCCTCCACAGATGATGAGATCGGTATCGCTACATACATAACTAGTACCTATACAAATCTCATCGTGTGTGTGTGGTTGTATCAGTATCACGTTATCAGTATCACCTTGTATCGCCATTGCAATCGCTGTCGAGAAACAGGGATACAGCGAAACCACGTACGTGCGACTGATACAAGTTTCAACGTGTGTGGGTATGTATCTTGTATCGTGTTACCGAATGGTAAACAAGCGGAGTATTGTATATTGTGGTTTGGTGGGTGCATTATTTACGATGGCTACCGCAGACAGATAATTTTGGAAAAAAATCCTGAATATGTATAAGTTGTTTCCATGTTATCTTGACGATGGAAGATAGTGACTAAAGTTTATCTTTCAGTCGCACATGATTCCACATCTAATTTCATGAACATCCTGTTCATATTTTCAACAAATCAATTGTTTCCATGTTTGTGGAAATGCACATCACGAAATTATGCAAATAAAAAAACGTGAGATTAAGCAATCAGTGAATTAGTGATAAAATGCCAAGAAAAGTACCCCAATGCTGACAAACATTTTGTAACAAAAAAAGAACATAGTTTTCGGTGTGCATTTCGAAGGGAGCTGCAGCAAATTTAAAATGGTGTGTTTGCGTCTCTCACGCAACCAACGCATTGGCCATGTTCTTCATAGATTTTTCTTTTTGAAAGTTTGTGCCAGCACAACTGCTACAACAACAGGTTTGGGTAGCGATATCGTCAAAACATTCAGTAATTCAATTCCAATCACGTTTTAAAATCAACTATGTTTCACCGTGTGTGGAGACGTTGAAACTTATACAGTGCTTCTCGAAAGTCCCCTCCCCCCCTTTTATTTTTGGAACGATTATACATAAACAAGTGGAATTTGGAAACAGAATATCAAAGGTTGTAAACTTCCCTACTAGTGATGAAAGATGACGAAATCGTCGAAGATGACGTCACAAGGCCATTGTGACCAATAATTTTAAATGGAACCCTACGGCAAGCGACACCTCTTTTGAAAGGTATCAAAAAAACCTATTCAATGATACTAATTTTGTTTGTGTTTATGGCAGTTTTAGCAACTCGCTTTTAAAAAACGCAAAGCTGTGATGAATTAAATCAGTTAATACTAAAATTCCAAATTCAAGCTCCGCCTCTGGATAGTTGTCAAATAAGCTGACGTTTTTGTTAGTCTCCCTAATTCGACGTTTTTGTAATTGTCCAAGTTTTTGTACATTTAATAATTTGTGTATTGTTGATAGAACGTTGAACTGTTTTAGCAGCTTTTGGTACTTTTAATATTTTTGTACATTTTAATAATTTGTTAAACTGTTGTGAGCCGAACGTTTAAGTGCTTCAAGAAGCGAAATGGTACGTGCTTTAGGTGATAAAGTAGCAGCGATCCTAATTCTTGGTGAAACTGGACAAAATATTCATGCAGCAGAACGCATTTTTAATGAGAGGTTTCCCGATCGCCCCGTTATGAGGACTCATTCAAGGGAGCTTTTTCGTGAGTTTGAAACAACGGGTAGTATTGAATGCGAAACGATCTGGCAGACCACAAATTTCTGATGAGAAAAAAATTGATATACTGGCAGAAGTAATAGTTAATCCTACTTCTTCAACGACTCACGTTGCACCTACCTGTGAAGTCAGTCGAAGTACAGTACACAGGGTGTTAAAAAAAAACAAATTTCATCCATACAAATTGAAAATGGTTCATCAACTCTAAGACGACGACCCAGACCGAAGACTAGAATTTTGTGAAAATATGGAAACTAAAATTAACCAACAGCCAGACTATGTCAAAATAATTTGTTTTAGTGACGGAAGTACTTTCTATCTAAATGGGAATGTAAATACACAGAATGTGAGGTATTGGAGTGACGCAAATCCTCACCTGTTTCGTGAAACACATACCCAATTTCCCCAGAAGGTGAATGTTTGGGCAGGTATCTTGGGAAACCACATCGTTGGGCCTCTTTTTTCAAATACTAATTTAACTGGTGAGGTTTATCTGGAGCTGTTGCAAAACGCAATAGAACCGTTAATCCTTGAAATTTTGGAAGATAATCCAGATGAATTCGGCGAATTGAAAATAACATTCCAACAGGATGGTGCTCCTCCACACTCCTACGGTGCAGTAAGACGGTATTTGGATGAGGAGTATCGTGGTAGATGGATTGGAAGACGAGGTTCAACGGAATGGCCAGCTCGATCACCAGACCTCACACCTTTGGATTTTTTTCTGTGGAGGTACCTCAAATAGAAGGTTTACGCCACTGAACCTGACAATATTGACGTTTTAAAACAACGTATTGTTGCAGAATGTGAGGCTGTTTCCTCAGACACATTTGCAAAAGTACGAGAAGAGTTTAAAAATAGGATATTTCGCTGTCAGGAAGTGAATGGAGGTCACTTCGAGCAATTTCTTCAAGTAGATACTGATTCTTAAATCTGTAATTAATATCATACTGAATGGAATGTAAATTTTATTGTTTACTAATGAGCCATTAAAACTGCCATAAACACAAACAAAATTAGTATCATTGAATAGGTTTTTTCGATACCTTTCAAAAGAGGTGTCGCTTGCCGTAGGGTTCCATTAAAAATTATTGGTCACAATAGCCTTGTGACGTCATCTTTGACGATTTCGTCATCTATCATCACTAGTAGGGAAGTTTACAACCTTTAATATTCAGTTTCCAAATTTCACTTGTGTATGTATAATCGTTCCAAAAATAAGAGAGGGGGAGGGGACTTTTGAGAAGCGCAATATACAAATATCATATACTTGTATCGCCACTTGTATCGCGACATGTATCGATACAAATTTTGCCGTCTGTGGGGACCTCAAGAGAAAACAACAGGTAAGATACAATGGGCCAATAAATCAGGGACTAACACACTACGGAAAGATGTCCATAAAAAAAAACAAAAAAAACGTTCTCCTGGGTTATTCAAATGTAAAAGTTTTGTGGTTATGACAGCAGCGTGCAGATTTAAGTTTTTTTTTTTAATGGGATACCGTGTATATTATTGAATTTTTGGATTTATCTTTTTTCCTGATTTAAAAAATATTCCCCTATCTTATGCCTTTTTGGTTATTAAACGTCGAATAACTTACACTAGTTGTTACTGTAAATACCTATCCTATGAAAGTTAACATTTTTAAAGTATGCTTTGAAAATTACAACTATATTATGTTTGTTTAGTGACGTTTCTGTATTGGAAAATAATGGAGTAAAAATAGATAAAAATTATGCATTATTTCGTGATCCTGGAAGGCGCAATAGATTTTCCTGAAACCTTCTGATATTACTCAGAAATGACTGGCAGAAGAAAGTTATAAACCTATATTTGTGCTCTGATTGTTTAAACAATGAAGAACAATTTTGTTAGGAAAATTTGAAATAACTCAAATTGATGCTATAGGGGTTCTTGAGGTCACTGGCCAGTCGTAAAGGTAGATTTCATGAATGATAATTTAGAGCTATTTTTTTTTATGTGTACATCTCGGAGAAAGATATTTCGGGTAAGAGTTGTGGAGCTAATGAAGCTCTATCAAACGACTTATAGTTTGCCGATATTGGGTATGAAAATGAAATATTGCGATTTTTTTCAAATCTATCAAAACAGCCACCATTTTGAAACTACTGAACCATTTTTGAAATTAGCCAAGGTATTGATGAGAAGTATTTTTGTGCCAAATTTTGATGCATTCGGTCATGGACTAAACATTAAAATTTGTCTTTTTTTCAAATTATTTTGAGCATTTTGTTCATTTGTCAACTTGAGAGTGATCTGTGGAAATTTCAGGTTTATCTTGAAAATAAAAAAATGGCAGATCTTTGATTTTAGACAGAATTCTACTTTGACGTAATCTCATATACGTACTATTCCTATACATATATTTTTTCACGTTTAAAAATTTGACTTCTCGTTAGCTGAATTTTTCTTCTTTCAGTAAAATTTTTGTACGCCCAATTTGACCAATTGGATCAAAAGTTATAACAAATTTAGTATGCTCCTCCAGCGCTACCCTTCAGAGTCGCCGCCTCACATTTATCATGTTAGCCGAAACATTTTGCAGCTTACAGTTTTCATCAAAAAAAAATTGTATATACCTTTTTAATGATCCAATTTTTGCAATTAGTTATTCAAGTTTTTTAAATTATTTAATAAACAATGTAATTTGGCACACACTTTACGGTTGGTTACCTTTCATATGTTGTTCCCAACATCATCACTAATGTACAGTAGAAAGTTACCACTATGCCCCAAATTCTAAAAGCTAAAATGTAATATTACTCCACTAGTATTCGTAGAGCGTCAGGTGAGCACTGAACTTACCGATCAACTGTTCTCTCGTGTTCTATCTCTCTCTAACATTCAAATATGATATTTTCGATCCAATATAAAGTTCATCGAAAAATAAAGTTATATTTCAATTTCAAACAAAAATTTTAAGCAAGAATTTTAAGCAGGAACTCATTTATAAAAATGGACATTTCGTCAATTTAGTAAAAAAACGTAATATTTTCGTATTTGATACAATTTACACTTATAGTAACAAAGAAAAACATATTATACGCTGCGTATAGGTACCTTGTTTGAGATCGTAATATAAATATATGTTGGTTGGATAAGCTTATTTTTGTTCTGTATAAACCATATCAAAGTTTATTTAACAACAAATTTCACGGATCTTGTAGCAACATTTATTAATTTTTTGGGTTTTGGCGAAATTTTATTATAAATATTTTTTTTTTAATGAAACCAATCATACATTCTTGTAGTGCGGATTACAAGCTTTGGAAATTGTTAAAAATTCTAATTTGTAATTTTTTTAATTTATTCAATATTTTGACCACTGTATTTTTTTAAATACAGTTTTAAGATTTTTTTTCATTCGTACACCTTCTTAACTGTTATTTTGGGAGTGAACTTTGGACATTTTAGATGTTTATCTTGAAAATTTAAAGAATGGCAGATTTTTAATTGATTCAATAGAAAATTCTACTTTGACGTATTTTTATATATGTACTTTTCCACGCCGCCTCACATTTTCCTACGTTAGAAAAAAAAATGCAGCTTACAGTTTTTATTTTAAAGAAAAACTTTATATACCTTTTTTTATGTAAAATCTTCCATTCTTTCGAATGGAATTATCAGTTTAAAAAATAGTTTTCAAGATATTCAATAAACAATGTAATTTGCAACTATTTGTTAAATAATAAATTGAGCACATACCCTACGGTTGGTAACTTTTTATATGTTTTTCCTAACATCATCACTAATGAGAGATAAGTGCCATGTGAAGTGGAATGAATAGAAAAATCGAATTTAAACGGTTTTCTTCACATAAAGGATTCAATATAAAATTGAACCAGAGAAAGGTAGATCTCAGGTGAAAAACAACTACTTTCCTGGCAAATACCACGCAGAACGTTGAATGATATTCACCTGAAAATCCATGCATACTTCCATAAAATATCAATGGACATTGAATGCAAATGTTTCTTTCTGATAAGCTCGATTATGTTTAATTTAAGTCGTGTTCACCTAACAATCCGCATACCGGTTTCAGGCTTCTTGGCCCTCATCAGTACGGAGTAGTCAACCAGGATTTTCAGGTGAATATCATTCAACGTTCTGCGTGGTATTTGCCAGGAAAGTAGTTGTTTTTCACCTGAGATCTACCTTTCTCTGGTTCAATTTTATATTGAATCCTTTATGTGAAGAAAACCGTTTAAATTCGATTTTTCTAATCATCACTAATGATGAACTTTCTGAATCTAAAATTTAATATTACTCCACTAATAATCAAAATGGTTTACAGTGAGGAATGAAAAGGTCGAATATATACTTGTTATATACAAAACAACAAAAATAAACGTGCCGCAAAAAGTGCATATGGGGTGTTGTATCCTCCAGCACCGTCAAAAAATACATTCAAAAATATTTTCCAAAAAGTGAACCATACCTTCAGTATCAGTAGAAAAAAGCGTGTAGTTCAAGAAAACCAGTAAGAACAGCTGGATATACTGCTCCATTTCGAAGGTAAGCCTATCCATATTAATTTGCGAATAGACTTCTTTGAAACAGTGTATTATTTTTTAGAAAATTCTGAATATAGTTTAGAAAATGTGATCAATTAGGTGAAAGTTTTTCCAAAATCTAACGTACTTTGAAAAAGAACAACTAGAAACCATATAAAATTTCACCCGTACAAGTTTCAACAGAGACTCATAAGAAGAAATGGCTGGAATTTGGCCAACAGATGATTCAAAATTTGAAGGAAGACTCCAATTATTTAACTAAAATATTATGGACTGATGAGTCATCCTTTACTACGGCAGGAGTTTTCAATACGAAAGTCGTGGGAAAAAAGTACAACAGAAAAAGGTTGGTAAAACAAATAAAGAAAACAGGAACTATGAGTGTTTGGTGCGGAATTTTTTGAAATAAAATTGTTTTTCCTATATTTTATGAATATATATTAACAGGAGTTACCTATCAATAAATAGTCATCACAGAAAGAGAAAATATTTTTTTACAGAATTTTTCAGAAGTCGAGCTTGCCAGTGTGATCTGGATGCAAGATGGGGCAACCCTGTATATGAATATTGCCAATTTTATATCAGACACTTTCTGAAAATCGAATGATCTCAAAGATTTCATGGATGAATTCATTTAAAAACATATTCAATCATCGTTAATTTCCAGTCTTTATTCCAACTTTTTATGTGCAGAACTGTTGAATGTTTACCCAAGACTGACCTTTCCAAGAACTGCCGAAAATTCGAGAAGGGAAAACCATAAAAAGAATATTTAATTACTACTTTGTTACACCGATGCGCACAAAGATTCAGGAGACCTTCTCAAGTTCGTGAATGTCGTGACCTTCCAATATTAAAAAAAAAACTTATTTGTCACTCTGACTCATCTTTCGTGAGGAAGAAACGATTCGTTCTTCATCATCAAGAATTTCTCGAATTCTTTCAGAAATCGTGTTTTGTTAATGTTTCGTGAAGTAACGTTTTCAAATCATTCTTACATGTACATATGCTCTTCAAAAAATGTTCTGTTGTCACGTTGGGACATCAGTATAGACCAATCAATAGAGATACTACCAGGAAACCGACCAGGAAATACTACCAGGAAACCGACTGTGCCATCATACGGAAGACGGTCCGCAGTTATATCCTGTTGTTTCCTGCTCCCAACTGTCCTTTCTAAATTTGTTATAAATATTTAAAAGAATTTTGTTTTTTCATCGTTTTTCACTTGTAACTTGAAAACTAATGAAGCAATTTCGATACTTTTGACGGGCAAATTGTAGAGAATTGAAATGCAAAGAAAATGAGCCCCAGCAGAATTCGATTGGATTATTGGTAACGGGGAAAAATTGGAAAAACCGGAAAAAAAATGTGTTTTAAAAAACATTCATAACACCACTATTTTTTAAATTTTGGAGCGGGCTCTCCACGACATAGTAGTGGCTTAACGTAAAATCCTACAAGCACACCCCGAAAAGGGAAAATCTAGTGCATCAACTCTTGATAAATCTGAAGTATTTGCAATGGCCAGATTATATGACGAAAATGAACCGGAAGGACTTCAAAATAAATTATATCACATTTAGGCGTTTGAATAAGCTTGTCGCGGAGGAGAAGCAGCTTACTGCAAAACCACTTATTTCGTATCTGAAATTGAAAATAATGGAAGAGAAACTGGACGCATCGAGTATAATCCTCTATTTTCGAAAACGAGACAAGCCGGTAACAATAAATTATGTGACATCAAATGGATTACGCCTGATATTTTAGAGGAAGATATTTGCCCAATACGTTTATTTAAAAAGTTAATGGTAAAACAAGACACTTTTGGAAGAAGAAAGAATGTGCCGATTGGAATTAATGAAATTTCCAAATGGACTGAATGCTCAGCATAACGTATTGGTATAGATGTCAAACGTGTCAAAATTACAAATCACTCAAATCGAGCAGCAGCAGTTAGCGAATTAAGTAAAAGCGGAATTGAAGAACAAGTTCTGATAAAAATAACAGTACACAGCAATTCATCATCAATAAAACCATACTTACAAGTTGACAAAGAGTATCATTCGAGCATTATTCAATCAATTCGTTTGGAAAAAAAAACTTCAACATCTACTACAGAAACGGTTAGCTGTGGCACCCGCAGCGACATCACTGTTCCTCGTATGAATTTCAATAACTGCGTTTTTAGTAATTGTACATTCAAATAAAAATGTGTTTATTTTCAATGTTTCATAAATAAAGTTTGCATTGATATGTTTCTAAATTTCTCATTCATTGAATTGTACTGCCGAATTACACTCGATGTTTGTATTGATATCAGGTAAATTTGTGTTGTTCCTTTTCTTTCAGCAATTTGACTCGAAAAACTGTCAACCTAAAAACGCTCCACCTTCGGTGTCGCGTTTTTAATAGTTGACATTTTTTCTCATCTAATTACTAGGCAACAATTTCTCATTAAACAATCCAAATTTACCCGATAAAATACAAACCTCTCGGGCAATTATAAGTGGAAAAAATATAGAACAGTAACGAACATAGACTCGAAAAATCAATGTTACCTTAAAAAACTTTGCTGCACTCTTCAGGGGAATACTTATAGAAAACAAATTTACAATATCAAACGAAACAAGAATATAGTTTTTGAATACTTATTGGCATGGTCCTGATTTGAGTATCATCCGGTATACCTAAATCATTTGTTCGGTGTTGATAAAATCATTGGAATTCCCCACAGGCTCTTTCATTATTGCATTTTGTCGTGAGGAGCTCTCCAAGTTTGGTAATTATCGTTATACTAAGAAGCACCCAACAGTGATATTTGGTGAAGTTTTTACCCACAACATGAAACGCCTATGGTAATAACAGAGTGCAGGTTTTGTATGATTGCATAAGGGCATCGCTGAAAAATCTTGAACCGATTATCTTCTTTAGATGCGTATTAAACTTGTCGAAAAAATGTAATGTGCAGTTAAACAGATAATTATGGTCCAACTAATTGTTTCAAATTCCATGCAAGAAGATTTATTTTCCAACCTCCGTAACGCACTTACTGGAGTGTGTAGATCTGGAATCTGCTAATTACGTTCATGTGGTTATGAGTTCTAAAAAAAACGGAGGAATTTTTTTATTGGTACACAGAAGTTGACCTATGAAATTAGTCTCGTTTTTGTACAGTGTCACCGTTAAAATCAGCATTATACGAGATTTTTTAGTATCCAGTTTCCGCAAATTTAGAGCTAATGAACAGTTTTTGCTTTTCAAATAATGCAGACTGACGTTCACATTGTTTTCCAATCGATCGGCTACACCTGTTAAACTCAACATTTTTTTAATAAAATAAAAATAAAAAATTCGAAAAATATTATACAGGATGATTCAATAGTACTTTAACAAACTTCGGGAGGTGATTTCTCACAATATTCTAATATGAATTATCCTTATAAATATATGTCCGGAAACGCTTCGTTTCTAAGATACAGGGTGTTGGAGTTTTATTTTTATTTTCGTTTTTTTTCAAATAACTTTCGAAATACTACTTTAATTAAACGAAAACTGGTATTAAGGGTTTTTTTGAGGTGTCGAATTCGAACATGATGTTAAAATTGCTCTTACTCGTAGGGGGCGCCACCTATACGTCTTTTTCTTTTTTGAAGATTCAAATCTTTTTTGAGCGTACTTCAATGGAAAAATCAATACCTCTATCGTATCTACGTAAAAAAACTACCCTTGTTACAAGTCGCTATAAGCAACCGTTTTCTAGATATTTGGACTTGAAAATTTTAACTCGATAATTTGATAATCGATGCGTGTTGAAGTTATTACCATTATTTTGCATTTTTCACAAGAATGCTTAGGAAATGAATGTGACGTTTAAGTAGTTTTGTTTTTTTGTAGGGGGCGCCACCTATTCTATTTATTTTTACTCGTTTGAAATAGTTATTTTTGTTTCAATGGTGCAAAATATGTATTTGCAAGAAATATCATTTTATTTCAAGAAATTTTGAATATGTAGAATAAAATAAAATGAAGGAAACTAAATTGCATTCTAATAAATTGTTCAGAGTGTCCACCTTCAGCGAAGACACAGGCATTCAGTCTTCTAGTCATTGAATCTCGTACCCGCTCAAAAATCATTGGTGTGTTTCTTATTGTTTCACAGGCGTCTACTATTCGGTTTCTTAGATCGTTCTCGTTTGCTACTGGAGTTTCATAAACAAGTGACTTCAAATGTCCCCAAAAATTGAAATCTAGCGGGTTTAGATCTGGGGACCTTGGTGCCCACGCCTGGTTAGGTTCTTCTACACCCCTACCGATCCATCGATTTGGATAGACAGACAGTGACAGACAGAAATTCCCTGGCTACAACGCTAAAATGGGTCGGAGCCCCATCAAGCATTAACCACATGCGGATACGAATTCCTAATGGAATATTCTGAAGTAGTCCCGGCAATTCATTTTCTAAAAAGTCTCTATAAGTTGCGCCATTCAGTCGGAACGGAAGAAAGAAAGGACCTATCAAGTAATTATCAATTATTGCCGCCCATACATTTACAGAAAATTGATACTGATAATGTTTTTCACCAACTGCGTGCGGATTTTCCAGAGCACGAACATGGTTGTTATGAAAGTTTGTGATAGCATTTCGGGAGAAGTTTGCCTCGTCCGTGAAGAGTACATATCTTAAGAATTGAATATTTCCAGCCAATTTTCTCGAAAACCACTGACACATAGTAATGCGTTGGAGAAAGTCTCGTGGCAAAAGATCTTGTACCCTTTGATTATGGTATGGATAAAATTGTTGATCGTGGATAATTCTCCAAACTATGGACTGAGTAGAATTGAGTGCTTCAGCAATTATTCTTGAACTTGTTTCTGGATTCTTCTTGAGAGCGTTCGAAACAGCTTCTTTCAATTCTGGGGTTCGGACTGCTCGTGGTCTTCCAATAATATCAGCTGCCCTCTTTAAGCTACCTGTTTCTGCCAAACGATGGCGGAGACTGGTAAATGTTGGAGCTGAAGGAAGTACTCGATTAGGACATCGCTCCTGGTAAATACGTCTTGCTTCGCGCGCATTGCCATCCGCAAGGCCATAAACGAAATGCATATCGGCTAGATGAGCATTATTGTTTATATAATCCATTTTTTCAAAATTAGTGTTTTAAAACTTACAGAAACTTCAACAAATCAACAAAACGTTAAACTGTCACATAATATGTAATTACCAAAACTACTTACTTAAACGTCAAATTCATTTCCTAAACATTCTTGTGAAAAATGCAAAATAATGGTAAAAACTGCAAATAATCCAAAGTCCAAATATCTAGAAAACGGTTGCTTATACCGACTTGTAACAAGGGTAGCTTTTTTACGTAGATATGATAGAGGAATTGAGTTTTTCACTGAAGAATGTGCTAGAAGAACGATCAAAAAGTTATGAATCTTCAAAAAAGAAAAATACGTGTAGGTGGCGTCCCCTACGGGTAAGAGCAATAATGACATCAGGTTCGAATTCGACACCTCGAAAAACTTCTCAAAACCAATTTAAGTTCAAATAAGGTCAGCATTTCGAAAGTTATTTAAAAAAACAAAAATAAAAATAAAACTTCAACACCCTGTATCTTGGAAACGAAACGTTTCCGGACATAAATTTATTTGGACAATTCATATTGTAACGTAAATAAACTTAACTTGGTTTAAATAATTTATTTCACACTGAATCTACAACTTAATTTATATTACTACGCCACTGTATAGCTCGATGGTATGGGCTCGTTCAGACTGTCCTACTCCACTTGAGGTTTGCCTATTTATCTCCGATACAGCATTCTCGATGTTTCGAATTCGGACGGTTGGCGACGGCATGTTCCAATTGTTTCCAATATTGACCGTTGTTTTCCGCGGAAGAGCGCACTGGATGGTTCTCGAATATCTCCGGGGATGATCTCATCGCTGTCGATGGCAACACGTGAGGCGACAGGTCCGGCCTAGGTTCGTTACATTGCCCCCTTCTTAAAGACATTTCGTCCCGAAATTTCATCCTTGGAGTGTGACGATATCTGCATGACTCCCCATATCTGCACCGTGAAGTTCGATGGAAGTTACACTCCACGGTCTTCATGATCGGTCGTGGAAGAGGGTTACAGCAAACCAAAATCTTGACGCCGCTGGATCTGAATATCGCCTCCAGCATACTTCTTATGACTCTCCAGTCCAACCCATCAATACCACAGGACAATTTTGGAATTGCTAGATCCACCAGATTCTGGTCCACCATAGTATCTCTTAGTTTGGTGAGACTCTTCCAGACATCTTCATAGGACGGTTTATCTTGGGAATGCCTCTTGGTAACTAGGTAGTAGATGTTTCTCTGGCCTTTCTTCAACTGTAGCACCCCACCAACTTCTGGATTCTGCTCCCGCAGTGTTTGGAGTTGACCAAATTTCTTGGAGAACACTACGGCGATGCCCTGGACATTTGAAGATCTTCTGCCACACAGTGCGCTAGTGCGTAGTCAGCAGGCACCTCGAAAAGGTCTCGTGACTCCTCTCTAGTAACCCCATGTAGAACTTTCTGCCCGTTTGAATACAAGGACATAAACTTCTCGAACGTCATATCATCCTCTGGTGGCTTGAGGGTGCGAACTTGGTCATGGTTTCCAGCGTAAGGGGCCAACCTGTTGAAATGGACGACCCTTGGTTTCCCTCGGGGTGGCTTATGGATTCGGTACACAAGGTCGTTTATCCTTTTCACGATTTTATACGGGCCTTCCCACGAGTTCCGCAACTTTGGTGATAGTCCACGACGACGTTTGGGGTTGTACAGCCAAACCAGATCATCGACCTTAAATCCTCCAGCGTCGGCCTTGATGTCATAGGTCTTCTTCATTTTATCGCTGGCACTCTGGATGTTCAACCGGACTCGTTCGTGGATGTCGTCCATTCTCTGCCGAAGTTTGCTGACGTAGTCCTGTCCCGCAGTGTCTTGTCCTGGCGGTATCCCAAACTTCAGGTCACAAGGCAGTCGCAGTTCTCGGCCCATTATAATACTAGCAGGAGTTTGACCGGTTGACTCGTGTACTGCGGATCGATAGGCCATCAGGAACAAATGAAGATACTGGTCCCAGTCTCTTTGATGGTCAGAGACAACCTTGGACAAGTGGCGGTTGATCGTCCTGTTCATCCGTTCCACCATTCCATCGGACTGCGGATGTAGGGCCGTGGTTCTTGTCTTGCGGATGTTCAGCAGTAGACATATTTCTTGGAAAAGGTTGGATTCGAAATTTCTGCCTTGATCCGAGTGCAGCTCCATTGGAATACCGAATCGACATATCCACTCTTTCTACAAGACGTCGGCGACGGTGATGGCTTCCTGGTTGGGCGGGGCATAGGCTTCCGCCCACTTACTGAAGTAGTCCATTGCCACAAGGATGTATTTATTCCCGTGGTCGGATACGGGAAACGGGCCGGCGATGTCAATGGCGATTCTCTCGAACGGGCTGCCTACGTTGTACTGACGCATCGGGGCCTTGGGTCGTATTCGAGGTCCATTGCTAGCAGCGCATACAGCGCACTTTCTGCACCAGTCCTGGACGTCAGCTTGACAATTGGCCCAGTAAAACCGTTGCCTCACTTTCTGCAGGGTCTTCGTCACTCCCAGATGTCCTCCAGCGACTCCATCATGGATTTCCCGCAGCACTTCCTCTCTTCTGTTCCTGGGAACAATTATTTGGCGTCTGTCTTCCCCACCAATCTCGGCCTCCAACACACGTTTCAGGATCCCATTGTCCAGAATAAGAGAGTTCCATTGTGCCCAATAGGACTTAACAGCCGGCGGTATCCTGCGACTTCCTGCCATGATGGTCTTCGATTGCCCTTCTTCCAGCTGACGACTAAGCCAAGGTCGGGGTCTTTCTCTTGGTCTTTCCGGATCTTGCTGTCATTCCAGTTGTCATCCATTGCCGCGGTTCTACAAAGTGTTGCTTCCTTCTCTTCTGCTCGTCGGCAATGTGAGCAATCATCTGGACATGGTCTTCGCGACAAGGCATCTGCATTCTTATGGCTAGTTCCGGCTCGATGTTCGATCTCGAAATCGAATTCTTGGAGTCTCTCGATCCAACGTGCTACTTGACCCTCAGGATTTTTGAACTGTAAGAGCCATTTGAGAGCTGCATGGTCAGTTCTCAGCAGGAATCTTCTTCCATACACGAACTTGTAGAAGTGTTCCACTCCCTTTACAACAGCTAACAGCTCTCGCCTGGTGACACAGTAATTGCGCTCTGGTTTGCTAAGCGTCTTGCTGAAATAACCAATGACCTTCTCCTGTCCCTCCTGGATCTGAGATAGGACAGCTCCAAGTCCCACGTTGCTGGCGTCCGTATCCAAAATGAATTTCCCTTTGGGTAGGGGATAGCTCAGTATAGGTGCGTTGATCAAAGCTCCTTTCAGCTTCCTGAATGAATCTTGACATTCTTCGGACCACTGGAACTTTGTTTGGCCTTCCGTGAGCCTGGTCAGTGGTTTAGCGATGTTGGCGAATCCCAGCACATATCGGCGATAGTATGTGCATAAACCAAGGAAACTTCGAAGTTGGTGAATGTCTTTTGGGATGGGCCAATCCTTAACAGCTTTGATCTTCTGGTCATCCACTGCTACTCCTTCCCCAGAGACAACGTGGCCGAGGTATCGTACTTCTTTTTGGAACAGATGGCATTTCTTAGGGCTCAGCTTCAATCCGGAGTTCCTCAGTCGCAGGAATACTTCCTCCAAGTTTTTCACGTGGTCCTCGAACGATCTGCCGACCACAATTATGTCGTCGAGATACACTAGACACGTGTTCCATGAGAGTCCCTTCAGCACTGTCTCCATCAATCTTTCGAATGTGGCGGGAGCATTACAGAGCCGAATGGCATAACGGTGAACTGCCACAATCCTGAGCCGATGGTAAAGCAGTCTTTTCTCGATCTTCCTGAGCGAGTTCTACTTGCCAGTATCCACTCTTCAGATCAAGGGTCGAGAAAATCGTGGAACCAGCCAACGTGTCTAGGGTGTCATCTATTCTCGGGAGAGGGTAACTGTCCTTCTTCGTGACATTATTAAGTTGGCGATAGTCTACACAAAAGCGTGTCGATCCATCCTTTTTCTTCACCAGTACGACTGGAGGGACCAGGGACTGTCAGACGGTTCGATAACTCCTTCTTTTCCCATCTCGCTGACTATTTTGTCAGCCTCTGCCTTCTTGGCAAGAGGAAGTCTTCTTGCTGATTGCCGGATCGGTCGGGCACCCCCAGTATCAATCTTGTGCTGGACCACATTAGTTCGACCCCCTTTTCCTTGTCCGGTATCGAAGATGTCTTGGTACTTTTTGACTAAATCTCTTAGTTTGGGCTGTTGAGCTGGTTTTATGTCTTTGGAAGAGATGGCAACTAATTTCTCTAGTTCTGTGGGCAAGTTGTTGGGTTGGCTAATCGTACCTCGTACGCCCCGGATCACGGATGAAACTGACGAGCAGTGCCCCAAAATTGTTCCTTTCTTCAAGGTCACTGGGAAATAATTGACATTCATGACCCTTACCGGCACAAATTTGTCAGCACGCAACAAGGTCTTCCCTAGTGCAATCCCTCGTCAATTTTCTCATCATGAAGTTTGGGCTCGAACATCACCACGTCTCCACTGCTCGCACTCCCGTCCAGGCGAGCCTCCAGAATGGTTTCAGCCCTCTCAGGTACGCTTACATCTTCAGCCAACAGCACACGGATCAACTCTTCACTTCTCCCATGAAGTACCAGCTCTTCTCCGTTGACACGTAGGACGCCGTCTTTGAAATCCAATTCAAACCCTCTGGAATTCATGATGTCCATTCCGATGATTGCATCGTCTTCGATGTCCGCTACAAGTGCCTGATGTTTCACTTCAGTGTTGCCCAAAATTATTTCAATCGGTAGCTCGCCATATACGTAGCTGGCTCCCCTGTTGCTGTGCGTAGCTTCAAGTTGTCGGTTCAATCCGTTCCGGTGTTCTGGCAAAGGAAGGCCGAGAATTGTCCTAGTCGCACCTGTATCTAGCAGCATGGTGCAAGGCCGTTATTGATGAGACCGTCTACGAAGACACCCTTGTTCTGTCGTTGAAGCATAGCGACATATGCGTTGTTAACCGGGGCTTGCCGGACACATGCCGACGATTGCCTTCTCATCGACCTTTCTTAGTTTTCCTGCATCAGGTCGATGAATGTTGGACATTTGCTACGCACATGTCCAATTTTGCGACAATTCCGGCATCTTATATGTCTTTTCTCAGGCAACACTTCCTTCATCACTTTTCTTATGGCAGCTTCCAAGTTAGCAGGCTCCTGTTAGTCTTCCTCAATCGTTTGAACTTTACTTTGGCTTTTGCAGCATTGTTTTGCTGCCTCAAATTCAAAGCTCGTGCCAGTGCGTCTACGAGATGTGTTGGACGAGCTAATATCAACGCTTGTCTGGTTTCTTGGTCACGGAGTCCATCCAAGAATGCCTGAACCGCTAATCGCTCCATTACATTTTCCGGTATGGCTGGATATGCGAGACGAACCAAGCGTGCAATGTCAGTTTCAATTCTTGTAAGGATTCGCCCGATTTTGCAGCGATTTTCAGCTGGGAGTGGTATACGTGTTCCAAATGGGCGTGGCCATATCGTAATTCTAGATGTTTAATCAGCTGATCATAGTCCTCCTGTTCTTGGGCGGTAAGAGTTTGTAGAATATTTGTCGCTTCTCCACGTAATGCAAGTGTCAGTGCTACAGCTCTTTCCCTGCATTCCATCCGTTTGCTTTGGCCGCTGCTAACTGCCGGCGGTAATTTGCCCATGGAGTTTTCCATCGAACTGAGGCGGCTTCATGGAAGCTTCCCTATTTCTGAAATGACCTTGACATCTTCTATACCCTCTTGAACTTTATCCACGTTCAAACTCAAGTCCAGCATTGCATTTTCGTTAACCATCTCTGTGGAGGACGCATTATTAATTTGTTTTTCCAGCTTACTGATCGTTTCCTTTATTTTGTCCATTTCTGCCTCGATTCCGTCTTTGATTCCATCGCTGATTATTTCCTTCATTTCGTCCATCTCTGCCTCGACCCCATCTTTGATTTTATCTACCTCCGTGTTCATTTGCTCCCTAATTTTATCTATCTCTGTCTCAACGGTTCCCATTCTTTCTTCTAGGAAATTAGCCACACCACACAATTCTTTTTTTAGGCCTTCTGTGTTTTCCAGGAACTTCTCTTCCAGGCTTCTTGAATTTTCTAGAAGCTTCTCTTCCAGATTTCTAGAATTTTCTTGAAGCTTCTCTTCCAGATTTTTCTGCTTTTCTTCCAGTTTTGAATTTTCTTCCAAAGTCTGAATTTTTTCATCTTCTTTGTTCTTCTTCCAGATTCTCTTCCAGAATTTTCTGTTTCGGGGTCCTCACCTTCTTGTATAAGTCCTTCTGCAAGTCTTTCCTGGAGTACTTGCTTTTACCCGTTGTTTCCAGTTCCCTTTCCCCCAATTCCTGTTTCAATTCCGCTACCTTCAAGTCCCAAGGCGCACTTTTCTTGAACACATTTTGTCTTTGACGAGGTATCAGTCTGTTTCACACGAAAAGTTTATCAGTTTGTTAAAATTCACTTCGCGAATTCTTTTCCACGGGCCACCAGTCTATTGTCTGTTTCACGCGAAGAGTGTATCAGTTTATATTCCACGCACAATTGTCCACTTCGCGAAAACCGGGCCACTGTCTATTTTCTGTTTCACGCGAACAGTGTATCAGTTTATATTCCCACGCACAATTGTCCACTTCGCGAAAACCGGGCCACTGTCTATTTTGGGCGTACAAAAAGGTCTATCAATTTATTTTTCTGACTATCCACTCCACGATCACTTGTTTATTTTCAAAATCTCACTTCCTACACCAATTGTAACGTAAATAAACTTAACTTGGTTTAAATAATTTATTTCACACTGAATCTACAACTTAATTTATATTACTACGCCACTGTATAGCTCGATGGCATGGGCTCGTTCAGACTGTCCTACTCCACTTGAGGTTTGCCTATTTATCTCCGATACAGCATTCTCGATGTTTCGAATTCGGACGGTTGGCGACGGCATGTTCCAATTGTTTCCAATATTGACCGTTGTTTTCCGCGGAAGAGCGCACTGGATGGTTCTCGAATATCTCCGGGGATGATCTCATCGCTGTCGATGGCAACACGTGAGGCGACAGGTCCGGCCTAGGTTCGTTACATTATTAGAATATTGTGAGGAATCACCTCCTGAAGTTTGTCAAAGTACTTTTGAATCACCCTGTATGAAGAAGTTGTTCAATTTTCGGTTTTCTACCCACTTAATCATTTGAACCAATTTGGGCACCTTTAAATTTTTTCGCGTTTTCCTTACCTTAAAAAAACAGTTTAGATGTAATACACTCAATCTACTGGATGGATTTTTTTGTTAATTTTTTCTATTGGATATTTAAAAAAATATGCTTATACAATAATTATGTCATACTTGATGCAAGGTGGCTCTAGCTCTGAATTTTCGAATCAATTTCCAAATCAAGTAATACTTACAAATTGAGCCGCTCTTGGTATACTGTGAAAAGAATTATAAGTAGTAATAGAAATGGAAACACTAAAGTACAATTATTTCATAATGAACATTCAAAAAGCTAAATCTAATTATAAGACGATTCAAATGATAACAACTCTATGTACAATGTAGGTTGGGCATTAATTATAACATTTTGGTATATCTGCCATCACGCTCAAAGGTTCGCCCTAAAAACTTCGTTGACAGCGTTCTTGAAAACTGAGGAGTAACATTGCACACCATGGCCCCCTAAAGGTTGAGTGCCCCCATGGATAGTAAATGCCCTTCACATCATGTGTGAACGAGATTTACTTTCCACTTGCCATCCTTCCCTGCTCCTCCTTGGAGCGGTCCACAACTTGCAAATTGGCACGTTTGCAAGATTGAAATCGTACCTCATGTGGTATGAAGTCAGCCTCTGAGTGCCTTAAACCCCTTGTTGTCGTGTTTTGTGTGTTTTCCTGACTTGTGCTGTGCATGCATGGAGATCAATAGCTACAATTTGAATATTTTGGATTTTCACCTGAGAGGTGGGAAATGTGTTGGGAATGTCACTGAAAGTAGCTCCAAACGCATGAAGGCGCGCTCGCGGCTGAGTCGAGTAGCGGTAGTGGGGGAACGAGCCAGCGGAGGATGGATTTAGCTGATGGAAGTTTAACATAATACAAAGATGTTACAAGTGTTGATAAAAACAAAAATATGCATTAATATCCTTTAAATTTGAATTTCTATGGCATTAAATTGATCAAGTGGATGCAAAATTTAATGAATGGAAATAGGAGCTTTAATCTTTTTCGAATACGGTTTAAAATGTTATATCAACATTCTCATTAATTTTTTTTTGTAAAAATAATTGTAAATGAATATATTGCATTTTATGTGAACATATTACATTTATGTATTGAAAAAATGTTTTACATATATTTATAAGTGAACAAAATATGCGAATATGTATAAAACGAAAAAAACCGAAGAGTTGTTGAAAAGCTTATTACTTCAACCAAGAAGACTACTCATCACGAATACGTATACTTACCTTTCAATACTAGCAACACTAATTAAATAATGTAATATAATTGTTAATAAAAAAACTAAATCATTAAATACTGAAAAAGTATGCAAAAACACGCCCATAACTTATATGGACTAATATAGTATGCGCCACTTTCAAGCGTATGGAGCAACTTTCAGTGACATTTTCAACACATTTCCCACCTCGCAGGTGAAAATCCAAAATAAACAAATGATAGATATTGATCTCTTCTTCCAGATGCCGTTTACAGAATTTGAATAAGACCATTTCCGTTCAATCGGCGCATTTTGCAAGATAAGCCCTCAAATTGTTTATAACGCGATTGTGCAAAAACTATATATTAGGCAGAAACCATCTTAGGCACAGTTGAACAACATTTCTATCATATATCATTTTCCGCAAGAGTTTTTGTCCAGCTTTAAATTTATAAAAATTATTTTTTAAAGGTTTTTAAGTTTTTATAGATTTTCTCAGTTGAAAATGCACCGATCCAGTCGCACAATGAAAATTTTTTTAGGTTTTTGAATTCTTTACAGAAATTGTAAAAAACCAAAAAAGCGGTCATTTTTGACAATATTTCTTGTTAAAACAATTCCACAAAGCGATTTTGCTGGGGCCGACACCGAGGTTTTCATCTACGAACTATCTTACAAAAGGTAGTATAGGCTTTATTTAAGTGAGAAAAAAATCTCTATTGGTTGGCCTATATATGATGTTATCCATACAAATATTCACAATGCCAAAGTAATGTGCATATATAACAGTATCAACCGATTATCCACCACATATTGAAATAACTCTAATTTTCTGATAATCATATATTCATACAATGGAAAAAAACAATATATCCGTTTTCTACAAATCTCACTATGTTCCAATCATTTCCGAAACTACTGTTTTTTCAATATTCCGTAAACGGAGAAACTACAATTAGCGCAACACCTATCCAATTATCGCACAACGTAACTACAATCGATTAATTTTTTCCACGTGCATAACTGTTGTACAAAACATATCGAAAGAGTTCTGTTACTTTAATCAAACCCTTCAGACTAACTGATCACCCGCCGAGTGAATCTCAGTAATGATTACAGATGTGGAAAAAGTTGCGTTGAACAATTCTCGTGAGTGTGAATCCAATCATTCCAATAAAATGCATAATTCACTCCAACGGTATGGCTTTGAAACGTACTGTTAAATTTGGCATTGTTATTTTTCAATTATTTCCAAGTACGGTTCACAAGAATTTATTTGAATACAAGATAAGATGTTTTGATACTTAGTTGAAGAATGTTATAAAGGAACCCAAACATCCTTGTCAGATTCAATGGAAACTTTTTATGAATGAGCAAAATTGATAAACGTAACCTAATTGAAATAGTTTATTTAGTCTTTCATTAAAACAAATGTCATTGTGGTCGACTCGACAATTTTTTTGATATAGTACTCATTACTCACTTTCTTGTCAAACATATATTTATGCAGCCAATCACATCAGTTTTGCCGCTGATAATTTCCCAAGTTGAATATTGTTTTTTTGAGAACTGCATTCCACTTATGTGACAAAAAATATTGTGGAATTAAATACACATTGAGTTTGGTATGCATGTAATATATCAGAAAAGTTAATGCAAAGTTTGTGTTGGTCCCGAAAAGGTGCCTGAAATTCACATTATAAGCATTAAAGCAACTAATTTGCTCGGATAAGAACATACAAATATAATTACAATGCAAGCATATAAAATTTTCCAATTAAAACATAATGTAAATCGTATTGGGCCATTCAAACCACCCGACCCGATATGGCGGTTGTTGGTACACAAATTGATAATCGCCATAAGAACATCATTGTCAGTGTGATCGTTGACTAGTAGAAGTGTATTTTTCGCTATTTTCGAAAATTTCGTGTTGTTAATTAATAATATTTAGATGTAGAGTGGTAACCTGAAGACCCTAGTGTTGAAAAGCCGCGGCGTTTGTAAATGTATGATTGATTGTAAATACATCCCAATCTTCTTACTTACTTTTGTATCACTGTATTTGTTACTAGACCAGGGCTGAAGTCTTTGAAAATGGTAAAAAGTTAAGAAAAATAATAGTAGGATGGAACCCATCGGGGAAGGAAGAGACTATAACAAAAATTAAAGGAAAAATAATTCGATCTGAGGTCGGGAAGTGGAAGGGGGTGAGTTTTAAAGGGTGAAAAACGGTTTATCTCGATTTCCGACAAAACTACAAGTCCTATGGAAATAAAAGGTAATAAAAAGATCTACAACTTTTGTATTCACACTTTTTCCACATAACCTCAAAATTTATATGAAAAATTCAAATAACCACGTTTTTGATTTTTGATTTTTATCTTTTACAAAAAAAAAATTTTTCATACGAAATCGAGTGAAAATTTACCTTTCCATGTCCCAAACACACTGTAATTTTTTTGATTAAAAATATTATTTTTTTCACCTTATTTTGTGTTAATATCGAAAAAGCACCCTAATTTTCAATCGAAAATTCTCCTGTCAAAATATTAGCTTTTTTAAAAAAGTCGGTGGGCTATTTGTTCGTTGAAATCTCTACTTTCTGATGGTATAAAAAAAAAGGCATTACTGTGGCAGAAAATCCAAAGAAACGAAAAAAACTCGAATCCGAATTTAATAAGACATCTACAATATTTTGAGAAAGTTGTAGAATCTTCTTTAAATTATATGCGTAGATGCCTATTCATTGCTATTTCAAGATACCTGATACCTGAGTGACCTACGGAAAATTTTAGCCCATCAAAAGGTATTTCATAGAGAAGTGGGGAAGGGGCTAGGAGGGTCTGGGCCTTACTACCTGTTATTTCTCTGCATTTTCTGAGAACATTTACCATAGTAATGTATATTTTTTTTAAACCATCAGAAAGTAGAGATTTCAACGAACAAAAAGCCCACCGACTTTTTTTAAAAACCTGATATTTTGACGGGAGAATTTCTGATTGAAAATCAGGGTGCTTTTTCGATATTAAGTCAAAATAAGGTGGAAAAATAATAATTTTAAATCAAAAAAATTACAGTGTGTTCGGGACATAAAAAGGTACGCTTTCACCAAATTTCGGGTTTTTTTTTTGTATAAGATAAAAATAAAAAACCAAAAACTTGGTTATTCGAATTTTTCACATACATTTTGAGATTATGTGAAAAGAGGGTGGATACCAAAAGTTGTAGATCTTTTTATTACCAACTTTTTTCCATAGGACTCGTAGTTATGCCGGAAATCGAGATAAACCGTTTTTTACCCTTAAAAACTCACCCCCTTCCACTTTCCGACCTCAGACCGCCCGTAAATTATTTTTCCTTCCATTTTGTTATATTCTCTTCCTTCTCCAATGGGTTTCATCCTACTATTATTTTTTTCTGGTTTCAAAAATTATCGACCCTGGTCTATACAGGTTGAAATTGAACAGTGATTTAGAACCTTTTACACTGAATATTTCTAAACTAAAGTGTTCAACTGATGGTGCTCCTCCTGTTAGGAATACGGATATGATTTCGATATTAGTTTTTACTCATATAGCTTTTATTCCCAAATACAGATGAAGGCCTATAAAAGTTTAGAATATATCCATTTTTTGATTCTGACTTCTTTGTGAAAGTAGGAACAAAGGTTCAGAATCATTCATATATTTTAGTTGGCAGCTAAGGCATTTCCTAAACAACAGGCTTTTTGTAATGGTGGATACATGTAAAGTAGCATCTTGAATCGTAAGTCATCGAAATGAATTTTTTATTTCAAATAGGACTACTATGAATTAATAATGTATAAGAGGCAATTCATAATTCCTGTTCTGATCTATTGTTTTTTGTCACCTTAGTTCATTATAAGAGGCATAATAGTTCTAATCAACAGAGCTTTTTCTTCAGGTCAAGCTTTCACAAAAGGCAAATGAAAAACGCTTCAGATGTTTGGTGCATAATTGCAAAGGATGGAAGCATATACACAGCTCACTGTATTTGTAAGTCCGAAAGCAGGCAAGTATGCAAACATATTGGTACCATATTATTTGCAGCAGAGTATGCTCACACCAAGAGGGAGGCAATGTTATGCACATATTCGTAAATTGTAAGGCCAATGACATCCATGTCAAAAATCTATTAAACGACTGGCCTCTTGCTCAGTTCTTCAGTGAGAAATAATATAATGTCTTTACTTTAAATGAATATATATATATATATATATATATTCATTCCTACTACAAATTGATGAAATTCTAGAAAAACTTAATAAATATCACCTTAGATTGAAATTTACAATAGAAAATGAAATAGAAAAACAAATAAACTTTCAAGAATAATACACGACAATTCTGGAAACATTTTCACAAACTGGTTTAATAAACCAAATGCATCAAATCGTTACACGAACTATTTATAAAACGCACCACTTAGTTACAAAAAAAATTGTATTCAAAATTTAACTGACAGAGCTAAAATCTTGCAACCCAAAATTCAGGAGAAGTCATAAATAAAAAATCAAGAATATTTCGAAAGAAAATAATTACCCCAGCCACTTTGCAGAAAAAATAATTGAAGAACGAATACATGTTATCTACAATAAAAATGATAATAAAGAAACATACATACCTTTACCATACATAGATCGAATAAAATTAATAAAACAAAAAAAAACAGACTATACACACCGACTGCAAAATACGCACAAAACCATTTATTCAAAACTAAAAACCAGAAATACCAAAGAACAAACAAACTCATACAGTATATAGGATACCGTGTGAAGGCTGTCAAAGTACCTATATAGGTCAAACAAAACAATATTTGCAAAAACGAGTACAAGCCCACAAGTACCCAAAAACCGACATTACAGCCTTATCCATACACGAAAAATCAACGTAAGTTTGACACTAACAACGTTGAAATTCTGACCAAAAAAAGGAATCCAAGAGTAAGAACATTCCTTGAAATGATATAAATTGAAAAAGACCCCAACAGCATTAACAATAGGAATGTTATCAATAACTGAGGCCATAGGCTTTGTTTATAGTAATAAAAATGAAAACTGATCTTTACATGCTGCCAAAAAAATACAGTCCGGCTCATATACAGAACTCAATGTGAACAATCCAGGGTACTTATGAAGAGGGTAAAAATGCCTGAAAGATAAACAAACCATTCTCGATAACTTCGAAGTCACACACCTACAATAACGTTCGTACGATGCAAACGCAGAAATTCGAATACAATAATTTGTAAGTGAATACTCATATATATTACAGATAATTTTATATTGTGAATAACGTGTTTTATTTCGAACCATATGTTTCTGGATAATTATTTAAGTGCATATATTTTAATATTGTGTTAAGTTAAATATGTCTCAAACTCCATATTTCTAATTTGAGTGTTTCTAACCTGATGATGACAAATACTACGTCGAAATCCTAAATTTTCCTTCAAATCCAAGTCTCCATAAAAAAAATATACAAATGTTCGAACAGATTTAGGCAGATGAAATATAATTGATCATCAATAACAAACAAGAATTTGTCGTAGATAATTATCTGGAAACAAAACGAAAAGATCGAAAATTAAAAAAAAGTTGATGGGCCAGTAGAGTATTGCCCACCTTGGACTTAATTTCAAAGAAATTATACGACTATCCTGAATATACCCTGCAAGCCCAGGGTGATATAAAAAAAGGGTTACAATATTTTTGTTTAGATACAAAAAAATATAATTATTATTAACTTTCGGATCGTTTCCTATCATCACCCAATAGACCCACCAAAAAATGTTATAGGTGAAAATCCCTTCTAACTCCTTTATAATCTTCTTTTCCAGATAGTTTACTGAAATTTGTTTTTAAACGAAAAGAGACAAAGTTACATTTGAAGTAAAAGAATAAGTATCCGCCTATGGTCGGCATTTACGATCAAAGTGCAAATCCTATTATGTTTTATCACCTCAATCTCATCCAACTGAGAATTGATATACTACACAATTGACGAATTTTTTTATTATTTTTCATTCGAAGTTTTTACCAATTCTTTTTGTTTGCTCAATATTTCGAATGATCTTTTCTTATCTTGTCGAGAAAGGGCCCTGTCGTCTCGTATTGTCTCGACTGAAGTGACCCATCCTCTTGTCAATTTTTTCTGGACAAGACAAGAGAAATAATATCTTGTCTTCGCGGCATCACTACCCAGGAGCGGTCTCTTAAAATAAGTACTAGATACGCCTATGACTATTAGGCTTGGAGAGCTCTATAGTTATGAAATATGATTATTGAATTACTGTAATTTGGCGCATAAAAATAATTTATGGGATATTGCTCCCTGAAGCTCTCAGAAATACACATACCAAAATACAGTGATTTATTACGCAACTTCATACCTCGGGACGATATTGAAATTTTATTGTTCATTTAGACAATGAGGTTAATGGCATCATTGATTTCACTTCCGCCAATATGTGAATTCATCTCTGCTCCTGGAACACTTCCAAAGCAAAGTTTATTGTTATGCAGTTGTGAATAAATCATTTCAATTGGAAAATATGCGTTTCACGTAGATTTCATCTCTGAATATTACCTATTGCGGATGTATCGACTTCACACAAAAATATCGGTATACAGGGTGTCCCGAAAATTTTTAACCGAGGAAAAAAGGAGGCGGTTCTGTAGTCGACGCGTATATTTTTTTTATGTAAGAGCCCGCATAACTTTTTACAGAGTAGTCCTATTTTGATCATTTTTTCTTCAATGGATAGAGTTACTTCGAAGTTGGTCCCATTGGGATTTGAGAAAAAAACACTTCTAAGGGTAGGAAAATGGGGGATGATTGTTGGTTCACCCACTGAATTTCTACTTCTTAACCGATTCTACCACGTATAATTTTGTACTGGGTTATCCGATTCGGATGATTAATTTTTTATTGTGTAGGGTACGCTTCGAAATTAGTCCCATTTGAATTTGAAAAGAAATTACACCCCTATGGTTAGAAAAAGAGGCGATAATTCATTGATTTTACACCCGTGAACCGATTCTGTTGAAACTTGCCACACATATGTAGTTCTGATGACACTACAACCTAATGGAGGCCTGGAGTTGATCTGATGATGGAGACGAAAGACAGTTGAGGGATCTACTCAACGGTTCACAGCAGCTACCTTGTGTTTGGGGTAAAATGTACATATATAATTACATGTCCTGATTAATTGATTCACTGATATTAGATCAACGCCCAGACCAAACCGCTTGACCTAGGAGCTGAAATTTTGACAGCATATTTTTTTGATATTCCATCCCTTAAGGGGTGAAAAGGTGGGTAAGAAGGGTGAAATTGAAAGTTTTTAAATTATAGTCATGGAAATTAGTTTTGGTTCTTAAAATTCAACCCAAGGGGTAAAATGGGGTTGGAAGTCGGTATAGTTAGTTTTGAAGTAAGATATAAAACTTGGTATATGGGGGTATGTTACAAATAAAAAGAATGTTTCGTTGTTTTTGGAAATTCAACCCCTAAAAGGGTAAAATGGGGGTTAAATTGGTATTGGAAGTTTGTAGGAATTCCATTATTTTAAGTTGTGATCAAAAATTGTTTGTTTAAAATAAAAAATGTTTTGTTTTTGAAATTCAACCCCGGGGGGGGGGTGTTTTGGGGGTTCCTTATTTTCAAGTTAGGGTATTAAAATTTTTAGTCTTGTAAGTAAAGAAATAATGTTTATGTTTTTATAATGGAACTCCTAGGGGGGTGAAAGTTTTCATGAGGTTTCCGTTAGTTTTGAAGTTAGGGTCAATACAAATTGGTATTTGAAGTTCTTGTCACAAATAAAAAAAATGTGTTTTAGTATTTTTAGAAATTCCGACCCTAAAGGAGAGAGTGAATTTGTAATAGTCGTCATAAAAAATACAATGTTCAAGACGGATGAAGTCGCTGGTACCAGCTAGTTATAATAATAATAATAATAATAATGTTTATTTGTAATACAGAAAAATGATTACATAAATAATCGGAAAAATAAACAAAAGGAAACCGCAAAGCCTAATTTGCTGTCTGCAGATAGTGTATACAATAAAGAAAAGTGTTTACAATTATCATAATATTATTTTAAAACATATCAAGAATGTTCAGCACAAATTTGCAAAATCGCAAAGCCAAGGGGCTGTCTACGTTGGATTTTTGCGAACTGTGCGGAGCATCATTCAAGAATTGGCAACAAGTTTGGTGTAGTACATTATGGTTTTCTCAACTAACAGTAAGTTTATGCCTATCAGTACAAAAATTAAGAAAGCCTGGAGGCTGTCTGCTAGAAATATTGTTACGAGTACGGAATCCACTAAGAGTAAGTATGAACATCAAGTTCTATATTCATTTTCAATACCAATAAAGACGCGATTAATAAACATAAGCAGGAAGTCAAATATGAAATTTTAAGTGCTACTCTATACGTTCAGTTTATTCTCTATTATATGGTGTATTTTTCTTCTGTCTTCTATCAAAATAAATTGCTTAAGCTTCGATTTGAATAAACTATAATTAACTATACTTTTCAAGTGCTGGGGAAGGTATTTGAATACTCTAGGGGCAAGAAAGGTGTAACATTTTTGACCAACAGTTTTCTTTGAAGTTAATAAAACAATTTTTTTTTTGTTTTATTTCTAGTCTCATGAAAATGAGAAACAAGCAAGAACTTATTCTTGTTTTTTTGACAATACAATGCTATTTTATAAAGATAAATCTGACGTGAGTCAAGTATTCTGCTTTCTTCATAGAAGAGCATCACTTGAAAAGTTACGCCCTTTTTTCAAAATAATTTTCAGAATTTTTTTTTGCAGTATATTGATCTTTTCCAGATTTGATGAAGCGAGTCCTCCCCATCCTAATATACCATAACTTATCCTAGAGTCAACAAGGGCAAAATAGACTTTATTTTTACATTTTCATTACTTTAGTAAGACATTTGAATTTATATATCATTGTCCGAAGCGTATTACTGACTTGTTCAATGTGAATATTCCATCTCAAGTGCCAATCTATTGTGACACCTAAATATTTCATTTTATCTGTCAGTTTAATTTCAATGATTTGGTTGTCATATGGAATATCTAGTTATAGTATATAACAGTTAATAGTTGAAGTAAGGTAGGTAACTGAGTATTTTGGAAGTAATTCAAATTGAGTAGGTAGGAATAAGTAAATTCAAGCCACAAAAAATAAAAAAATAAAAAATGTTTAACACAAAATTAAACCGACGAATGAAGAAACTGAAAAGCATAAAAAAAGAGCCTTATCAGTCCTAATAACTAAGCTCCAAATCGAATGTCAGTAATTCATTTTGAGTCGGCGTCAAACAAACATTCAACGAGGATCATTAAATTACTTTAAATAAATGATCAAAACAAAATAACATGAAAATCCTGTTCATTTGTCATGCTAACGTTGGTCTAATATGATTTGAGCAATGTTTGGTTGTTCGTTTGTTCCGAGCAATTGATCAAATAGTGTTCATTTGACAGGAGCAAATTGCTACAGATCAGATAAAGCTTGCTGCTCCATCAATTTTCAGGGAGCAGAAAAATCAAATCAAAGTGATCAGAAGGCAGCAATAAGAAAATGGAGGAAGTTATAAGAAATAGTATCAGAATATTAAATGGAGACATGATAGATGCAAAATCGGATTATTATTTATTTCAAACAGGTGGTAATTTGAATAAATGGTGAAAAAATCAATAATATAAAAACGTTCATATTTACACACACAAATGTTATTAGAAGAGGTTAGTTTACAAATAATCAGTTACAATTTTTTTTATTAGTGTTCGTTTGAGTTTGACCAATATAATATTTTTGCTATTGGATCATAAAAATCAAATCAATTACGTCACAGTTACGAAATCTTTATGATTTTTTGAGCGGGCATTTCAAACGAACAGGCCTAAAAATGCAATGTGAAATCTACAAATAACATTAAAAAAATGCGCTCTCCGCACTACCACTCGCTACGACATGTGTATTCGTTCGGGTAGCTGTTTCGCTGATATTGACTTCGAGAACGCTCGGCAATTTCCTGTGGAGGGACGTGCCGCCGCCGCTCACTCCGCTGCCATCATTTTACGCTTTACGTAATTAATTTGATAGTATGTTTGGCGCCGACTCAAAATTAGTTACTTACATTAGTTTAGGAGCTTAGTTATTGGGACTAAAAAGGTTCATTTTATTTTTTGCGTTTCAGTTTTTTTTTGGTCGATTTGTTTTTTTTTTTAAGTTTTTTGATAAAGCAAGGTAAGACAAAATGCATCTCTAGTTATATACAACTTCCAAATCACTAGTAATCGTTTATGAAAGAAGCGATTACTAGTGATTTGGATGTTGTAAAAAAATGGTGCGACGCAAATTACTTGTGCTTAAATATCAAAAAAACAAACCTACTCACGTTCAGTTCTGATATTGATAATTTATACTTGAATGATCTTATTCTTGAAAATAAAAACCAATCCAAATTCCTAGGAATCTCCATCGATAATAAACTAAAATTTGACTAGCATATTTCAGCGTTAACAAAAAAATGGTATATCATTCCCTGATAGAATCTCACTTGAGATATGGCGTTGCTTTCTGGGAATTCTGCAGTCAACAACTCTTTCATTCAGTGTTTGTTTTGCAAAAGCGAGCAGTTAGATACTTATGCAGGGTGGGAGTACGTGAGTCATGTAGTCCATTATTTATAAGAGAAAACATTCTCACTGCTACCTGTATTTTCATTCAAGAAACTGTCTGTCTGATTTACAAAAAACATAATATGGTAGAAACTCCGAAACATACGAATTACGTAACCAGGGCAAGTAACAGAAAATAAAATACCTCTTTCTGTTCCAAAAACAAGTCTGACAAAAGATTCTTCATTCTATGATAGTAAAAAGTTGTATAACCATTTAACATACGAAATCAGATAGGAAAAAGCTATAAAAAGTTCAGAAACATTGTTAAAGAAGCCCTTGAAACAAAAGCCCTACAATCTTGAGGAATATTACAATGAAACTTTGCTGTGATTAATATTTTTATATTTATATTTCATACAAATACACACCTATATGTTGAAGCTTATCTTATCTGGTAATATCTTATATTTTTATTCTATGACATGTGAACTTATGTTCAAATTATGTGATTCTTGTACTTGTGCTTTTTTTTAGTTTAAATTATACAAACTATATTTTGTCAGCAAGCTTTGTCAATAAGAAACTTTTTCTTAGACTATAAAGTTTTTTTTTTCTTTCTCTCTCTCTCTCTCTTTAGGCTTATGATTCCTCTAGTGACAAAAAAGTTGAAGTTCATAGTAGGCCAATATTTTCGTAATATTACACATGTGTGCTTTTGAGGTATTCGACAGTTTTTCATGCCTTGCTTACTTCATTTTGTATGCTAATGGTAATAATCCACGCCATCGCAGAAGATTTAAGCCCGCTGCCTTCGATAAACTGGATGAATTTTTTCAAGAGCATAATGGCATAATGTGCCGATTGTACGGAATAATAATAGCACAATCTCCACAGATGTAAGCATAAACTACAGTTACGTTCCACGACTCCTTCCGGAGTCTGTCTGTATGTCCGTAAATAGAGCATCATATATAGAGAGCTATGCAAATGAGTTTTGCCGATCGGGCGTTACATAACAGGCGTGGCACGTTCTTCAATTGACAAGTGCATGAAGGTTCCTACGTTCTCACGCGCGATTGTGTCTTCTGGGGTATAATGGCGTATCTACCGGAGGTCAATGCTATGGAAAAAATTGATTGAAAAGAAATAATGAAAATCTTTAACAAGTTTTGTCTTTATATAGCAGTTTGAGTTATTGGCGTTAAATCGTTTGATTGATTTCATATTGTCTAGAATGCTGTCTGTTCGGTTCGATACCCCTTTGCCGCATAATGTAGATATATGTATATTGATCCATATAGGTGTCAAATTCCGAAAGTTGCCAGTGGTAATACCTTGAAAATGAAAAAATATATCAGGTGATGCGTTGTGGAGTAAGAGCCACGTCTGTTAAGAAAACCACGATTAATTTATTAAATCTTAGATTAACTGTTTGGCTTGCAGCGCCGTTCAACTAAACTAGATTAATATTAAACCACCTTTCTGGTTATTTTCCTATAAGTTGGTACTAGTGACTATCTACACATGGCTTAGTCTAACCTAGTTTTTGATAACTTTGTCAATATCAGTTTTTTCACAAGTATGTATTAAGTGTATTTCAGTTTTTAGAATTTCAGACAAACAGAAAATGTCCAGAAATCGCTCATGCAATTTCACGATAAATGAAAAAACATGTTTGTTTACACTTGTTGCAAAATATAAACTTATAGTGGAGAATAAAATAAAAACTTCTTAACAAAAAATTAAACCGACCAAATACGGAACTGAAAAGTAAAAAATAAAATAAACCTTCTTAGTCTCAATAACTAAGCTCCTAAACTAATATAAGTAACTAATTTTGAGTCGGCGCCAAACGAACAAGCAAATGAATTAGGTAAGGCGTAAAATGATGCCATCGAGTTGACATTCTGATAATTTTCAGTGCCGTATTTCGTCGGTTTAATTTTTTGTTAAAGAGTTTTTATTTTTCAATTCTTTGTGGCTGAAATCTACTAATTACTAACTGCTTGTTTTCTTATTACTTCCAAAATATTTACTTACCCACCTTACTTCAACTATTACCAGTTAAATAATATGATTATCTACTTTTACTATTTGTTGTGATATAAATTATTTTTGTTGTTCTGGTTAGTTTATTTCATCACTTTGTATATCATTCCATCCTCTCATAGAATATATTCATTGTGATAATGACACTAGCGATCTGTCATTGTCAACTACATATGTGTGCCAATGTTCACAATCGAAAAATCAATTTTTCCCTATTTTTCTACCCGTAAAGGTGGATAATTCCATTTGAAATTCAAACATGATCAACTATGAGGTATACCCTATCTGATAGAAGAAGAATCATCCACATCGAAGATCCCAGTACAAAGTTATAGCTGATAGAATCGGTTATTGGACCTGAATTCAGAGGGTGAGTGATCATTATCCTTCATTTTGCCACCCTAAGGGGTGGATTTCATCTTTTAAATTCGAGTGGGACCAAATTATCGGAATCGGACGTCTCAGTAAAAAGTTATGCGTGATCATACATAAAAAAATAAAAATAAAAAAAATTAAATATACGCGTCTACTAGAGAACCTCCTCCTTTTTGGTTTCGTCGGTTGAAAATAAGTCTGAAGAGGTGCACGGCTCCACGTGAGGATCGAGAAAGTGAAGAATACAACAAGAAGCTTTTCCGAACGGAGTCTGGCTCCGGTACTACGAAAGGGAGATCCACACGTAGCAGTAAAAAATAAGTAATTGGCCATTATTCACTATCTGTTCTGTTTATAGATGCTCGGTTTGTAGATGAATTATCTTCTCGCAAAGTTTCGATTTCTGTACGAAACGGATCCCTATATCTGCGATTATAATTATGAACCTATAAAAACCATAGAGTTGAGTGATATGAATGAACTCAATAGTAAATCATTAGTACACAAACAAAACAACTTCGAACTCATCCTCCAAAATAAACGCAGTGTAATGAAAAACTTAGGCCAACTAGAAATAGCTCTGAATAAACTGTCTTTTGAATTTGATTGCATTGTTCTTACAGAGAAGATAAAAGTTTGACTGAACTGAACGGTTATGTAAGATTTTATAACGAAGGAGACAAATATTTCCATTGGCAAATCGATACCAATTAAAGTGAACATAGATGAAAATGAATCAATATTGATAACTTCCATATATAGACCTCCCTTACACAATGCTGAAAACTTCATCTTCTACATCTACAAGAAACAAATAATATATCTTTAGACATTCACATTATTGTGGGTGACCTGAATATCAATTCAAATGATGAAGATGTATTGGTTTATGATTATCTGGATAATTATAGTACAAACAAGTTTGTATCAATGATCCATAAGCACACCTCTATAGAGGGACATTCAAAAAGCAGTATCGATCATATATTTTTAAAAAGCGATGATAAAAATCTTGAAGAAAACTGCGCCTCCTTGGTTGGGTACTGTAATATAACAGATCATAAGGCTGTTATTATTTGTTTAGACACCCTTTACGATGAATCCAGTACACACCTTGTATGTAAACAGAACTACATTGAATACAAAACTTAAACTTGATCTTTACAACCATGATTGGAGCATATACTATCGTCTAGAAAGTAAACAAACACAAACCTTACATATCGTTGAAATGTTAATAAAATATATACAAAATAACTCAAAACAAATTCGGTTGAACAAAAATAGGAAAAAACATATGGTATGGATGACAAAAGGCTTGGTATGATCGATAAATGAAAAAAACCAATTATATAGAGAATGAAAATAGCAAAAAAAACAAAACAAACAATTATGGACCCATATCTGTGATTACAGAAATGACACAAATATTCGAAAACTGCCTGAAAAAAATACTAAGTAGTTATCTAAGGAATTCTGATATTTTAGCTGACTGCCACTTTGGATTCAGAAGGGGTTTATCGACAAACGATGCAATTTCGACATTGACGGGAGATATGTACAATCTAGTTAATCAATTAACTCCTGCGATATGTATCTTCCCTGATCTTGCCAAGGCCTTCGACACAGTGAATCATTCGCAGTTGCTGGAGGCCTTGAAGGATCTTGGGGTTCATATTATTACTCTCACACTTTTCTCTAATTACCTAGAAAATTGAAAACAAATAGTAAAAATCAAGGACACCGGAAGTAATAAGAGAGTGGCGAGTTGTGGTGTACCTCAGGGTACTGTATTGGGTCCATTGCTATTCACAATATGTATTCATTTATAATTTACTGACCATGAAAACATCCCGAAAAGTGATGAGTTTCGCTGATGACACACCGATTTTATATTTTTCACAGCCTTGGATCGATCTGAAAAAAACAATTGAAAATACATTTTTACTTATAATAAATTGGTTCCGACATGAATTACTCACCAAAAACTCCAACAAAACATTCCACGTGCAACTCTACAGCTACAAGAACGATTAACCAAATTTGGAAAAAATCGCCGGAAAAGATTTGCAAATGTCGCTGCACAAGGAGTGATGCGTTGGGGATACCTTTCCTGATAGATGCGTCTGGCCTCGGTTGAATTTCCGTCAGCCAAGCCGTATGCAAAAACCATATCAGCCATTTCAGCATTCGTGAAGTCGAGCATGGTACCAAAATATCACTTTATAAACTCCGAACTGTGAATTTGGCAATGAATAGTTAAAAATGTGACAGCGAACTTCTATTTTTATAAACGAACGTTCATAGCCTACTCGATTTAATTAACTTAATTTGCAAGCGGAGAGTGACAGAAATTATTGAAATTAAATTTGGCTATACTGATTAGGCAGTTTGATAATGTTCGGTTTAGAAGAAGTCTGTCCGGGTATACTGCGTATAAAGTTTCATGAAAATAAATAAAATTGCAAGGAACTTATGACAAAAACCAACCATGTTTTGAAAAATTTCAACAATCTGTATCTCGAAAACAAATAATTTTTCGATAAACATTCCATAGAAAAAAAGGAGTTTATTCTGACGAGACCTACCACATACTTAGTTTTTGTAATGTTCTCAGCAACTTCACTTAGCGCCCTAGGAGCTAAGTAACATGCATCGATATAGAAAACGATCACCTCCAGCGTTGCTGAGGAAGTGTGCCTTTTTTACTTGGAAAAGATGTGGGAATGAGGTTTCTTCATGAAAAGTACCGAAAATTCACTGTCAAAAATGTTAGGGCAATTTGAAATAAATAATGACAGCGTACCCAGCGCCCTCTTGATGTAACATGAAAATTAATACGAAATTATGATTTCCCACGTCAAAAAAACCCCAAGTACCAAATTTCGTGCAAATATCTTATTTTTTGCAAAAGTTATTTTTAAAAAGCGAACAAAGCAATTCAATTTCAACACCCTGTATCTCCGAAACGAAGCATTTCCGGACACAAGTTTATATAGACTTTTTTCTTAAAATTGTCTCAGGAATACGTCACTCGAATATTTTAACGTACTTATGTTACACCCTGTATATCAACATTTCAAAATCCTGTTTATATAAACTAGATTTTTCAGTGTTTTATCTTTCCGGTATTTGGACTCGAACAAAGCTGAAATTTCGGGTATAGTTTACCAATGTTCTGTGCATTAGTTATGTTTAAAGAAATTCGTTCTCAATTATACAGGGTCGTTCAAAATTTGTGATTTTTCCGATAGATACAAAATTGGTGAGAAGTACATTTTTTTAAGTGGAATATCCTGGAAGACAATTGAAGTTCCTTCCAAATGATGTATCGTGTTCCTATAGCTAAATGGTCTGGTTTCCGAAATGAAAGCAAGTTTCTATAAAAATTTAACCATGAAAATCACTGCTTGTCAATCTAAGAGATTGTCTTGCTCTATTCTGGTCACGGCACACTACTACCATTTTCATTTCCCAGTATAACAAATCGAAATAGATAATATCACCCAATGGAAATGATCTGATTAAAAAATCAATATTCAATAAACGGTAGAGATAGACAGAATGAAATACTGGGTGTCCCATATGAAATTTGAAAGTTGATATTAGTACACGTGGAAAATTGATTATCTCTTATCGATATACAAATTTCGAGTATTTATATCTCAGATCACCAGAAACGTCCAATAGGCAATCGAGTTTGGGATACCCTGTCTATTAATCATTCTTTGTACAATCAGTTCGTCATCTTATCATTCATACACTTCAATACAGTACAGAACCTTCTGCATGTTCTCGCTATAATTTGATCACATCGACCATGAAGATAAACGATTTCATCAAAACTTCGTTTGAATAGTTAATACCTTCCATTTTGATTCTTTACGGATAAAATGTTTGGTAATGAACGCGCAAACGTTTTATTATTGAGGCACTGATTGTCGAATTTTCATAATGACGTATTTTATGACATTTAATACAAATTATGGCAAAATAATCCGATTTTTATAAAAAAATTATAGAAACTTGCTTTTATTTCGGAAACCAGACTATCTGGGTATAGGATTATGATACATCATTTGAAAAGAACTTCAATTGTCTTTCACGATATTCGATAATTTACTGGGTGTTCTATTTAAAAATATATTTTTTACCATTTTTCTATCTATCGAAAAAATCACAAATTTTGAACGACCCTTTATGATGGAGAACGAATTCCCTCAGACGTAACTAATGCGCAGAACATTGGTAAACTACACCCAAAATTTCAGCTTTGTACGAGCCCAAATACCGCAGTAATAAACATTCAATTGAAGCTATGTTTTGCACAAAAAATAAGGAAATCAATGAATTTATCGAAAACCGCTTGAGATATGTTCAGAAAAGTATTATACAAAAATGATCGTAAAGCAATAATATATAGGGTGTTTCATTTAAAATATCAAAGTTGTTGCTACTTTTCAATATAAGCGGCAACGCCGCATCGCTGAAAATATTTCAGATCGATAGAGCAAAACTAATTACTCAAGAAACCAAATTTTCAAAATAATCCTGTATCCCGTTCTTCAGAAACGTCTAAAAGGCCATCGAGTTTGCTACACCATATATATATATATATATATATATATATACAGTGCTTCTCAAAAGTCCCCTTCCCCCTCTTATTTTTGAAACGATTATACATAAACAAGTGAAATTTGGAAACTGAATATTAAAGGTTGTAAACTTCCCTACTAGTGATGATAGATGACGAAATCGTCAAAGATAACGTCACAAGGCCATTGTGACCAATAATTTTGAATGGAACCCTACGGCAAGCGACACCTCTTTTAAAAGGTATCGAAAAAACCTATTCCATGATACTAATTTCGTTTGTGTTTATGGCAGTTTCAATGGCTCATAAGTAAACATTAAAATTTAAATTCCATTCAGTATGATATTAATTATAGATTTAAGAATCAGTATCTACTTGAAGAAATTGCTCAAAGTGACCTCCATTTACTTCCTGACAGTGAAATATCCTATTTTTAAACTCTTCTCGTACTCTTGCAAATGTGTCTGCGGAAACAGACTCACATTCTTCAACAATACGTTGTTTTGAAACGTCAATATTGTCAGGTTCAGTGGCGTAAACCTTCGATTTAAGGTACCCCCACTGAAAAAAATCCAAAGGTGTGAGGCCCGGTGATCGAGCTGGCCATTCCGTTGAACCTCGTCGTCCAATCCATCTACCACGATACTCCTCATCCAAATACCGTCTCACTGCATCATAATAGTGTGGAGGAGCACCATCCTGTTGGAATGTTATTTCCAAATTGCCGAATTCATCTGGATTATCTTCCAAAATTTCAAGGATTAACGGTTCTATTGCGTTTTGCAACAGCTCCAGATAAACCTCACCAGTTAAATAAGTATTTGAAAGAAGAGGCCCAACGATGTGGTTTCCCAGGATACGTGCCCAAACATTCACCTCCTGGGGAAATTGGGTATGTGTTTCACGAAACAGGCGAGGATTTGCGTCACTCCAATACCTCACATTCTGTGTATTTACATTTCCATTTAGATATTTAGATAGAAAGTACTTTCGTTACTAAAACAAATTGTTTTGACATAGTCTGGCTGTTGATTAATTTTAGTTTCCATATTTTCACAAAATTCTAGTCTTCGGTCTGGGTCGTCGTCTGAGAGTTGATGAACCATTTTTAATTTGTATGGATGAAATTTGTTTTTTTTTCAACACCCTGTGTACTGTACTTCGACTGACTTCACAGGTAGATGCAACGTGAGTTGTTGAAGAAGTAGGATTAACTATCACTTCTGCCAGTATATCAATTTTTTTCTCATCAGAAATTTGTGGTCTACCAGATCGTTTCGCATCATTAATACTACCCGTTGTTTCAAACTTACGAAGAAGCTCCCTTAAATAAGTCCTCGAAACGGGGCGATCGGGAAACCTCTCATCAGAAATGCGTTCTGCTGCATGAATATTTTGTCCAGTTTCACCAAAAAATTAGGATCGCTGCTACTTTATCACCTATCACGTACCATTTCGCTTCTTGAAGCACTTAAACGTTCGGCTCACAACAGTTTAACAAATTATTAAAATGAACAAAAATATTAAAAGTACCAAAAGCTGCTGAAATAGTTGAACGTTCGATCAACAATACACAAATTATTGAATGTACAAAAACTTGGAAAATTACAAAAACGTCGAATTAGGGAGACTAACAAAAACGTCAGCTCATTTGACAACTATCCAGAGGCGGAGCTTGAATTTGGAATTTTAGTATTAATTGATTTAATTCATCACAGCTTTGCGTTTTTAAAAGCGAGTTGCCAAAACTGCCATAAATACAAACAGAATTAGTATCATTGAATAGGTTTTTTCGATACCTTTTAAAAGAGGTGTCGCTTCCGTATGGTTCCATTTAAAATTATTGGTCACAATGGCCTTGTGACGTCATCTTTGACGATTTCGTCATCTATCATCACTAGTAGGGAAGTTTACAACCTTCAATATTCAGTTTCCAAATTTCACTTGTTTATGTGTAATCGTTCCAAAAATAAGAGGGGGGGAAGGGACTTTTGAGAAGCACTGTATATATATATATATATATATATATATATTTATATATAAATATATATATATATATATATATATATATATATGTGAAAGCCTGTTGGCTGTATAAAGAAATAATACATTTTCAAAAATAGTGAATTTTATTGAAATTCCATTGAAAACTATAAATACTTAGGTGTCCCACCTGAAGTAATTCTGATTTTGAATGATTGAAAATAACAAATATAAGAAAACATATCAAAATAGGAGATGCTTTGGTGAGTTTAGAAAAAAAGCTTCACTGACCGGACTAACTACAAAGTGCATAAATTTGTATCGAATGATGGAGTATTCCTAGCGACCGAGCAGCGTAGTCACTTCCATTCAAATAAGGGCAGATACATAATCTGTGAACCAACATTTTCTTCTGCTTTGACACTCAACCATTATTTATGCGAAACCCAGAGTTGCATATTCTGTCTGTGATACATCTCGATAAAAATAACCGTTTCTCCAGTTTTATTCAGACAGTATGCCAGGGATTGAAGTTTACACTTGGTTCGTATTCATTTTATGCGTGTAGATATAATCGTTCTTCCAAGGTCTGCTTTCATACGTAGACTTATTTTGTGTATATTCATACATCTACATGGCTTTTATATCATCTGTGGAAAGGTTCAGTACATGGTGTACAGTGTGATACAGGTATTGAATAGAGTCGTTGACTGGGGTGCAATCAATAGAACTCTTCATATCATATACAATTCAACATAAAATTATATAGTGAATAAGTGCGACAAACTCTTCCAGGGGTGATTCTGCATGAAAAAATAATTACAGTTTGCTTTATAACTTTTCTCCGCGAATGCTTCGTTTTCCGAAATATGGGGTGTTAAAAGTTTTTCTTAAAAACTGACTATTTATTTATTGCTCTGAAACCGGTCGAGGTATGCAGATGAAATTTGGTGAGTTCCAAAAGGTAGTTATTGCGCATTTTTTGACATGCAATTGAGAATTTTATGTTCATCATTGGCGCGCATACGGGTAATGATATCAATTTTTTTTAAGAAAAAATGGTACCGAGATATTTTAAATAAAAATTAATTTTGAATTCATTGTTCAATTTGTGACACAAAATCTCTTCTGCCTTTTTTTCGTATGGGGCGCCGTTTTTATGCCAAAAAATAAAACATCTTAACGCGTATTTGTCATTACTTCAATACATTATCTAGTAGCGATGCTAGTAGGCTACTGTCAACATTCTGTTAAATACGAATATTTCAACAAAATGTCAAATTAGCGTTTCTTCATTTTCAAGCTTTCAGCTTGGTATAACATTAATAATAATAAGTAATTCATTTTTCTTTTATCGAAAACAATGGAAAATTATACAAATGCGGAATTGTCAGACATGCATTCTGTCTATGGTCGAAGTAAAAGAAATTGTCGGCAAGCTCGACGATTGTATACAGGACGCAGGGTACCCCATCACACAATATTCGCTCGTCTTCACCAACGTTTGCGCGAAAATGGTACATTTAAGAAACAAACGGCTGACTGCGGGCGCCCTCGAGAAGTACGAACTGTGCAACTAGAAGAAGCAGTTCTCGAGTTAATTGCGGAGTCACCTGAAACAAGTTCTCGAAAAATTGCCAACATACTGAATGTAAGCAACTTCACTGTATTTAAAATTCTTAAAGAACAGCAATTGTATCCGTTTCATATTCAACGTGTGCAAACTCTACTACCTAGAGACTTTTTTCGCGCCTGGTTTTTTGCCATTGGATTCTTTATCAAATCGCTCAAATTTCTAATTTTTTAAATGGCGTTTTGTTTACTGACGAGGCTAATTTTGGACGACAGTGTATACGATTTCCACAACAATCACCTCTGGGCTGAGGTAAATCCACATGGAATCTTTGAAGCTCATTTTCAGCATTAGTTTTCAGTAAATGTATGGCTTGGGGTACTTGATGATCATTTAATCGTTCCATATTTCCTCCCACAACGACTAACAGGCGACTCTCACCTTAATTTCCTACAGGAAGAGTAACCTGGTTTTCTTGAAGAAATTCGTCTCCAGCTGAGACAACACTTCTGGTTCATGCATGATGGTGTAGGTAAGGGAGGTACGGAGCATTGACCTGCTCGATCTCCGGATTTTAATCCTCTAGATTTTTGCATTTGGGGTTTTCTTAAGTCATCAGTTTATTCCACTCCCGTCGAAAATGTTGAAGACCTGAGGAATCGAATTATAGCCGGCTGTGAGACAATAAGAAATACACCAGGAATATTTGCGCGAATACGACAATCAATGAGGCGAAGAGTTGAATTTTATATCACGTCTGAGGGAGGTCATTTTGAACATTTGTTGGCTTTGCGCCTATTTATTTATAAGTGTTATTTTCTGTTATTGTTCTGGTTTAACGTTATTGTATTAGATAGTTGATAATGTGTTAAAGAAATGAAAAATACACGTGGAGATCTTTTATTAAAAAACGGCGCCCCATACGAAAAAAAAAGTAGGGGAGATTTTTTGTCACGAATTGAACAAGAAATTCTAAAATGATTTTTTATTTGAAATATCTCAGTGACGTACCATTTTTTTTTATTGAAATCAGTATTCGTATGCGCGCCAATGATGAACATGAAATCTTTAATTGCATGTCAAAGAATGCGCAATAACTACTTTTTGAAATTCACCAAATTTCATTTGCATATCTCGACCGGTTTCAGAGTAATAAATAAATGGTCAGATTTTACGAAAAACTTCAACACCCCGTATCTCGGAAAACGAAGCATTTGCGGACAAAAGTTATGGAGCAAACTATCATTATTTTTTCATGCAGAATCACCCCCTGAAGTTTGTCGCACCTATTCATTAACACCCTGTATAAAAGAGGATTGTCAACATACCATGAACTGAAAATACTTGACATAAAACATTTATCGAAAACGATTACGATTTCTATCCCGACAAAGAAATGTAATTACAAAATGCAAACAATCACTTATCAAAACATCTACGTTATAGCATAACACAATCAGACAAATGGCTTTCATTTAATTGCTTTGAGACATTTCAGCCATCCCTCATTCACCATGAAAATCATAAATCATGATCATTCATTAACGGAATTTAATGGGACAAAACCAACTTTTCCTCACAATATTTTACCGGTCAAGTTCTGGGATGTCACACAGCTTATTTTTTTAATTTTTCATGAACTACTTAGGTTTATTTTTCAAACAGTTGATATTACTTGGTTCTCGTATAGATTGAGGGAGTTCATTGAATTTCTTGGAGCCTGTATAGAATAATGAATTCGTAGTACTTTGGTATGTATTTGCACCCCTTGTATTTTTTTTTATATTTTTCATTTTAATTTCTTTATTTCACTATTCAACAGATACAAGATCCAATAACAGAATAGGAATATACAGTATGAACTATTCAACATGCTATATACATTAATATAAATCTTCGGACAAAAACAGAGTAGTCCAGTTTTTTTATGGAGGCCACACTGCAACAAAAAATGTCAATGGTTTCAATCATATTATCATATGTATTGCACATCTCATATACAGGTGGATTCAATGTAACATTGGTCTGATGTGAGTCTAGGAATATGAAGCTTTAATATATCCAAAATGTAGATGCAGTCCAAATTGTTGTGAATAAGATGGAAAAGGAATATAACATGTGACCTATTTCGACGATATTCAAGTGAATCGACTGAAAATCTAGAAATTAGTTGTTCATCTGGGTAGTTACCATCAAGTTCAAAATATAGATACTTCAAAAATTTTCGTTGGATATTTTCTAAATTAGATATATATATACCTGATAATATGGTGCCCAAACAATTGATGCATACTCTGAATTTGATCTAACAAATGTAAAATATAATTGCAGAATAGTTTTCTCATTCCTTCCAAAATCTTATGAATCCTAATGATCTATATGTTTTTTTGGTGACTAGCTCGATATGTTTTGCAAAAGAGAGTTTTTTGTCGAGTGTTACTCCTATTATGTGAGTGTATTGAACGCAACATATTGCTGGAAGTATTCGGGTGCCATATTATTTACTATTCTGAATACAGAAATCGATTCCCATAGAAATTAACCTGACACTTGAGTGGACAAGCGATAGTCAACCTTCATGTCATTCAAATGCAAATTACATTCACTCACATTGTTATTTCTGACAAATAACATATCAAGGGGCCTCTACCATACATTGGCCCACATAATATCAACATTTTAATCATATCGGACTTTCAATAAGATCATGGAAAAAGTGAAGTATTCTAATAATAAAAAACTCTTTGGAACACAGCAAAAAATAAATAATGATTATGATAAGACAATCAGTAGCGAAGCAGAAATGGTGGAAACATTCTGAGAGTATTTCTCAACAATAATTGAGGAAAAAATCAAAAAGCATTTCCCGGGGAATGATCCAGGAAGTTGCACTACAATACCAAATGTTAATTCAACCATATTCTTCAAACCAGTTACTACGGATGAAGTCAAAACAGTTATAGACTCCTTAGCAAATGAAAAAAGCAAAGGACCAGATGAAGTTTCCACAAACATTTTCAAAGAATCCGTGGATATACCATCTCAAGTTATAGGACATATTATAAACTTATGTAATTACTTTGGGGAATAACCTGACATGCTTAAAATTGCGGTTCTTGTCCCTATACTGAAAAATGCTGACAGCAAAAACATTGAAAATTATCTTTCATTTCCCAAAATTGCCAATACGGGTTTAGGAAAAACCACTCGACCGAAACTGCAACGTTTAACTTTGTACAAGTATATGATTTAATTGATGAAAAAAACATTGTGGTAGGGCTTTTTTCGATTTATGTAGAGCCTTCGACACCTTGAATACTAAATTCGTATCAGAAAAACTACTTAACCTGGGTATTCGAGGAAACATTAATCAGTCTTCATTGACGAATAGATATTTCCTGGATAAACAGAATGACAAAATGTCGGATAAGTTCCCTGTAATAACTGGGACATCACAAGGCAGTGTTCTCGGGCCACATATATTTCTATTATATGTAAATAATCAACCTAATAACATAAGTAATGGGGCGATATATCTCTAGATGACACTTTCATCAGTATTTCGAGTAAAACGTCAGAAGAAATGAATAACCTCGTCAACTCAGTCTTATACGATTTCGATGACTGGTGTTATAGGAATAGACTGATAATTACCCTGAGGAAAACAGTCTGTATGCAATTTGCAAATTCATTTCATAGCCTGCATGATTTCAATTTCTTTTTCCGGAATGAATCCTTGGTATTGACGAGCTCAACAAAATTCTAAGGAACAATAATTGACTCACATTTTACTTGGCGAGAACATATAGAGTTCACATCGAAGAAGCCGAATCAATCGTAGTATCTCATCAAATCCCTAAAGAATAAATGAAATACTAAATCACTGATATCAATTTATATTGCCAAGTTTCATTCAATTATTGGCTACAACATCGGTGTCCGGGGTTTAATAGACAGACTTTCCATAAAACAGAAATCATTGCTGAGACTGATCTCCAATCTACATTACAAAACGTCATGTAGAGAGATATTTCATCAAAATAAAATACTAACTATTGCATGTATGTTCATTTTGAAAACAACGCATATCCATGAAAATAGAGGGCAACTATACTCGAGATCAGAAATCCATAATTACCATACCAGGAATAACAATATGCTTACTACCTACCTGAAAACATCATCATGCAAAGTATGAAAAGTCTCCTATATTTGTTGGTATCCGTCTCTCTAACATGTTGCCAAGCGATATGAAGACACTGTCATCTCAAGATTTGAAAAAACAGTTGAAACTATTCCTAACACAAAAATCTATTTACACAGTAGATGGATTCACACTTGACGTTGGTGATGCCGGATCTCTTTCATTATGACGAATTTATTTTAATATGTTATTTATTTTATTTTCATCTATATCTTTATGTATGCATTTGTTTCTCAACATGTATACCATTTCATGCCGTACTGATATTCATATGTGTGATGTAATATAACAAGACCGGTCCTGTATAAAAAGCAACCGATATTCTAGAATAACTTTCCTTTTTAAGGGTGGAAAACGACGCCATTAAAAGATGTATTTGCGTGAGTTTTGCGAAAAAATAACATCTGTGGAGCAGTTCAGCTGTGCAATAATTCAGAAATTTACCGAGTCGGGAAACTCTGGCTCTCTGCAGGAAATGAACTCAGCGAGAAACTTTTGATTCCTTCAAGCAGGCCTTCTGTCTTAAGTCATGATCTCCCATAAAAATTTCGGAAGTAACCATGACCGACCATAAATCGGGGATTTCTTAGTAGACAAGTTTATGGTTGAAACAAAATATTCAATTTTCACAGAACAAACTAGATTACATACAAATATGGATGTCTCGATTCCTTAGCGAATGGATCGACCTACATATGAATATCTGTTCGTTAGAATGTAAGTGGCTTGAATGACCAAGAGTCCCGAAAGGGGAGTTTTTGGTCATTTTCTCCCAAGAAGTTGATTTTTCGAAGGCTCTGTTTGTGAAGTTTGACCACTAGTCGGCATTGTCAGTATATTCAGAGAAAATTAGTAATAATTGTTCAAAAACATTAAAGTATCACAAAGAATTCCATAGTTTCATGTAGTACTGCTGAAATTTGTGAGAGCGCCAATTCTCGGGTGGCGGAGATCAAGGCAACAACCCCATTCCCGACTAGAATCGTGATTGGTCGACTCGATCATCACGAGCTTGCTTATGGTTTTTCAAAATCTCACCCCATTGGTTAGATAATTTATTCAAAGTACGGATAAGTTGAATGGGGGTTGAAATTGTTTTTATTTGTCAAGTTTCAATTTAAGTGGGGTAAGAGAAATCTTACGCAGAAAATTATCTCAAAAAAATTGTCATTTGATATTTCGTCGTGACGCGGGTTAAACTACCAGACATTTTATTCAAGTCAGTAGTTCCTTATTGGGTCTAGAGGAAATTCAAAATTAGTCTGTTTCGCGAGGGTTCTTTCAGATAATTACAAAATTTCATTCAGTAAAAAAGCTGGGATCCTTTGTTCTAAGTAGAATTTTCCAACTTTTGAAAGTTTAGTTGAGTTTCGTGTTGTTTAATACCATATATTATCGTTTGCAGAGTGTTATTTCAAATGATTTAGTCTTGTTCACGAAATTTCATTCAATTTATTTTTTAAGCATTCACTTACTTATTCCATCAGCATAATTACTTTTCTCGCTGAAAGCCAATGATAGAAATCGTTTCGTTTTGTTGAATAATTGCCTTGAGGGAAATCATTCCAAGAGCTATTACGGAAAATTATTGTGATACGTGGAATCCCGATGATAGCGTATGAAGTTTGTATTGGAGGCAACGTCGTCCTCCCAGACAACAGAACCAGCCAAGGAAATTGTGAGAGGGTATGTAATCATATGTGTTATTAGAAGGTCTGAGGGGTATAACAACCGACCATTCAAACAGATTTAAGTGGTAATCAAGGAAATTTCGAGTGAGTTTATTTAATGCACAGTCAATCCATTGTAGGGAGTATTCGATAATCTCGGGATTATTAAAAAATTTAACTCACATTGGGTCGACCGACATATGCGCGAGTTATTCGGTGGAGTCAATCAAAGCACAGGAGTGTGTTATAGTAAGTTCAACTGACCTGACCCGTTAATGTGTTTTCATACCATTTATTATTATCTATTTTTTCATTTCACAGTAACTTAATTATTCATTTTATACATTTTATATGTTCCTTGGAAATATGTCCTGTCCCATCTATATAATGTAGCTCAAAAGATGAATAAATCTATCTATATATCTATCTATCTTCACAAATAATGCAATATTGTTTTAATTTCTGTTGTTGGTCTATCAATTGTCTAACACTCTTTTTGGGTCCAAGAATACTGCAACAACATTCATTTTTGTCCAATTCAGTTTGAAAGTTACAAATTGTAAGTTGTAGAGCTCATTCACAGAATTATTTTACGTAAAACTGGACTGGTTAGTTATTAGTATGGAATTTTTTGACACATGATGCACTCATTGATTATAACTAGCAATTTATATAATTTTCTCTATTATTCTATTGCAAAATGAAGTTGTAAGATTGTTACCAGATATGCGATGGTATATGAAAACATAGAATTTAAACAAGTCTGATTAACATCATAAAATCCTGCTGCAGAAAAAACAGGTCTCCACTTTCGAGCATACTTGGCCAATAATAATAGTTTGCGTTTCAGTTTCTCGTCCTCTGTTGAATGGTGCATTTTATAGCACGTTTTTATTATTTTCGTGCCCATTTTCTCCAATGCGTCACATGACATTACTATCCTCACCAGCATCACCTGAAATGTTAAAAAAAAACAAAATAATATATCAGTAATTCTTGACACTTTTTTTGGGGATTATAACCTTCAGTAATCTGAGAATAAAATTAAGTGGATCAGGGAATCTATACAAGTAGTGTCAATAATGAGTGGTCCTCCACAAAAAATAAGCCTCAAACAATGGATCAGTAATGTTTTTAAAGGAAGTTCGGAATGTTCAATTAGGCAGAATACCTGGTGATAGATACAATTTACGGTTGAGAAAGAACATAATAACTCTGTACCCTTCTTAGATACTCTCCTAATCAGAACATCAGATAATACTATAATACTGGATTGGTACTTAAAACCCACTAGTTCAGGAAGATACATGAACTACCTTTCCAGTCACTCAAAAAAAAATGAAATTCAATCTAGTATTATGTGTTAAACACAGAATTGAGAAAATATCACATCCAATATTAAGAGAGAAAAATATAAAATTATTATATGAAATACTTTCCAATAATTCATATCCTTCAAATTAAAAAAAAAATATATTATATAATACTACTTCTGAAGTCCATCATAATGAACAGTTACATAATATCACATATTCGTCGATACCTTACATTCCTGAACTTTCTACTAAAATTATAAATGTATTCAAACATGAGAAAAACTTGAAAATTGCACAAAAGAAAATAAAACCATTGGAAAACTTGTATACTAAATTGAAACAAAAAGATCATATCACCGAAAAGTCTAACGTGGCTTATGAAATTCTCCTTGTTCAAATTGTAATAAAAAATATTTAGGCCAAACAAAAAATTGTTTAAAATCACGAATAGCATTACATAAGAGCAATTGTAGAACTTTAAAAGAAAACTCTTGTTCCTTAACGAAACATGTCATGGATAACGATCACATCATGAATTATGATTGTGCCAAAATCTTACATGTTGAAAAACATTTGAATAAAAGACTTTTTTTACAAATGGCTGAAATTAAATTACAAACTGATAATATGAATAAAAAACTGATATTGATAACTTACGTAAAATTTACTCGTACCTACTTTTACCAAAAAACCATTCTTCATTTGAAAATACCTCAATTAAAACTCCTCTGTATATACCTATTTTATTTGACATCCATGATTAATGATTGTCAGTGATCAAATTTTCATGTCACAACATCTTTTAAGTTTTCCTTTGTACTTTTATAATTATATAATATGTTCCTAATATTTGATGTCCAAAGAAAATCTCAAATTGAACAGTATGTATACTATTATTGCTTAAATATTTGTTTGTCCATATTTTTACTTTGTAGCCCTCGAAAAAGCAAATAAAGATTTGCGAAAGCTCGAGTAGCAAAAAGGAGTGTACCTTCTTCAAGACCGAATCCCCGATAGATACTCATTCTATAATAATAAGCCGGTTGAGATATATATATATATATATATATATATATATGACATGCTCTCCCCTATCAGAACTAAAAACCGAGGGGTTGACGTACTCTTATTTTCGAACCACCCTGTATAAAAAAAGTCAATTAACTTGATCGAGATTGAGGGAGTTCATCCAGGCTAAATTAAATCTTCAATAATCATCAGAGAACTCACACTGGTTGGTTTAAAATTAATCGAATGGGATTTTTCTTTGTTCACCCTGTTGTAGAGCACAAAACGAAAAAGTATAATGGATATGAGATTAACGTGACATTGCACCATCTTTGAGGCATGGTATTCCCAGAATAAATAGGCGTTTTGTCAATTCTCGGAATTGTTAAAAATTCTGAGCAGAAAGCTTTACTTTTCATCTTTAACACCCCGAAAACTAGTCGGTCATTTATTGTTGCACATGAATAATCAATTTGTGATGAGTTTTCTTTTATTATGACAGCTGCTGAAAAAAAAAATATTGCGTGTAACCTTCACGTGCGATTGAAGTAAACGTTGTGGCAGATATTACAATTAAACCAAAAAATAATAATGTCATGTTAGAATTCAATAGTTTATTTTGATGATATAATTCACAGTGAGCAACAGAAAGTCTTCCACTTATTTTCATCAAGCATTACAAACAAATCAATTCAATCATTAATACAATTTAAATAGGAAATTAAAGGTTTTATGATAACTAACATGTAAAAAATTTGCTAAATTTATTGAGAAAACTGCATCAACTGTTGTACCATATCGCGTTATTGATTGAAATGAAGAAATATTCATTGTTGAATTTTTCCCTCAAACAATCAATTTGTTGTTGTTGATATTCTTCTAAACGGAAATCAACATTGGAATTGTTAGAAATACTGTTAGATATTCTTCTTTGTACTTTTTTCTTATTACATTCGGCAGAAGTCAAAAAAGTAATAATACATGTCAAAAATATATCAACATAGCACACTTTTTATCAGGAAAAAGATAACATAGAGAACGTTATGTAAATAATTCATATTTTTTCGTAATCTCCGACACCCGCTCTCAACAATTATGAATTATATCTTCATACCAACCATTTCAATATTATTTCGCAATTTTTCAGGCCCTAGTGGTTTTGTTAAAAAATCAGCCAACATGGAATGGGGTGGGCAATATTGAAACATGATTTTATTTGTCAGTTTCAGATTCTGGACGAAATTGTATTTCGTTTCAATATGCTTAGTTCTGTCACGGATTTTTTAATTGTCAAGCAATTTCAGACATGACTGATTGTCTTCGAACATGAAGTTGTTACATTTCGTTGAAAATATTGTAACAATCCTTTCAGATAAATTGCTTGTTGAGAAGCTTCTGGCAATGAAATGAATTTAGCTTCCGTGGAAGAAAATGCCACGCAGGATTGTTTCTTGCAACGTCAGTCAAACATTGCTCTCATGAATTTGAATAAATAACTACTGTTTGACTTTGTGTCTGACCTATCTCCTGCCCAGTCCACATCTGCATGTCCATACAAAATATATTCATCAATATCAGATGATATTATTCCAAGTTCAATCTCCATATCGATGGTTCCATTGAGATATTTCATAATCCTTTTTACTTCTGACCATTCATACGTATAGGGATCACTGACGTTTCTCCCGAGAATTGAAGTAGCAACGCAGATATCTGGTCTCCTATTCACCGACAAATAAAATAGTGCACCTCTCACTATTTATTGATTATGGAATTCCACATTCTGGCAGCTTGTTTTAACCCATATATTGATTTATGTAGTTTGCATACCAGGTGTTCATGTCCTTCTTCGAAATAGCCTTGGGGTTGTTTCAAGTGGATTTCTTCCTCCAATTCAGCATTTAAGAAAGCCAATTTGAAATCATAATGGTAAACAGTCATTTTTCCTTTCCCAATAGCGAGAAATAGACGGAATATTGACTGTTTCACAACTGGAGCGAATACCTTGTCATAATCATGTCCAATATTTTGTGAGGATCCTTGAGCTACAATCCTGGCTTTGTATCTATTTGAATTTCCTTGACTATCAGTTTTGAGCTTGAAAATCAATTTACTTCCAATTGCTGTTTTCTCTCGTGGTAATTCAGACAAACTCCAGGTGTTATCCAGTTTCATTGCCAGTATATCTTCGTTCATAGCATTGATCCAATTTTTTGGGTCTTTTCCTTGAAGTGCTTCATTTCTTGTTGTTTACTTATATTCTTCGTTTTACTTCTTAATTTTTTTTCTTTTCATTTTTTTATTTTTCTTAGAATTAGAATTTTTATCTTTCTTTTCGCATTCATTGTAAGTATGTATTTCACCACTGGTTATAACTTCGGTTTCTCCTTCGGTTTCTTGTTCTCCAAATATTTCATCTGATGTCACAGTTTCCTTTTTATTTTCGAAGAAAATTTCCACTTCATTATAATTTTTGATGTTTTCAATAGTTTTTGAATGATGGTACCCACTGTGATAATCTTTCAAAATTTTAACGCCCCTACTGATTGAAATTCTTCCCGTACTTTCATCGAGGAGTCTATATGCTTTTGAACCTTTCATATGCAACTAATTTGTACTTCTTTGCTTTTTCACACAGTTTGTGTCGTTTTTCGTTTGGAATATGTGCAAAAACTACTTTCAAAAACCTTCAAGTGACTAACGGTCCCTTTAATTCCATTCCAAATCTCGAATGGAATTTTGTTAGTACCTTTTGTTGGAACCAAGTTTTTCAGATAATTCGATGTCATGACTGCTCCTCCCCAGTACGTATTTGATAGACTAGCACCAATTGCATACTTCTCACCATTTCAGTTGAGTACCTATTTTTTCTTTCAGCTACCCCATCTGTAGTTTTTTGCTTTTTTACACAGTTTGTATCGTTTTTCTTTTCGAATATATGCGAAAACTGTACTTCCAAAAACATTAGAGTGACTAACGGTCACTTTCATTCCGTTCCAAATCTCGAATGGAATTTTGTTAGTAGCTTTTGTTGGAACCAAGTTTCCCAGATAATCCGCTGACATGACTGCTTCTCCCCAGTACGTATTTGATAGACTAGCACCAATTTCAGTTGAGTACCTGTTTTTTCTTTCAGCTACCCCATCTGTAGTTTTTTGCTTTTTTACACAGTTTGTGTCGTTTTTCTTCTCGAATATGTGCAAAAACTGTACTTCCAAAAACATTAGAGTGACTAACGGGAACTTTCATTCCGTTCCAAATCTCGAATGGAATTTTGTTAGTAGCTTCCGTTGGAACCAAGTTTCCCAGATAATCCGCTGACATGACTGCTTCTCCCCAGTACGTATTTGATAGACTAGCACCAATGTACAATATGGAGTCAAAAAAACTAACATAGTCATTACAATACATTGAACACAGTTATTTCGAAGTATACTCGAAATATTCATTGATAGAGTAAAAACATCCCTCTATAAGATACTCTTCATCCTTCATTTTGGAAGTAGGTATTGATGGGATGCTTTTTACATTTGAAGGCAATTGCATATTCTCGAATCTGATAGAGAGGGTGATTTACGGAACAATCTTGTACGATGTTGTTGCAGTTTAATTAGATTTCCGTTTCTTGTTAGGTAATTGTGACACATTGAATTAGTTTCGGATTCATACTCCCGTTTTTTTACAAAGAGTAAATAATTATAAATGTATATAGATGGTAATGTTAAAATTATCTTTTCTCTTGACATGGGTCTACAGGAATCTGTGTGACGAAGGCCATACAACATACATATAATCCTTTTTTGAGAGGGAAGCTCTATTAATGTTCATTCGTTCTCCCCACAAAAGCACATAGTGAGAAAGTACTGAATGAACCATCGCATAGTAAATGTTTAGCAAATGTTCTTCATTCATAACCTTTTTGAGTTGTATCAATGCATAGAAACTGTTGTTGATTTTCTTGCAAACGTAAGTTATGTGAATTTACCAACCCAATCCAGAATCTATATGAAGACCTAAAAATTTTGTGGTTTCCGACGGCTGTATAGTCACATCATTGATATCAACATGTATAGGCTTCTATTGAAGTATTGAACTAACACCGTTTTATCGGCATCAGCTAAAAGTTTATTTGTGGGACACCATGTTGTAAATTTGCGAACTATTGTGTTCAGTTTCAACTGGAGTTCCACAGGACTATCAGCTTCTTCTGAAATTGAAGTGTCGTCAGCAAAAAATGATATTGACTTAGTTGTGGTAAATCATTGATATAAATCAGAGAAATTAGCGGTCCCAAAACTGAGCCCTGTGGAATTCCAATGTCTATGTTGAATATATCGGAGTTCGTATCATCCTATTTCACATAAACTTTCCTGTATTTAATATAAGTTATTACCCATGCGAAACAATTTCCCCGACATGCCTATGGCATATAATTTGTTATCGAGTATATCAAAATCTATGGAGTCAAATGCCCTGGTTGAACCTCTTATTATCACTCCTGGTTCCAAAAATATTGACGATTCTGGGACAAATTCCAATCAAACCTCAGACAAGGAATAATGAACCTAAAGTTTTATTTTATAATTACAATAACAGGACGATGTTAAGTAATTCTAGCAGTAGTTTGTAATAATAATATGTTATTATAATAATAATAATTCAAATGCATTGTCAATTATTATTATGAAGCTAAAACAAACTAATCATTTTGAATATTTTTTTGAAGACTAAATTGCCTAAATACTTATTTGAACATTAAAGTATACCTACATGATGGATATTTCGGAAAATATTCATGCGTACCTAGAACTGCAAACTATACCCACCCACCTGAAGAGGTATCATGGTTTTCGATGCTGATTATTTACTGATAAATCTACCCATAAATACAATTAGGAACTTATAATATACAAATATTGTCTGAAAAGGGATTATTATGCATAATATGTCAATATCTTAAAAAAAAGTTTTTTGTATAAAATATGCTAAATATGCTAAGTACATATTTGCCTCAGTCTACTTATTACAATTCCATTATGGTTTTTATAAAAATTGTATTTAAAAAGTAATTGATTCCGCCACTGGAATTTCCTTCCCTCTTCCCCTGCCTCTCTTAGGCACCCTGAAGCTAAGAATGAGTCACTGACTATCATTTTCATCCTATGTTATAGAGACATAATAAGTATACTCACCATTTGAATTACTAGGCTATAAAAAACGTTAATCTTGCGACCCAATTCTGTTCCTTCGGTGAAAATTGTTATTAAAACAGTCCCACAAGAAGACACTAAGACGATTACTGACAAAATGAGAATTTTGCTCCCAAATATGCTATTCATTTCATCAATAATTTTTGCAGATATCATCAGGAACTTGACAATATTTCTGATGGTGATGTTGGCTATGACTGGGTCTTCATCTACGAGCTTCCTTATCTTCGATTCCATGAAGCTGTATCTCAATTGTAGCAAGCGAGTAGTATAAATAATATAAATGAATGTTGTATATATGAAGATTTCAGTCTGTAGCACCCTAAGACAAAACAGAATCCCACGAAAATAAATCGCTAAGGATAGACTGCTGACAAAAATACCCAAGATGGTAAAAACTTCAAGCAAGAGAATAGAGATCTTCTGCTTGGACTTGAATTTCATCTCCCCAAGAGTGTATTCCATCTTCTCCAAACAACCGCAGAAGTTGCTCCAGTGTTTCAATTTAGTGTAATTGGATTCAATAACTGATAATACGAAAATTCTCCTCATTAGCAAGTGGAGATTGGAGACTGCGTTGACAAGAGAGGTGAAATTGAATTCAACGAAAGTTCTTATCACGTAATAAATGAGCGATGTGAAGAGAATTACTCGAAGTAACATGTTCAATCTTTTGTTTTTCGGAAGGAATGGTATTGCGCCATAATACCTTCCAATTTCAAAAAGAACTTTCAATAATTTGAAATCTGCTTGGTTTGATTCGAATGTGAAAGATTCTCTATATGCCACATACAAAATATTGGTTTCGTGCGACATATTTGGAGTTGACAAATGTTATCAATAACACACCAGAACGATTTAACGTTCGAGGTGATTAACTACTCGCCCAATTCATATGTTGGGTGATATTATCGTAAACCATGTCAATTTCGGATAAATGCATGATACTTCATTATCCTACAATACACGATCCAGATGTCAAAAGTTCAAGGTTATGCAAGTTTTTCCATGAAACCAATATACCTAATATCTTACAATGATAAGAAAGCCACCAAGGGTTATGATATCTGTAACATGTTCGCAGACTTCCAAAGCGTTCACGAGCCATCCCAACTAGCAATTTGATGCTTTATAAAAACTGAAAGAACGTTTACATATCATTTTTTATAAAGCTTTTGTTCGTCTCAAAAACATTTTTACGGCATTCTTACGGCAACTGTAAACGCTAAATGGGCACAGTCTTATAAAACGAAACATTTGTTTAAAATGTTTTATTACGTTTGGGACAGCTATTACAAAATTATTGTATAAACATTTACATATAATTTATAGGAACTGTATAGAATCACAACAGAATAGTTTTATGAGATTTTTGTAATAATCATTCACAAGTTCTATTCAGTTCATTATTTATCATTTAAGAAACTATTATAAATCTAAAAAAACTTTTTTATGGGAACTGCTTTCTCATTCGTAATAAAACTTTTTTATCGCGTACAGAAACAATAATAAGATTCAGCAGTTTCTTGAAGTATTCCACGGAAAATGAATAATCTTACCAGTTTCACAAAAGTGATATCTTTGTTGTTCTCGTGACAATTAAACATGCCGATAGATAATGTCTATGCTTCGTATTACGGTGGATCGCTTCTGCGTATTTATATTATTTAACACATCATAAATCCAACTATGAAGTTGATTTCGACTGCGGAGTAAATTTCACTGTGGATTATATAATATAAAATCGAATGCATATTGTGAAAAAAGGTTCAGACCGAATGAAAAAAAAATAGGTTGGTTGAAAAGCCATTCTATTTAGAGTTTTCAAGTTGATGTGCCATCCCACGCCATCTATCGGGGAACCACAATAGAGAAGAGAGAGAGAGAGAGAGAGATTTATTAACTACGTCCATATATAAATACATTTGTAGCAGGTCCTTGAGAAAAACATTTTTTTAAATTAAAAGTTACAAGTTGAAAAAGTAAAACTGAGTTGAAAGAGTAAAACTAAATTTCCTACGGTGATACATCACATTACAATACAGGAATAAAATGAGGTTAACTCAGAACTAGTCATTGTAAACAATACATAAAGGGGTATAAAAGTTGCAATGACAAACACATTAAAAGCCCAGATCATCCACGTTAAAATTATAGTTTAAAAAGTCCTTTACGGAGTAAAAGCAGTTCATCAGTAGACAAGATTTCACTGATCTCTTAAAATTGTAAAAGGTCATATTTCTTATTTCCAAAGGTACTTTATTGTATAGGCTTATATTCAATGAATTTTTCTGTGATACAGAGAGTCTATATCTTGGTGTTTTCAAGAGGTTTCCTGACCTTGTTTGGTGCTGATGCGTGTCCGCTGAAAGAGCAAAATCTGAATTTTTTTTATGTATTTCAAGCAGAGTGGAATATATGAACGCGGTAGGAAGAGGCATGATCTGGTGATGAATAAATAGAGCATGGCAGTGATCTCTGTAGCCCGCCCCTGATATTATTCGAATAACCCTTTTTTGTAGAACAAAAATTTTGTTCGAATGGGACGAATTACCCCACAAGACAATTCCATAGTCATAAGACTGTGAAAAAGTCCAAAATAGCTGGCTCTTACAGTATCGGCACCAACAAGGATTTTCAATCTGCGAATCAAGAACGTGACGCTTGATAATTTTTTCGACAGATTTTCCACGTGACACATCCAGTTGAGTTTGTCATCAATGGATATACCAAGTAACTTGACACTTTCCCCACCTGTTAGTGAGGAGTTTGAAGATATAATAAGATTCTGATTTTTAGCAGAATTGAGCATAAGCTTGTTTGAACAGAACCACTCATCTGTCATTTGCAAGGTGAGTTTGGAAGAGTCAATCAGTTCCTCTAATTTACTATTATGATCTATCAGTGTGGTGTCGTCAGCGAAGAGAATGCATTTTTTCGGTAATATATGATAATATAAATCATTGATATACAGAATGAATAGGGTTGGTCCCAAAACAGAGCCTTGTGTATTTCATTTCAAACGTGGTATCGGTGATATCATTCAATACCTTTTTTTTTCATTGTTCTTCGTCGAACCGTTCAAAAGTTAACAGGTGGGGATGGGGGGTATTAAAAGCTGCACTGTATTATGTAAAAAATATAGCCAATAAAACCAACTATCTTACTGATTTATGAGCTTCCACTTTGGAAATTTTGCTCAACCACTTTTTAACAGATTTGATGAATATTGAGGAATTGTTTATTTGTTTCAACTCCATTGGAATGTAATTATATATGTATATATTACCCCAAACACGACGTAGCTCCTGTGAACCGTTGAGGAGATCCTTCGACTGTCTTCGGTCCCCATCATCAGATCAATTCCGGGCCTCCATTATGTTGTAGTGAACTACATATGTGTGCCGAGTTTCAACAGAATCTGTTCACAGGTGTGAAATCGATAAATCATCCCCTATTGTTCTACCCTTAGGGGTGTAATTTCTTCTACAAATTTGAAAGGGACCAACTTCCGAACAAACCCTATACGATAGATAAAGTAATTGACCATTGACCAAAAAATCTTCTCCTGTGTAAAAAAAGCGTGGGGTGCTTGATATCAGTTATCTTAATATCATTATGAAGAGTGAGTAAAGCACTTCACGCTTTTCTACAGAAGAAACTATTTTTTGGTCAATTAATTTTTTTTTATTATCCTCAACTTTTTTGTCCTAATTATAATAATAATATATTTATTTTCCTTCGGTAGTGATATACATTTGTTCATAATAGTATATGGGTGTAGAAGAATAAATATAGTTAACCCATAAAAGGTTGCCCTCGAGCATGGGTATAGGGGTGGGTACATGGTGGAATTATAATAATAACTGTGTTTATGGAATAGTACAGAAATATTTAAGAGAAGAAAATTTGACAAGGGATTACTTATTTTGAAATTAATGATGATAATAGCAATAATAATACAGAGAATACATTAATTAGCAAATATTTACACAAAAATTATATACATATAAATATACACATAATATTAAAATAATACAATATGAAATACAAACATATATACTGTACAATTTTATCACTGTATTCAGAAAATTGACAATTTCTTTTTAGAAAGTTAACCTTAAAGTCAGGTCAAGAAGTTGATGGATTTTCAGTCTGTCTGTTTGTGTCATCCAATTCCTCAAGTGTCTTTTAAAGAGTGAAGTAGATTAATTTCTTTCAATTCTGGTGGTATAGAGTTATATAGTTTTGGTCCCAAGTAAACATATGACCGTCGTAAGGTATTTTTTTCAGGTTTTGGTACACATACTGAGTTATTTCTGTGTCGAGTAGCATGAGTGTGGTTAATTGGTATTAATTCGTGTTTATTAAGGTGTTGTCTAGTTACTGTTTGGAAGAAATAGAGTTGCCTTATGTCCATAATTTTTGTATCCTTATGTAGGTCCTCTGTGGGGTAGGTATATGGTTTTTTATACATACTTTTGATTGCCATTCGTTGAATAATTTCTAGCTGCGAAATATGATTTTTTGTTGTAGCTCCCCATGCAATTATCCCATAATTGAGGTGGGTTTCAAAGAGTGCATAGTATAGTATCCGTAAGTATTTAATATCGAATATTTTACAAAAATATCTCAACTTATACAGTACATATCTGGCTTTTTTCACGACATAATTGACATGGATGTCCCATTTTAAATTACTGTCAACATAAATACCTAGATATTTTACACTTTTAGCTGATTTTATATTAAAATTGCCATTTCTAGTAGAAATGTTTAGGTTGTAATATGTGGGTAAGTACTTTGCGTATGAGGTGAACGGAACGTAAATAGTTTTATCAACATTAATGGAAAGCAGCCGGCTGTCAAACCATTCCATAATAATTTTGAAATCAATTTCTGTAGAGGTTTTGAGTGCTTCCCAGGAGTCAGCTTTGTATATGATTGCGGTGTCGTCTGCAAAGCTAATTACGTCTCCTTCTATCTGTAGTTTATAGAGATCGTTCAAATATATATTAAAAAGAATCGGACCCAGGACAGTACCTTGAGGAACACCATACTTGACTGTTCTCTTTTCACTGATTTCGTCACCTATTTTCACAAACTGATTTCTATTACTGAGATAACTATTTAGTAAATCATGTGATGCTCCCCTAAATCCAAGTCCTTCTAATATCTCTAGTAGTTGGGAGTGGCTGACAGTATCGAATGCTTTCGCAAGGTCAACAAAAATGCATAGGACTGGAGACTTCTTATCAATATATTTACTTATTTTTGATGTCAGATAATTTATTGGGTCTTGTGTTGATTTGCTTTCTCTGAAACCGAATTGCCTTTCTGATAATATGTTGTATTTACTGAGATATTTATCGATTCGCATTTTAAGTATTTTTTCAAAGATTTTCGCAATATTGGATATCAGAGATATTGGTCGAAAGTTTTCAACTTCAAGGTTGTTTCCTTTTTTGAAGACAGGTGTTATTATGGCGGTTTTGAAAGCGTCAGGGCAGTTTCCAGTACGGATTGGTTCAAATATATAATAGTACCATCGTTTTGGTTTATTCTACCCTCATTATATATTATATTATAATCTTCCAAGTGGAATAAAGTAATATCTTCAATAATTCTCGTTTCAGTAAGGATGATGATATCAAATTTGGTTGATAGCTGATCCAGATTTATTTTGAGTTCTTCTATATTTTTTTGTAGTCCTCGTATATTCATCTGAAAAATCTTTAAATTGACTGAATTATTTGTGAGTTCAGTATTCAGCTGGACTAAATTATCGACCAATTTTGATTTGATTATGTTTGGTTGAAAGTCTCTTAAGTAATTATTCATAGTTGATAGTCGTATTTGCTTACTTATTATTATTTAAACTGTTTGTTTGTAATTCAAATTCGTATTTTTTTCTTCCTTCTTGAGATCTGAGTCTACTTTTCCCAGCTCCAGGCAAGGGCTCTTGGATTGGTTTAGTCAACTTCCTGATCGTGCCTGTTTTTGGAGTCATTTGATGTGCTTCAATTGTGGTGAAATTTTCTCGTTCTTTTGTAATTCCAATTGCTTTTTCTTCTTTGGGATTTTCAGATAACTGTAGAATGTGTTTTATTATTGGGACAGTAGGGCTCTGTACAGTTGGCGTTGGAGGAGCACTGTTGTTTTTTGGGGATGAATTATTTTCGTACTGCAACTCCTCAACAGTGTATGCAGTATGATTCACGTAGAGTTTATTGCCTTTTATGTAGCACTCATCCTTAGTATTTGCTCTAGCTTGAAGGAGATGAGTTCTTAGAATTTTCTTTGCTATATAAGAGTGTTTCTTTAGTTCTTTAAATTATAATTTTTTACTATAACTTCCGATACGGTATTATCATCTAGAAGACAGTGCAATTTTCCAGTACTTACGCCGTGATGTCCCATTATTGCAATTTTGCAATGAAGATTCGAGAAATGGAAAGTGCAGCAGATATGTGTTATACAAACTTAGAAAAGTAATGTTAATAAAATTGTATAACTTACTGTTTACATACGTTTAAACGGTAGGAACCCTGAGGAGTATCCTTTATAAGTTCTTATATTTCAAAAATATATTGAATACCTCTCAAATGAAAACTCTTTATCATACACTAGTCGAGTCGAGATTGACGTATGGGATCTTAGATTGGAGATGTATAGCCAGCAGTCACTTAAAATTCCTAGACCTACTACAAAAACAATTTCTGAAAATTTGTTTCAATAAAAATCGGACTTACTCTTCAAACCTACTTTTTTCTGAGAGTGAAACATTAGATCTCAGGCAATTATCTTACATATGTCTGTGGACCAATTAAAAAATGAAAGTTATTTCCCTTCCCAAGAACATCAAGGAATCAACATCCATTTTTTCATTAAAAAAAATTAATAAAGAACCATTTCCTTTCAACAGAAAGGAGTTATATCCACAATGTAATAGAACCGAATATTTGAATAATTCTCAACTTATTAGTAGAAATTATTAAATATTCAACTCACTTGTTATTATTGCTATTTTTAGGAGTTATTAGTTATTTAGTATTCAGTTCATCTGAGTTTCTATTCTATTATCCATGTTTCAATTTTCTTCCCTATTTATATCATAGTAACAAATTGTGAATCTGAATCAACAATATTTCTAAAATTTATTACCTATACACGGTGGGGCACCCCATACAACACGGTCTCTGTAAACCAAACCATTAATTTTTTTCGGGAATTTCTCCATTTCATTATATGTATATTGATTGAGGCTGCAAAATAAAATTATTTTGCTACAGGGTGGCTCAAAAAGTGTGACATATCAAAGTTGGGCTTTTTCAAATGGAACACCCTGTATTTCGTTACACTTTTAATAGGCCAGAAAAAAATAATATGATTTCATAAAAGGTACTATGTAGTTATTAATTTTTTTATGAAAATGCTAGGTACAATTTGAAACTAAATAACATCGAAATGTATAGAAATCATCCCTTCGATTCTGACCAAGCATGAAAGAGGTTTTGGGCTATTGATTTCGATAAAACCCGTTTCTCAATATTATACAGAATGTTCAAAAATCATTGTCACTTTTTTATAATTTCGGACAAAGATAACTTTGTTATTTCAAATAGAACACCCTGTATTTTTTTGGTCTGAACAATATAAAATTCAATTATCTTTCATTTCATATTGGGGTTCCCTATACCTAACCTAAATAGTTTTTCAGATATTGGCTTTTTCAAATTGTAGTTCTTATTTCAATGCATTCTTTGAATCAAGATAGCTTTGAAACGACATTTATTCAACTTGTTAAAAGAATTCTCATTGCCAGTTATTGTGTTTTACGTTATTCAGAACATTCACTGAATTATTAGCGTCGAAAATGAAAACTCATCCCATTCAAGAGCGGATAGATATGATTTTAGCGATTGGTGAGTGTTTAGAGAATTGCATTTTGGCGTCGAGGGTTTATGCCCAAAAATATCCAGACCGGAATCATCCAAACAAGTTGGTTTTGAAACGATTGCTACATCAATTTCGTAGGACTGGAAGTGTAGCTAATGAAAAGGCAAATAGACCAAAACATATCATTGGAAATCAGGAAAATGAATTTCTTATTATGGGATCAATCATAGAAAACCCTCATACGAGTCAAAGTAAGATCGAGAAAGATATAGGGATAAGCAGACGGAGCATTTCTAGGGTAATGAAAAAATCAAATTTCACCCGTACCGTATTCAGATGCACCAGGAATTATATGAGATAGACTTCCATCGATGAATCGAGTTTTGTCTATGGGTTCTGGACAAGTTTAGTGAGGATGGCCATTTTTTGGATTCCATTTTATTTTCTAATGAATCTACTTTTCACAACAGACACAACTTCCATTATTATAGTGATGTTGTTAATTCGTCTTTTTATCAAAGAATCACTTCAATAATCGTGAATTATACAGTTTTATTCAATTCCTAACTTTCTTAATGACAAGATGTCTCAATCAATATTATGTCAATCATAAACTGCCTTCAACTTCCTATGATCTAAATATATATATAAAAATATCTCTACAGGGTGTAAAAGCAACATTCCTTCCCCCCGTGAAGAAGTTCTGACTTCTCTTACTCTAGCCTTCTTCTTCCATGTTAATACTACACAGCTTTGCAACTGGTCGCTTGAATACTCCAGTGCTAGTTCTCACGTTGACCACCCGTACTCTTCCATCAGGTCCTGGATATACTTCTTCTACTCTCCCCAATTTCCATTGTCTTCTTGGAGAATTTTCTTCAACAATGATGACCATATCATTGACACTGATGGGTTTTCCATCATCATTCCATTTTGTTCTTTTTGTTAAAGTCGGTAAGTATTCTTTGGTCCACCGCTTCCAAAACGAATCTATAACTTTCTGGGATTTGGTCCACTCCTTCCTGAAGTCTTTTATATTCCCAAATTCAGTTATATAATTTGATGATCCCAATATAAAATGATTTGGAGTCAAAGATTCTAAGTCATTTGGGTCAGTAGAAACCTTAGTTATAGGCCTTGTATTCACAATGTTTTCACACTCCGTGAAGATCGTTTGCAAAAGTTCATCTTTGAGAACTTTTCCATTTAGTATAGTGTAAAATGATTTCTTCACAGATTGTACCATTCGCTCCCAGGCCCCACCCATGTGTGGTGACGCTGGTGCTAAAAATTTCCAATAAATACCTTCCTGCGTCAAAGTGGCTGATATTTTTTCCTGATCGATTTCTCTCATTGCTCTCCTCAGCTCTTCTGCTGCTCCCCTAAAGTTCGTCCCATTATCCGAATGAATCTCTTTAGGTTGTCCCCTTCTACCCCGCGAATGGCCATTATAGCCGAATCTGTTGTCAATGAATGGGCTACCTCAAGATGAATTGCTCTGATCGTGAGACAGGTAAAAACCCCATCTCTTCTCCCGTCGTCGTCCCACTGAAACCAATAATGGCCCAAAGTAGTCAATTCCTGTGAAGGTAAACGGTCTGACATTCGGTATCAGCCTTGTTACAGGAAGTTGACCCATTTTTGGAATAATGGGTTTGGCTTTACTAATTCTGCATTTCTGACATCTCTTAAACACTGACTTCACAGCACTTCTTCCATCGATTATCCAGAAACGTTGCCTCACTTCATTTAAAACAGTCTCCACTCCTTGATGAGCGAATTTTTCGTGATAATGTTGGAGAAGTAGTTGCGTAAATCGATGTTTATTGGGAAGTATAATAGGATGATTTGCAGAATTCAACATCTCGGGAGCTAGATTTGTCCTCCCACTGAGAAGCAATAATCCCCTTTCGTCAAGTATCGGCGAAAGGCTTTTTAGTCGACTTTGACGTATCAATGGTCTACCTTTTTGTATTCTTCGAATTTCTTCCCCAAAAACCTCTTGCTGACATCTTTTGATCCAATGAATCTCTGACTTTTGTATTTCAGATGCTTCCAACTCTCCAGGAAAAGAACTCTTACTTTTTCTCAATCGATGCAGAAGAATATTAACAAATCTCAATACCCAGGCAGTGACACGTATCAAACGATACCATTTCGAAAATCTACTGATATCAGGAAGATATACTTGCTCTTCTAAGATAACAACTGTAATTTCAATATTTTCTTGTATATGATTTTCCAGGTTGACAAGATTTTTCTTCGGCCATGTGGTTTTATCTAATTCATACAAGAAATCAGGTCCCCTGAACCAAGTTCTATAATTTGTTACATTTCCGTCATCTTTGCCATAAGTTCGAATTGCAATATCGGCAGAATTCAATTTCGAAGGAACCCAATTCCAGCCGTCTATGTTGGTCAATTCTTGAATTTCTCCTATGCGATGCACCTCGAACTGTCCCAATTTACTTCCATCACCTTTTATCCAAAAAAGTACAGTAGTTGAATCGGACCACAAAAAAACTTCATCGATTTTAATTTCTAAAGTGTCTCTGATCGTTTTAGAGAGTCTGCTTCCCATAACTGCAGCCTGCAACTCTAATCGTGGAATAGAAATGGGTTTTGTCGGTGCTACTCTCGCACGAGCCATGATAAGAGTAACATCTATTTCGTTTCCTGACAAAACTCTAAGGTAGCATGCTACCTCATATGCTTTTTTGCTAGAATCGCAGAAAACGTGCAATTCAATCTTTTTCGATTCAGGAATTTTGAGAGAATAACATCTTGGGATGGAAATATTTTCTATTTGTCTGAAGTCGTTTTGCCAAAGCTTCCAAGTGTGGTAAAGGTCTTCGTCTATGCTATCATCCCAACCAATCCCAGACCGCCAAATGTCTTGTATAAGAATACGTCCTTTTATGGTGAAATTTGTGATGAGTCCTAAAGGGTCGAAAATTGACATTACCATCTTCAGAATTTGTCGTTTGGTGGGTCTACTGTTTTCAAATTTATCGTCAAATTTTGAAAATTTAAAACAGAAGATGTCTAATTTAACCAAATCTGTGAGTTTTTCTATAACCATTTTCGAATTGCATATCCAGTTGACTAACTAAACCCCAATTTTTAATTCGTGAAACTTTGAATGGTTTCCAAGGCTTCATCCACAGAATCGGTACTGTCAGGTAGTCGTCTACATAATGTTTCTTGGTTATGGCCTCAATAATATTTTTCTGGTTGGATAACTCCTCGGCATTCACGTTTTTTACGTACTGAGCACATGTTGGGGAACAAGTTGCTCCAAAAGTCATAACATGCATCTCGTAAACATCCCATTGTCGACTCATATCCCCATGTCTCCATAAAAATCTTTGTGAGCTTCGGTCTTCTTGTTTTATGATAATCTGATGGAACATCTCCCTGACGTCACTGCAAAAAGCAATTTTTCTTTGGCGAAATTTCATCAATACCTCCACCAATGATTGTAATAAGTCAGGACCACACAGTAAATTATCGTTTAAGCTAGTTCCATTTGACTTTGAGGCTGCATCGAAAACTAAACGAAGTTTCTTCGGCTTGTTAGGGTTAATGACTCCAAAATGTGGCAAATACCAGCATCGAGGGCCTTCTTCGCTGGATTCCGCAAGAGTCAACTTTCTTGCGTATCCTTTCTAGATGTAGCTGTTTATTTTTTCAGTGTATCGCTTCGCAAAATTACTGTCCCTCTGCATTTGTTTTTCGACACACTTCAGCCGCTGAATAGCAACTGTTTTACTTTCTGGTAGATGGATATTATCTTCTTTCCACAAAAGTCCTATCTCAAATCTTTCCCCAACACGTCTTACCGAACTTTTCATTATATCTATAGCTCGTGCTTCAGCTTTATTTGTGTTTGTCTTCTTCGGGACTACTCCAAAGGCATCGGTGGTGAAAGATTGTTTCACCATTTCATGCAATGAAATGTCCGATATTTCAGAACTGCAGATGTGGAAGGAATATGACTGCTTTTCTTGTTCAATCGAATTCCCTCCATGAAGAATCCAACCAAGATTGGTTTTGGTTGCAATAGGTTCATTTTCTGTACTTTGAATGACTTTCCTGGCTACAGTCAGGTGTATATTGTCTTGCCCCAGTAAAATCATGGGTCGTTCACTTATTTCATGGAAAGGAATGCCTTCCAAATGAGAATACTTTTCCCAGTCGCTTCTTCGAATTTCTTGAACAGGCAAGGCTAAATTTTCGACTGTTCTGACATTTTTCATGCTAAACATTTTTGCTCCACTGAATATTCCCGATATTTTGAATTTCAAGCAGCTTGAGTCTTCATGACGTGATGATAAATTGTTTGTCCATTGGATGCACAGCGGCTGTGGTGTGCCATCTAGTCCTAGCCTGTTAGCTATTGACTTATCTACCAGGGTCACAGAAGAAGCTTCATCACATAAAGCTACAGTCTCCAAAACAGTGTTGTTACCATACAACTTTACTTTCACCATCCTTAACAAAACATTGCCTTCTCCATGGCCCACTGCAAGTACGTTCTCACCGTTTCGATTTTCTGTCTGAGTTGAATGGGTATCGGTATCTTCGACTGGTTTTCTTAATTGAGTGGTTTTATGTAACAGCTGATGATGTGAACGTTTACATCCATTGATGTTACACTGGCGTTTTGTTCTGCATTTTATGGTCTGGTGGTTGTTTTTAAGGCATGAAAAACACAGTTTCTTTTTTGTAACTACTGCCCATCTAGTATCAACATCATCAGAGGACAATTTTGAACAATTTTGTATTTTATGCCCTTTTATTTCGCAATATTTACAATTTTCGTCGCAGGATTTAGTGTCGGTTGAAATGAGTGTGGTTTCATGTCGTTTCGAAGAGAACTGGATATGTTTTGCTTTCATTTCCACTTTCGGACTCTTGGAGCTACTTACGAAACAAGCAGCAGTCGCTTTCTCATTGATCCAAATAGAAAAATCGTCCAAATTCGCCATTCCCCGTTTTCGCATAATTTCTTCTCCCCACTGAAATTTCAACGAGTCTGGTAGTTTCTGCACCAATTCTTGTAGAACTTGCGGGTTCGAAAGATGTTCGTAATAGTCCAAGGATTTGATGGTAGCTACCAGACAGCAAACATGATATGAGAGGTGAATCAAAGTGTCCATGTTGTTCTCTTTTATTGGTGGAAGATTTCTCACTTTCACAAGGAGTCCCTCGATGATTTGAATAGGTCTCCCGAATCTCATTTCCAGTGTTTTTAAGACTATATCGACGTTGTCTGAGGAGGTCATCATTCCTGATACTGCAAGCTTGGCTTCACCTCTTAAACACTTTTGCAATTTCACCATCATTTCTTCTGAAGAATATTCACATAATTTTGATATTCTGGTAAATTGGGAAATAAATGTTGGCCAATCTTCTGAATTACCGTCGAAAATAGTGAAATCCTTGTCTACAACCTGCCTGGCTGCGAATCTAACTTGCTTTGGGCCACTAGCTACGGACTTTTATGGCTTCACTAATAGTATTACATAACTGTTTGATTTCAGATATTTTTTCATTTCCTTTTTCTGTCTGTCTTTCCCTATTCTGTAATTCATATTCGGAGGGCGAATGCAAATCATTTACCCATTGTCTGGTATTCTCTGATACTTGTTTTTCATAATCGGGTACAAGTTCAGTTTTTGGTATCTATATTTGTGATTGAATCTCTTGAATTTCTGCGATTTCAGTCTCTCGCACTTTATTTTCCAGTTCCAAGATTTTCAGCTGATTTTCTAGTTTTTTCATTTCAATGGCTTGCTTAATCTTCCCAACTTCAACCGCGTGTCTTTTTCTTTGGAGGGAAATACTGTCTACTTTCGAAAGTCTAGAATTCACTGAACGAACAGATGAGGTTTCTGGTACATTATTACCAACGTCTTTGGGTCCTAGGCATTGACTCTGCTTGTCTGTCTGGGTTGAGTTTGCCTTGTCCATTGGAACTACATCCTGTTTGTCCATTCTTTTTGTTAGAAATTGATCAATATTTCGGCTTTTTTCATTTTCAGAAATGTGTGACTTGACACTGACTGAATGTCGTCTCAATCCAAAAGCAGGTGGCCACTCATAACTGGGCTCTAGTTTATTATGGGTACCTGCAGTCAGTCTTGTTGTGTTTGGCATGTCTTGAACTCCTCTGGAACTACTTCTTCACCAAAGAACTTGTTATCAACTCGAAGGACCAATGTTAATTCGTCTTTTTATCAAAGAATCACTTCAATAATCGTGAATTATACAGTTTTATTCAATTCCTAACTTTCTTAATGACAAGATGTCTTAATCAATATTATGTCAATCATAAACTGCCTTCAACTTCCTATGATCTAAATATATATATAAAAATATCTATACAGGGTGTAAAAGCAACAGATGTGAATCCTAATTTTTTCCGCACTCTGGATCACCAGGATAGATGGTGTTACGGATCTTCCTGTATTTTATTTGAATTACCCTAGAAACAGAAATGACAGAAAGAAAACGATCATTGTCAGAGAACACAACGACATAACTTCTCTTTTGTAAACACCTCTGTACCAGTTCCCTATGAAGTAAACGATATAGTAATTACAGTCCACAAGTGTATCATTCATTTACATCGAACAGATGGGCTGTTAACGTGTGTGGAGGAATTATAGGTACACAAGTTATAGGACCATACTTTTTTAATGGAAACTTGAATGGTAAATTTTTTTTAAAAATTTTACGAGATGATTTGCCTGAGCTCCTGGAAAATGTGCCGCTAAATATCAGACAACGGATGTGGTTACAATTGGATGGAGCTCCGGCACATTTCAAATTCAGTGTCAGACAGTTTTTGAATATGTGCTTTCCGAATAAATGGATTCGTAGGGGAGGACCACAAAATTGGCCAGCGAGATTACCAGATTTGACTTGCCTTGATTTTTTCCTATGGGATACTTGAAGAATGAGGTTTACGACACTCTTCCAACCACACTGGAAAATATGAAGCAGATAATTATGCTGCTTTTCGAAGAGTGACGCCTCAAATGTTATTAAATGTTAAGAAGTCTTTCATAGAGAAAGTGGTCAGTCATTTCGAGCACCTACTTTGAATTAAAAATATTTCTGTTTCATATTTTGTTGTTGTTTCAGTTGGATAATAAAAAAAAATTGTATAGTCTGTTTAATGAACTACTATCAGAATATTAATGTAAATGATAACTTCATTTCAGTGAATAGTAAATATTTTCGATAAAGTGAAGTATAACAACCGTCAATGAGAATTCTGTGAGCGAATCAAATAAATGTCGTTTCAAAGCTATCTTTATTCAAAGAATGCATTGAAATAAGAACTGCTATTTGAAAAATAATAGTTTAAAAAAAACTAAAAGACACGCTTTAATAGAAAACCAGACTAAAAAAATAGAAAATAAGGAAAAAATATATTTTATTTAAAAAAAGCGTGGGGTGCATGGTATCGCCTCGGTGTGTAATGTACTATATATAATTATTGATACCATGCACCTCACGCTTTTTTTTAAATGAAATAAATTTTTTTCTTATTTTCGATTTTTTTAGTCTGGTTTTCTATTAAAGCGTGTTATTTAGTTTTTTTAAACTATTATTTATTTCCTACTTTTCAGTGTGGTTTATTTATAGAAGCGTGTTTTTTTTAAACTATTATTTTTATTAATATTTTGCAAATTGAAAAATGGAATAATCAATAATTTATAAAATTAAATAATCATAATCTCCGACCCCAAAAACCCCCACATACCAATTTTGAATAGAATCAGACCATAATCACAGAACTCGGCCGCCATTTTTAAGCCGCCATCTTGAATTTTCCAATTTTTTCAAAAGAATCATAATATTCGACCCCAAAAACTCCCACATACCAACTTTGAATAGAATCAGACCATAATCACAAAACTCGTCCACCATTTTGGAGCCGCCATCCTGAATTTTTCAATTTTTAAGCGAATTGGACAATAATCACAAAACTCGGCCGCCATTTTGAAGCCACCATCTGAATTTTAAAATTTTCACAAGAATCATAATATTTTACCACAAAAACCTCCACATACCAATTTTGAATAGAATCAGACCATAATCACAAAATTTGTCCACCATTTTGGAGCCGCCATCTTGAATTTCCAATTTTGACGAAAGAATCATAATCTCCGACCACAAAAACTTCCGGATACCAATTTTGAAGCGAATCGGACCGGAATCACAAAACTCGTACGCCATATTGGGAGCCGCCATTTTGTTTTTTTTTCCACACAAAGAGTTCTCGATGCATTGTCACCGGAATTATGTACACCTGCCAAATTTCAAATCATCCGGACGTCTGGAAGTGGGTCATAATCGCGCCCGATTGAATTTTCCAATTTCTACAAAAAAATCATAATATTCGACTTCAAAAACCCCCACATACCAATTTTGAATAGAATCAGACCATAATAAAAAACTCGGCCGCCATTTAAAGCCGCCATCTTGAATTTTTCAATTTTTACAAAAGAATCATAATATTCGACCCCAAAAACCCCCACATACCAATTTTGAATGGAATCAGACCATAATCACAAAACTTGGCCGCCATTTTGAAACCGCCATTTTGAATTTTTCAATTTTCACGAAAGAATCATAATATACGACCCCAAAACCCCCACATATCAATTTTGAATAGAATCAGACCAAAATCACAAAACTCGGCCGCCATCTCGAATTTTTCAATTTTGACGAAAGAATAATAATCTCCGACCACAAAACCTTGTGGATATCAATTTTGAAGCGAATCGGACCATAATCACAAAACTCGTACGCCATATTGGAGCCGCCATTTTGTTTTTTCTTCACACAAAAATTTCTTGATGCATTGTCACCGGAATTATGTACACCTGCCAAATTTCAAATCATTCGGACGTCTGGAAGTGGGTTAGGTTAGGTTACACCGACAAAGAGTCGGTTACAAACAAACAAACAAACAAACAAACATACAAGTGAAGCTAATATAAAGCGTGTAATAAAGCGTGTAAAAAGCCAATATCTGAAAAACTATTTAGGTTAGGTATAGAGAACCCCAATATGAAATGAAAGATAATTGAATTTTATATTGTTCAAACCAAAAAAATACAGGGTGTTCTATTTGAAATAGCAAAGTTATCTTTGTCCGAAATTATAAAAAAGTGCAATGATTTTTGAACATTCTGTAGAATATTGAGAAACGGGTTTTATCGAAATCAATAGCCTAAAACCTCTTTTATACTTGGTCAGAATTCGAAGGGAGGATTTCTATACATTCCGATGTTATTTAGTTTCCAATTGTACCTAGCATTTTCATAAAAAAATCAATAACTCGAGAACGGTTATAGTTAGGTACATATTACCTTCCATGTAATCATATAATTTTTTCCTGACCTACTCAAAAGTGTAACGGAATACAGGGTGTTCTATTTAAAAAAACACAACTCCGATATGTCACACTTTTTTGAGCCACCCTGTAGACTTCAAAATGATTTCCTTTTGCAGCCTTAATCGATATAATGATAATAATAATAATAATAATGAAATGGAGGAATTCCCGAAAAAATTAATGGTTTGGTTTACAGGGACCGTGTCGCAGGGGGTGCCCCACCCTGTATAGACATAGCCTTAGTGGTATATCTTTGTTTATTCGTATGGTATAGGTTTTCGAATAAGTAGCTCGATTATCATTTTTCATAATATATTTTAAGAATATTTCTTGTCAATCAATATGTAATTCTTAAGGAATAAACATTATTATTATTATATTATATTATTATTTATATTATTAATGTACATGTGAATCGAGTGTTACTATTCATAAATATTACAGAAAGACAGTATTGAAATCATATGCTCAGCGTCAAAAAGAGTATCGAAAGAAAAAAGAAACCGTAAGGAACTTCGTCCCTGACGCAAACGATTTTTTTTCTGCCACTTTGATGGTGGATTGTGGGATATTATTTCCCAGATCCCGGTGTGTCCTGTGTTTAGGTCCACTTTCCAGCTCCCTGGGTATCGCATCCTCAAGTGGTTTGTCATTTGAAACGATGGCAGGCACAGAAGGACGAAGTTACCCATTGATATCTGGCTAACTTAGTGGTCACAAGATATGAACTCAACCGTATTTTTTTCCTTATTTCGAAAATTATCACTGTTTTGGGCGTGTTGATCGTGAGACCGATTTCTCCACCCTACCCCATCATTTTTTTAAAAGCCAACTACATGTGCTCACAGACAACGCTCATAGCGAGTCCTTCTAGTCTGCAGGGCATCGCAGACGCTTCTTTTCGCCCCGTCAATGCCACCTTCTATTTTAAAAAACTCCTATAGTCCGTTTTTTTAAATATAGTATTTTCTCCACCCAATGCACAACTGCGTAGAGGGCAGTTTCTGCCAACCGTCCACTCCTTCCATTAGATGCCCGTCTACTATTTCGGAGCCATGAATAGAAAATATGAGTGGCTTATAAGTCTCAATGCCTTCTTCTTCGTAAAGTATTTTTTGCCCTGTTTTGTTAGGCTTGACCTGCAGATTTGTTTCAACCATGGAAACATATATTTCAGGAGTTTCTGTAACATTGAGTGATTCACTGCCCTGTGTGGTCCACTACCGAAAGTATTTCGTTACTATCCATTAGGAAAACCACTTATCAATCACGCGAACGTGATATGCTCTCCTGATATACCCATAATTCGCCTGCTCTATAAAATGGACTTTCAGTAGATGATATAAAGCCTGACCAAGTTCCATCCGTCTCAAAAGCTCAGTATAACAGCTAGTATAGCAAATTTTGACAGTGAATTGTTTTGACCACGTTCAAGATATAACCCATTTTCTTCACCGTAGTTTTTTCTTGAAGTCTCTCCTCACATCTCGAAAGTTGTCTCAGTCCCAATCCCATCCCGATGTGACCGCTTCATGATGATTTCGCCTGGCAATATTTTTCAAGTGGTCCTTTCTTATATGACTGGTTCTACTTTTCTTCTACTTTCCACCTATTTGTATAACTCTGGAAGGAAATGAAGTTCCCATGAAACCTCTTTCAGTAGAAGTGTCCCATTTGTCCAAGTTGTTAGTGTACAATTTGTGAAAGCATTGCAATTGATAATTGGAACATGGCATTCGGAAACTAACTGTCAGTCTGAACTCGATTAGAGGAAGATGAATATGGAATGAGTTAAGCCGGTGTCTCACGGCGCGAGACTTGACGAGCTCGGCTTGGGGATTGTCGACTCTCGCGTTGTGAGATCGGTCGACTCGCGTAGGATCGAGACTTGGCAAGACTGAGCTCGAGGTGGCTCGACCTTTCCCATGAAATGTCGGTAATTCTACAATCATCAAAGGCGCGTGGTCCAACCAGCTGGCTCGTACTGTATGGCTTGTTGAGCAGTCTCACGGCGCGAGGGTGCCTATCGTCAGTGTCAGCTACGACAAGGGAGCGGTCATTCAGAGAGATAGTTTGGTGGCGGCAGGGTATCGTGTATTAACATTAAGTGAAATTGAGAAGCAATAATTGAATTCTTAGATTTATATGGGACCGAATCACATAAAATAATATATAATAATACGCTGCTGCACATGATATCCATTATAAACTGAATTACTACTGCACCGGACAATACCTGCCTTCCTTGGCTCGTGTACCATTCTCAAGGCACTGAGAGACAACAAGCCAGTCAAATTATACACGCCGTGAGAACGATTAGGCTCGAGATTGCACAAGCCTCACTCTTGTGATCCAAGCACAATCCTCCACGCCAAGCTCGCCAAGTCTCGCGCTGTGGGTCACCGGCTCTGAGCCGGCGCCTCTCGGGATTGTCGAGTCTCGCGTCGTGAGCACGGTCGATTCGCGTAGAATCAAGACTTGTCAAGCGTAAGCTCGAGTTGGCTTGAAATGTCGGTAAATTCTCTAAAGCCGGTGTCTCACGGCGTGAGACTTGACGAGCTTGGCCCGGAGGATTGTGCTCGGTGCACAGGAGTGATGTTTGTGGAATCTCGAGTCTGATAGGTATCACGGCGTGTATAATTTCACCGAATCGTTGTCTATCAGTGGCTAGAAGTTGGTACACGAGCCTAGGAATGGATACATTATCCAGTGCAGTAGCTATAGTTAGCGCCGATGGGAGGATAGCATGTGCAGCAGCGTATTCTCATATACATTCTTTTTCTCTAATAAATCTGAGAATTCAATAATTGCTTCTGAATTCCATTCCATGTTAATACATTATAATAAGAACAACACTCAACTATGCTCTGTCACCACTAAACTTCCTCTCCGAAGTGACCGGGCTTCCGTCGTAGCCAACACTGTGGACAGACACCCTCGTGCCGTGTGATCCCTCAACAAGCCATACAGCACGAGGCAGCTAGTCGAGCCGCGCGCCTTCGATGTGTGGGAATTTACTGACATTTCATGGGAACGATCGAGCTTACGCTAAACAAGTCTCGATCCTAGGCGAGTCGACCGTAACCAAGACGCAAGACTCGACAGTACCCAAGCTGAGTTCGTCAAGTCTCGCGCCGTGAGACGCTGGCTTAACATCGAAGGCGCGAGGCTCGACTAGCTGGCTCGTGCTGTATGGATTGTTTAGCGGTCACCCGGCGCGAGGGTGCTTGTCCACAGTGTCGGCTACGACATTAACAAATGTCACAAAACGGTTGGTTTTCATCTAGAAGTGAATACTTCGATGTTAGGCCAATTCTCAAGCGGTTTAGTGTAACCTGCTCACGACGATTCAGTGTACATGGAATTTTCCATGGATAAACAGAAGCTTTGACTTCTCTCAGTTTAGAATTTGTGTTTTACCATTGTTGTTGCCATTCTTGATGGAGGATATTCGTAATATGATTACGAATATAAAGAGGGTTTACTGATATATCTTCAAAGTTAACGTTATTTGTCGCAGTTTTTGCTGCTTTGTCGGCCCATTCATTTCCTCGGATACCGATATGATTAGGGGTCCAGACAAACATTATGGTTTTAAGATAAGTGCCATGTGAAGTGGAATGAATAGAAAAATCGAATTAAACGGTTTTCTTCACATAAAGGATTTAATATAAAATTGAACCAGAAAATGGTAGATCCCAGGTGAAAAACAACTACTTTCCTGGCAAATACGAACGTTAATGATAACAAAAATCCATGCATACTTCCATATAATATCAATGGACATTGAATGCAAATGTTTCTTTCTGATAAGCTCGATTATGTTTCATTTATGTCGTGTTCACCTAACAATCCGAATACCGGTTTCAGGCTTCTTGGCCCTCATCAGTACGGAGTAGTCAACCAGCCAAAGGTCCAAAGAACTCTGGCTGAAGTGAGACACAACGTAAACAAACCATCATCGAGCTTGTAACACCTATAGGTACGCCGGAAAAGATGAACTTTAACTGGCGGTACCTAGTGACAGAAAGAAACACTCCGAAAATCTCCCACCTCGAGAGGTTTCTAAATAAAAGATTCCTTCTCAGTAGGAGTGGCTAGCCCGTCTAGCATATAGTGAAAGATAAGTGCCATGTGAAGTGGAATGAATAGAAAAATCGAATTAAACAGTTTTCTTCACATAAAGGATTCAATATAAAATTGAACCAGAAAATGGTAGATCTCAGGTGAGAAACAACTACTTTCCTGGCAAATATTTGCATTCAATGTCCATTGATATTATATGGAAGTATGCATGGATTTTCAGGTGAATATCATTCAACGTTCTGCGTGGTATTTGCCAGGAAAGTAGTTGTTTTTCACCTGAGATCTACCATTTTCTGGTTCAATTTTATATTGAATCCTTTATGTGAAGAAAACCGTTTAATTCGATTTTTCTATTAAGGTTTTAGTTCTCTGCGTGGGGTCATAGATGAGACATGCAATATTACATGCTGATGGATTCTCATACCGAGGTCGTATGACACCCTGTATGGAGCTAAGGGAGTCAGGAGAAGGTTCGGGGAAAATTGTAAATAAGACAATTAATATAAATAAAAAACTAGGTTGGGCCAAGCACAGATCCCTGAGGAACGCCGCATCTGACTTCTCGCTTCTGCGATTCTGTGTTTGCTCGAATAACACCAACCATTTCACCCAGCCCAACTGATAGTAGGCGACCTATCAAATACGATTTGAACCAAACATGACGCATTCCTGTCAGGCCATATAAAAATGGGTTTGTTTCAAATTGGATATCATCTTATTTACGAGAGAATATGCAAGATCAGATGTATTCTTACGTTCACGGAAACCGAACGTTGTTAGGACTCCATGTTTTTCTAGATATTCAACTAATTGCACTTTCACCGCTTTTTCCAAAATTTTTAAGAAGACTTGTAAGAGTGTAACCGGCCCGTTGTTTGATTGATCTCTTTTCTCCTTTTTTCAAAAGAGGTTTAACGACTCCAATTTTGGAGAGTTTGGATAAGTACCCTTTGCTAAGCGAGAGATTGAATATACAGTGACCGGCAGAAAGTACGCATCATATGGGAAATTCTTTTATTAATAAATTTTGACGAATATCGATATGTGCAATCGATTCTGCATCAGAAGCAACACCAAAAGACGTTGTACAGTGCCGTTCGTCTTTTCGTGTTTGGAGGAAAACTTGAAAAAATTAAAAAATATGTTTCAAAACACACTTAGTTGGGAAAATATCGAAAAATGTTATTCGAAAAAGTTGTTCAGAACGTTATTTTATAGCAATGTACAAGTTTTGAAAAAAATCTGAGATAAAAAAATAAAAATAAATTTTTTGCCATAATAAAAATTTCAATTTGGAAAAATACATTTTAGACAAACAAACTCATCAGTTAGGCCAACAGTTATATTTTAAATGATATTTTGTAAATATTCGCAAGCACTTCTATTTTATGCGGATAAAAATTGAAATCTATGTATTTGCCATGTATTCAGCTGCTTCATAAGAGGTCACTGAAATATCTCCAGGACATTATAATCCCGATACTGTTCATTATTAATGAAGGTCCTTGTATCTACATAATTTCAAATTGAATTTTTTAGTCAAACAAAAAATAAGTAGATTTTTGGCAAATTGTTGGAATCATACAATATTATCATTGTTGATGCGTGCATCGACAGGTTACCTCATGATCAAAGAGGCCATGAAACAATTGACTAATAATGACAATTTGTTATTAAGAGTTGTCAAACGATTTAGTAGTGTTATTATTTATCCAGGTGTTTTTATCGTCTTTATTCTATAGTTTTTTTCATTGTAACAGTTACATTTTGTTGTGTGTTAACAATAATTAGAGATGCCCCAAGAAAAGCTGAGTTTGCAAGAAAAAATTGAGCTCGTCTTAATATGTGGTGAGCATTTCCATAGTTCCAGAGAAGCAGCAGATATATTCAATGCTAGATATCCAAATAAGAATATCCATGGATCTACTGTGTTGCGTATTTTGAACAAATTTAAAGCTACAGGCAGTGTAGAAAATCGTTACAAAATTCCACATAGTAAGCCCGTCACTAATGAGGAAGGTACCTTCAATGTTTTGTTATCGGTCACAGAAAATCCACGGATGGCACTATCGGAGAGGCAGGAACAAACCGGTATATCTGAAAAATCCATAAGAAGAATTTTGAAGAATAACAAATTTCGTGCATACAAACCAAAATTCATCCAAACCTTACTCGATAGAGATTTTGATGCACGCTTAGATTTTTCATTTTGGTTCCAAGGCATGATTGAAGAATGCCAACATTTTCCTAGAAACATTTTATTTACTGATGAGGCGACTTTTACATCAAACGGTACTGTCAGTTCCCAGAATTGTAGATGGTGGGCTGATAAGAACCCAAATTGGAAGATAGAGGCAAAAAGTCAATTTTATTTCAAAACTAATATTTGGTGCGGCATATTAGATACACAGATCGTTGGGCCTTACTTTTTTAGGGGCAACCTTAATTCACGAAATTCCTTAGTGTTTTTAAATAATGTGTTTTTTGATTTCTTACATGGATTACCGCTGAAAGGAGGAATGATATTTTTTTCCGTGACGGAGCGTCAGTACGTAGTACCCTCAAAGTCAGAGCGTGGCTTAACGAACACTTTCCTCATAAATGGATAGGACGATATTCAGAAAACCCGTGGCCTGCAAGATCCCCAGATTTGACGCCCTTGGATTTCTTTATATGGGGGTAACTTGAAAGTAGGGCTTATAAACATCGGCCATTTCGTAATATCGACCATTTAGAAGCAGTAATACGACAATGTATCAATAACATTACACCACAAATGCTACGAAATGTGTCCAGAGAAATGAAATCCCGAACAACTACATGTATTGAACGTCAGGGTGGACACGGCGAGTAATGGACATTTTACAAACTTTCGAGTATGCATTAAATTGTTTGGTTTATAATTATTTCGCTTCTAATTTTATTATAAAATGTAATTATGTAAAAAATGTAATCAATTTTTTGTTCTAATAAAAAATTCATATTAAAATTCTGTAGATACATGGTTCTTTGTCAATAATGAACAGTATCGGGATTATAATGTCCTGAAGATATTTCTGTGACCTCTTATGAAGCAGCTGAACACATGGCAAATCCACAGATTCAAAATTTTCTTCGAATAAAATAGAAGTAGCTGGTGAATCTTTACAAAATATTATTCAAAATATTACTCTTGGGCTTTACTGATGAGTTTCTTTGTCATAAATGTATTTTTCCAAATTGAATTTTTTTTTATGGCAAAATTTATTTTTATTTTTTTACCTCAGATTTTTTTCCTAACTTGTACATAGCTATGAAATGTCGTTCTAGACAACTTTTCCAAATAACATTTTTCAATATTTTCCCAAATAAGTGTGTTTTGAGACATAATTTTAAATTTTTTTAAATTCCCCGCCAAACAAGAAAAGACGAACGGCACTGTACAACATCTTTTGGGGTTTCTTTTGATGCAAAAGCGATTGCATGTATCGACATTTGTCAATATTTTTATTTAAAAAAAAACCCTTCTGCCGGTCACTGTATATGTCAAGGGTGGAACTAAGTTATCAATGCATTATTTCACCAAAGTATTCGGGATATTATCGTGACCACTAGATTCCTTATTAGCCATGCTTTGAATTATGTCCCTTATATCATGTTCTGCGACAGGATGGAGAAAAAATTAGTTTATGTTATTGGAACTGACATTGTTCAAGATGGTTTTGATCGCTGGTTAATCCAGATGTGAGAACAAAGGCCTCATTGGTTAAAAAAACATAATTCTTCACACACCTCATTTTGATTTGTGACTGAGGTACCATTCTTCCTGATACGAACTTCAGTGTGTTCGTGCTTTTTCACTCTACCCAAGCATTCCAAGCATTCGTCCACGAATTTCCAAGTAGTTTCAATTTTGTTTTCAGAAACTTTTTTCATTGAATTTTTTGCTTTTTTATAACTTTTTTAGGGTCCTACAGTAGTTATTGAAAAACTGGATTATATTTAAATTTTCAGTTTATTTTTCATTTTTACCAAACATTTTTTGTTTTTTCATGATATCCTTGTTCCTTGGTAACCCATTTTTTATTTGTTTTATTGCTGCATCCGTGTTTGTTGAGCTATATAAATCGGACCAATCTATTACACGGAGCATTTTTCCGAACTTTGCCTTATTGCTTTTAGCGAATAGTCTTCTCAATTCGAAGCCAGGGCGATTAGGGTGAGAGCAAAAAGTATCCAACTTGGAGAGTTGGCCACATTGATCCGATGTCTCAATTGCTATATTTTTCGCCGTATACGATTCTCCAGCGATTATGATAAAATTATCGAGAAGTGTTCTCGTTGTTTTTGTGATTCTTGTCGGTGTACTATAAAGTAATAGGACATAAGTAGAATGTTTTCAACTGTATTCAATTATCTTAACCTTATTCTACTAGAGCATAGGGAAATTGAAATATTTGGCATGAAAACCGAGATTGATGAATAGGTGCCACCGATATAAATTCATTAGCGTTCGATAGAAGTAGACCTACATTTTTTTCCCTTTCCTCTAGTACTATATGAGTAGAATATTATCTACTGTATTTAAACCACATTTCACTATTTGTCTAATGTAACAGATGAAACGTGACTACGCTTTGAATCTTCAGGAAAAACGTCATGGCCCTTTTAGTTTAGCTGTGGCATTAGATATCTCCAAGGCATTCGATCGAGTTTGGCACCAGGGACTCCTCGCCAAGCTTCCATCTTATGGCTTGCCCCCTCAGCTATGTTCTCTGCTTGCCAGTTTTCTCTCAAACAGGTCTCTCCATGTAGTGGTCGATGGAGTTTCATCTGACACTCTACTCATAAATGCTGGTGTTCCGCAAGGATCCATTCTAGCACCAACACTATTTTTACTTCACATCAACGACCTGTTGAAAGCAACTTCATGTCCAGTACACAGCTTTGCCGATGATAGTACCCTCCATACCGCTTTCTCTTCCAGAGCCCCTATATCAGCCCGTGAAACCAGAAATGAACGAGGAAGAAATGTTAACAATATAAATATGGACTTAGCAACAATTCTCGAATGGGGATCCAATAACTTGGTAGAATTCAATGCAAACAAAACACAAGCATGTCTTTTCTCTAGAAAAGCCGATCTCACTGTGCCTAACATAACTTTGTCAGGAGTAACCATACCACTGAAGTCATCCATATCGATGCTTGGTATTACTATCAGCAATAACCTTTCCTGGGAAAATCACGTGAGGTCCATTGCCAAAGTGCATCCCAAAAACTTGGTTTTGTTTCGTGCCAAGAGCTATTTCACCTCCAGTCAGCTGCTTATGATCTATAAGGCACAGATCCGACCTGTCCTGGAATACTGTTCCCATATTTGGAGTGCGGCACCTAAACATATCCTGAAGCTATTGGATTCTGTCCAAAAAAGGGCAATTCGTCTCGTCGGTGATGCCTCGCTTACAAACTCGCTCACTTGTCTGGAACACCGTAGAAAAGTTGGCGATTTGTCTCTATTTTATAGATATTTTCATGGGCGATGCTCTTCTGAAATATCAACAATCGTTCCTCCTTTGGCAGTCTCTTCGAGATTAACCCGTCAAGTTCAGTCTTCACACCCCTTCGTGGTCACTTTGGAGACCTGCAGAACATCACTTTCCAAAGACTCATTCATCCAACGAACTGCGAGGCTTTGGAACTCATTGCCTAGGGAGGTGTTCCCCGAGGCATACAACCTCCAGAAATTTAAGAAGAACACCAACTCCTACCTTCTTTCCCTTGGTTCCCACGATGTTCTCTGGACATTACAGGATATCCCTTTTCGTGGGAACAAGAACAATAAAAAAAAAACCATTCCTATGCCGCCTACTATGATGTCACCAATGTAATTCTATTTTCAAATAGTTTTGGAATGAAATTCCGGAATTTCACGTCAGCTTGAATTAAAATTCCGGAATGTTTTTCTCAATTGCGAATTTTTCAAGAAATTTGCAAAAAAATCGCACCTCGAAAAAAAATTCGGAAATAATTTATACCCTATACCATGAGACGTCATTAATAGTCAGTGACGTCAGTCACTAGTTCAGAATTTTTTTGTGGCTGAAATCTACTAATTACTACCAACTTGTTTTTTATTACTTCCAAAATACTTACTTACCCACCTTACTTCAACTATTACCAGTTAAATGATATGATTATCTACTTTTACTATTTGTTGTAATATAAATTATTTTTGTTGTTCTGGTAAGTTTATTTCATTACTTTGTATATCATTCCATCCTCTCATAGAATATAATGATTGTGACGGATTAGAACAAAAATAGTGATAATAGAGATCTGTCATTGTCAACTACATATGTGTGCCAATGTTCACAAGTGAAAAATCAATTATCCTCTATTTTTCTACCCGTAAGGATGAATAATTCCATTCGAAATTCGAATGTGATCAACTATGAGGTATACCCTATCCAATAAAAAAAGAGTAATCCAAATCGAAGAACCCAGTACAAAGTTATGACTGATAGAATCGTTAACGGACCAGAATTCAGAGGGTGAGTGATCAATTTCCTTCATTTTGCTACCCTTAGGGGTGGATTTCATCTTTTATTAAATTCGAATGGGACCAATTTCGAAGTACACCCTATCTACTGAAAAAAGAATTATTGGAATCAGACGTCTCAGTAAAACGTAATGCGTGGTCATACATAAAAAAAAATATACGCGTCGACTAGAGAACCTCCTCCTTTTTGGTTTCGTCGGTTAAAAATGAAACAAGAGGTAGAAAAAAAATTATTGTAGATGATGACATGAAATATATAATTCGCCAGAAAGTGCACAGTTTTTTTTAGAAAGGAAATGCCAACCCTAAAGAAAATCAAGGCTGAAGTAGATGCTGATAATTCTCTACCCAAAATATCCTTTGGAGTTTCAAAACGAACATTACACGATTTAAAATTCCGGTATTTAAAACGAAATCGCAAAAGTTTTTTAAATCTAAATAGATGAGAATGATGTGTTGTGGCGAAGAAAATGTTTAAGAGAAATACGTGACCATAGGCTTAAAGGGAATAAAATATATTATACTGACGAGACTTGGTTGAATGAGGGACACACACGCTCAAAAGTATGCAGGGCTTAAATGTAACAAGTTCACGGCAAGCATTTCTTGACGGTATTTCTGGATTTTTGGGTGGTGTTCTTAACGAATTCTAATCTGGGAAGACTGGCGACTATCATGAAGATATGAACGCTGAAGTTTTTGAAAAGTGGTTTCTGTCAGTATTGGTGCGCGTGAAGCCCGTTTCGGTAATCGTTATAGACAATGCGCCGTATCACAGTCGGCGAGTAGAAAAATTACCCACGTCTGCTTGGAGAAAATCCGACATAAAAGACTTGATAAAATCAAAAGACATACACTTTGTAGAAAATGTACTCGAAGTTCAATTGCTTGATATTGTCCTTGTACATAAAGACCGGTATATTAAATATGTTGTCGATGGAATGGTGCATAAATGTACCTCTGTGAACTGAATCGATAGAACTCATATGGTCTCAGATAAAAGTTGAGAGAAAAAACACAACATTTGAATTAAATGACGTTAAATTGTTGTTAAACGGAGCTATTAATGGCGTGACAGCAGATAACTGGAAGAAGTGTATTGGACAAGTCATAAAAGAAAATCAGAAAATGTGGGACTTGAATACTCACGTCGAAGTTATAATAATAATACTTTTATTCCTTGAAATGATCATTTAACAATGATATAGGAGACGTCAAGTGAAACACAGAAAAAACGAAAACATGTGAATGTACAATATGGAGTCAAAAAAACGAACATAGACATTACAATTCATTGAACACAGTTATTTCGAAGTATACTCAAAATATTCATTGATAGAGTAAAAACATCCCTCTATAAGATACTCTTCATCCTTCCTTTTGAAAGTAGGTATTGATGAGATGCTTTTTACATTTGAAGGCAATTGAATATTCTCGAATCTGATAGAGAGGGTGATATCGGAACAATCTTGTACGATGTTGTTGCAGCTTAATTAAATTTCCGTTTCTAGTAAGTTAATTGTGACACATTGAATTAGTTTCGGATTCATACTCCCGTTTTTTTACAAAGAGTAAACAATTATAAATGTATATAGATGGTAATGTTGAAATTTTCTTTTCTCCAAAAATGGGTCTACAGGAATCTGTGTGACGAAGGCCATACAACATGTGTATAATCCTTTTTTGAGAGATGAAAACTTCATTTATGTTCATTCCTTTTCCCCACAAAAGCACATTGTAGGAAAGTACTGAATAAACCATTGCATAGTAATTGTTTAGCAAATGTTCTTCATTCATAACCTTTTTGAGTTGTATCAATGCATAGAAACTGGTGTTGATTTTCTTGCAAACGTAACTTATGTGAATATGCCAACTCAATCCAGAATATATATGAAGACCTAAAAATTTTGTGGTTTCCGACGGATATATAGTCACATTATTGATATCAACATGTATAGGCTGTTCTAAGTATCTTCTGTTGAAGAATTGAACTAACGCCGTTTTATCGGCATTAGCTATAAGTTTATTTGTGCGACACCATGTTGTAAATTTGCGACCTATTGTGTTCAGTTTCGACTGAAGTTCCTCAGGACTAGCAGCTTCCTCTGAAATTGAAGTGTCGTCAGCAAAAAATGATATTGACTTAGTTGTGGTAAATCATTGATATAAATCAGAAAAATAAGCGGTCCCAAAACTGAGCCCTGTGGAATTCCAATGTCTATGTTGAATATATCAGAGTTCGTATCATCCTATTTCACATATACTTTCCTGTATTTAATATAAGTTATTGCCCATCCAAGAAATTTTCCCCGAACACCTATGGCATATAATTTGTTAGCGAGTATATCAAAATCTGTGGAGTCAAATGCCCTGGTTGAACATCTTATTATCACTCCTGGTTCCGAAAATAGTGATAGTGACGATTCTGGGACAAATTCCAATCAAACCTCAGATGAGGAGTAATGAACCTAAAGTTTCATTTTATAATTACAATAACATTTTCAGTGTCGGAAATAATTTGAAAGTAATGTTTACTGAAATGTATCAGGTGATTTTTTTTGTTTGTAGAACTAACAAGTCAGGACGATGTTCAGTAACTCTAGCAGTAGTTTGTAATTATAAGGTGTAATAATAATAATAATAATTCAAATGCATTGTCAATTATTATTATGGAGCTGAAACAAACTAACCATTTTAGGTATTTCTTTCAAAGACCAAATTACCTGAATACCTTCCAGAGGTGCGTTCAATTATTAACTCCATCGAGTATAATTTACTGAATAGCGTTCGAAAATCGTAAAGGTATGTATATTTTACTATAAGACTCGTCTAGAATACCAGGATTCACTACCGAGTTAACTCTCGTAACTTACAAAATGCTGGGTTTTTCAGACTCCACAAAATTGACAGAACTCTGGGGACGGAAAACTCTCTTTATGATGTGTTCACTCTCACATCAACCCAAGATTGAGATTATTTATGTGATGTGTTTACTACTGTTCACTGATAATAGTTGTGATCTTGGTAAACTATATGTCTACGAAGTTCATACTGTCCACCGAATTTTACCTGGGACCTATTTTAATAAAGCTGCTTGAAACCATCACATGACCTTCAATCTACCATTGTCATTCCTACTATTAATACTAACATTATATTTAGAATTGCAACAAGGATTCTAGAAAAGTTATCCATGTCAATATATTTTCTCCGGTTTTCATCAACTTTCATGTTCTTGCCATTTTTCGTTTTTCAACAAACAATAACATAACCTATATTTCGATATCAGAACCTTCTGTCTCCGGACTTTGAAACAACTTAAATAATTCCGCACTCGTTCGAATATTACTGTTAGTACCAATCCCAGATGTAAATTTAAGAAACCTTCAAATACTTTACTCTACTCTAGGAGTCTATAATCGAACGCTAGGCTGAACATTAAAGTATACCTTCATAATGGATATTTCCGAAAATATTTATGCGTACCTAGAACTGCAAACTATCCTACCCACCTGAAGAGGTATTATGGTTTTCGATGCTGATTATTCATTCATACATCTACCCATAAATACAATCAGGAACTTATAATAGAGAAATATTGTCTGAAAAGGGATTGTTATGCATAATATGTCAATATCTTTGAAAAAAAGTACATATTTGTCTGAGTCTACTTATTACAATTCTATTATAGTTTTTATAAAAAAATTATTTTGAAAAGGAATTGATTCCGCCACTGAAATTTCCTTCCCTCTTCTCTTGCCTCTCTTGAGCACCCTAAAGCTAAGAATGAGTCATTGACTATTATTTTCGTCTTATGGTATAGACATATAATAAGTGATAATACTCACCATTTGAATTACTAGGAGGTTAAGAATTTGAATCTGGCGAACCAATTCTATTCCTTCGGTGAAAATAGTTATCAAAACAGCCCAACAAGAAAACACTACGACGATTACTGAAAAAATGAAAATTTTTCTTCCGAATATGCTATTCATTTCATCAATAATTTTTGCAGATATCATCAGGAACTTGACAATTTTTTCGAAGTTGACATTGACTATGACTGGGTCTTCATCTACGAGCTTTCTTATCTTCGATTCAATGAAGCTGTATCTCAATTGTAGCATGCGAATAGTGTAGATAATATAAATGAATGTTGTATATATGAAGATGTCCATGTGTAACTGCATGAGAGAAAACAGAATCCCATGAAAATAAATCCCTGAGGATAGACTGCTGACAAAAATACCCAATATAGTAAAAACTTCAAGCAAGAGAATAGAGATCTTCTGCTTGGACTTGAATTTCATCTCTCCAAGAGTGTATTCAATCTTCTCCAAACAACCGCAGAAGTTGGTCCAGTGTGCCAATTTGGTGAAATTGGATTCAATAACTGATAATACGAAAATTCTCCTCATTAGATTGAGGAGATAGGTGACTGCGTTCAAAAGAGAGGTGAAATTGAATCCATCGAAAGTTTCTATCACGCAATAAATGAGCGATGTACAAAGAGTTACTCGAAGTAACTTGTTCAATCCATTGTTTTCCGGAAGGAATGGTATTGCGCCAAAATACCTTCCAATTTCAAAAAGAACTTTCAATAATTTGAAATCTACTTGGTTTGATTCGAATGTGAAAGATTCTCTATATGCCACATGCATAATATTGGTATCGTGCGACATATTTGGAGTTGACAAATGTAACAATAACACACCAAAACGATTTAACGTTCGAGGTGATTATCTACTTGCTCAATTCATATGTTGGGTGATATTATCGTGAACCATGTCAATTTCGAATAAATGCATTGATACTTTATTATTCTACGATAGACGTTCCAGATGTCAAAAGTTCAAGGTTATGCAAGTTTTTCCATGAAATAATTATACCTTATTAAGGGTTATGATATCTCTAACATGTTGGCAGACTTCCAAAGTATTTACGAGCCATATCAACAGATAACTATCAAATTGTAGTCAAATTCCAATATCATGATAATCAAATTTAATTTTACAGAAGAAGAGATACTCAACAAAATTTCAAACATAGGTGGAGAAAAGGAGGTGAATTTGAAAATATTCCGAATTATTTTATAAAAAAATGTGCAAATAGTTTATATGTTCCACTTACATTCCTATTCAACTTATCCTTCGCAGAGGGCGTGTTCCCAAATATTCGTGAAGTTGCTTACTTGATCCCATATATAAAAATACTGCAGAAAAAAGTGAAGGCATCAACTATAGAGAAATGAGCAAACTATGTTCATTCAGTAAACTTTTAGAAAGCCTTATATACGAACAATTATTCAAAGGTGTGAAAGGACTTATCATTTTTGCTAAAAGGGGAATAGAAACCAACTTAATGATATATTTGGTTTCAATAAATATCGAATCTAAAAATCGTATATTTATTGGTTGAGGCGGGGAAGCCTTTGGGCTATAGTGCATAAAAATAAATAAAAATCACAAGCTATTCTCTAACGTTTTCGATCATCAGATCATCATTAGGAGAATTCTGAAAAGTGAAAGGAATATAATTAAATGATGAAAAAATAATAAAAATGCATGTTCTCTGATAATCTAATGATATATTCTCAATACATTTATGACTCTATCGGCGATCGAATTTAGGTTATACACATTTCTAAACTTGCTGAAGTCGGTGTACATGGAAATCTGCTACGATGGTTCGCTTCTTATGTACATAACAGGTCACAAATAGTAACCATGAGAGGATATAAATCATCACCCATTGTTGTAATTATAGGTGTTCCACAAAGTTCCCTCCTGGGGCCTTCATTATTTTTAATATCCATTTACGATGTAAAAAATGTTTAGAATTTTCCCAAATTCTGATATATGCCGATATCCCAAAAATATTTGCAAAAGTTGAATCAGACTGCTTGAATATTCAATCGGAGCTCCTTCGTTTTCCCCACTACTGTTGCTCTAATAGGCTATTTCTCAACTTGAATACATGTTCGACGTTCTCTTTTTCGAAAAATCTGAATCTGTTTGAATTTGAATACAATTTGCAGGGTAGAAATCTAGGAAGGGTTGATCACATTAAGGATCTAGGTGTGATATTCGATAATGAACTGAGCTTCAATTTGTATTGTGAATGTACAAATGCAGTAAATGTTAAGCTTCATATGTAGAAACTTCCTCTCGCAAAATCAAAAAAATCCCTTTTTTTCGCGTATGTACACAGCAAGTTGAATTTTGCAAGCGTTTGGAATCCACGCTATAACCTCCACAAAATAAGACTTGAAAGAATCCAAAATAGATTCATCAGATTTTTAAACTGGCGACAGAATGAAGTTTATAACGTGGAAGACATAAATTCAGCAAGAATAACATCTGACATTATCTCATTAGAGAAACGAAGGATTATTACATACAGATTAAGTGTTTATGTTCAAAATTTCAACAATGACTTGAATGCACCTCAACTTCTGTACTTAGTTTCAATACATGTACCTCCTAGAAACACCAGAAATAAGTTTTTTCTTAGTATACCACATAGAAATACTTATTTGGGTCAAAATGCCCCCATTCCTCGACTCAGTGATAGCTTTAACAAATATTGATCTGAGAAAGACTTATCATGTTTATCTCTCTCACTTTTCAAAACTTCTACCAAACAATTTTTTCTGTTCAACATTATGTACTTGTATTTTCAGTTCAATAGCTAGTTGTTAATTTTTTCAAAACCACTACAAAACACATTTTTCTCTCTAACGTTGTGGTGATCTGATCTGAGTTACTTTATGTATTAGTGGATACTGTACTGGGTTCCAACCTGTTTGTATCCCAAACCGAAATAAATGAATGAATACGTTTACACACTCTTGCACAAAATCAAAGTAAACATGATTCTATTACCATCAAGTGGTTGGGTATAGTGGGTGTTGGGGATTGAAGAATAAGACACTATTTCATTGTTGCTAACAATTCGATTTTTTTCAATTTCTTCATCAAAGCTGAAACACATTTTAAAAAAGGTTGGGGTACATGGCACAAAGCTTAAGCTCACCTCTTCATGATGTGTGTCTCGGAAATTGTTTTGTAGCTGAGAACACATGTATTGGAAATACTTATGTAGTCACAGTTTTTCTTAAGAAATATACAAACAAGCGAATTAAACATAAAACATCTGAAGGCATGGCATCATATATTTTTTCTCTCTCTCTCGTCATTTATTGTCCTCTTCTTCCTATATGGCGCAATATAGACATCTCTCCTTGTGAAAAATGCAAAATAATGGTAATAATTTCAACACGCATCGATTATCAAATAATCGACTTGAAATAGATAGAGGAATTGATTTTTTACTGAAAAATGTGCTAGAAGTACGCTCAAAAAAGTTATGAATTTTCAAAAAGGAAAAAGACGTGTAGGAGGCGCCCCCTAAGAGTAAGAGCGATAATAACATCAGGTTCGAATTTGACACCTCAAAAAACCTCTCAATACAAATTTTTGCTGGATTAAGGTCAGTATTTCGAAAGCTATTTAAAAAAAAATTAAAATAATAAAAACTTTTTAACAAAAAATTAAACCAACGAAATACGGAACTGAAAAGTAAAAAATTGAATAAACCTTCTTGGTCTCAGTAACTTAGCTCCTAAACTAATGTTAGTAAGTAATTTTGAGTCGGCGCCAAACAAACAAGCAAATGAATTAGGTAAGGCGTAAAATGATGGCATCGAGTTGCGCGGTGACATTCTGATAATTTTTTTGAAGTAATTTAATGATGTTCGTTGATTGTTCGTTTGGCGCCGACTCAAAATTAGTTACTTACATTAGTTTAGGAGCTTAGTTATTGAGACTAAGAAGTTTTATTTTATTTTTTACTTTTCAGTTCCGTATTTCGTCGGTTTAATTTTTTGTTAAAAAGTTTTTATTTTTCAATTTTTCGTGGCTAAAATCTACCAATTACTATCCACTTGTTTTTTGATTACTTCTTAAATACTTACTTACCCACCTTACTTCAACTATCACCAGTTAAATAATATGATTATCTACTTTTACTATTTGTTGTAATATAAATTATTTCTGTTGTTCTGGTTAGTTTCTTTCATTACTTTGTATATCATTCCATCCTCTCACAGAATATAATGATTTTGACGGATGTGGAACAAAAATAACGTCAGTAGCGATCTGTCATTGTTAACTACGCATGTGTGTGCCAATGTTCACAAGTGAAAAATCAATTATCCCCTATTTTTTCACCCGTAAGTGTGGATGATTTCATTTGAAATCCAAATATAAGGTATACCCTATCCATTAAAAAAAGAATCATTCGAATCGAAGAACCCAGTACAAAGTTATGCCTGATAGAATCGGTTAACGGACCAGAATTCAGCGTGTGAGTGATCAATATCCTTCATTTTGCTACCCTTAGGGGTGTATTTCATCTTTTAAATTCAAATGGGACCACCTTCGAAGTACACCCTATCCACTGTGAAAAGAATTATCGGAATCGGACGTCTCAGTAAAAAGTTATGCGTGATCACAAATAAAAAAAATTAAAAAAAAATATACGCGTCGACTAGAGAACCTCCTCCTGTTTGGTTTCGTCGGTTGAAAATAAAACTTCAACATCCTGTATCTTGGAAATGAAGCGTTTCCGGACATATATTTATTTTAACAATTCATATAAGAATATTGTGAGAAATCACCTCCTGAGGTATATCAAAGTATTTCTGACTCACCCTGTATACATACAAACAATAAATGTTATTTCATATTGCTGTACTGATAGTTGAAATTCAGCGTTTTGAATAATAAACGTACACGATGATATCATTGGTGATAGAAAATAAGCGATACGCCCCCTACCGGCGTTCTTGAGAACTCGAGAAGTTTGTTCACAAATATTTCCTGTGCTTTTGGATGAGCCATACTTTGCGATCAATTGAGGATCTGACTTCATTCTGCCAATAAACGTCAAATATTTCCATACTCTTGGATTTCTAGTTCCTGTACGTTAGTTTTTTTCTCGTGATAGTCTCAGCCGAACATGGGGAAATACAACTCATGTTGTTCAGTCTTTCATTTTTTTTAGGGGCACAGCTTCATATTTCTCTCTTGCAGAATGTTTCTGGGTATCCCAAACACACTTTACGTCAGTTTGAAGAATCAGAGATAGGCAGATATATGTTGAAATATCAGAAACTGCAAGGAAAGTAAGAGCAGAATTTACATTGGTTAAAAGTGGAGTTCCTCTGGGCTCGATTTCAGGCCCCATATACATGAATGACCTAGTTGCAAATTTTTCAGATCCATTTTCCACAATGTTCGCGGACGGTGCAAGTATCAAAATACGATGCTCAGAACTGATGAAAAATATTTCAGACGTATTCAGCGAATCGCCTTGCACTCAATTGCAGTAAAACTTACAGTATGTTATTTCAACCTCACCAGAAAGTCATTAGCTCCGATATCCATTGAATAATGAACACATTCAACATGAAGAACTCACAAAATTTCTTGGTATTTTTTTTAGATGGCAACTAAAATGGTCGGAACACCAGGCAATTGAATGTAAAGCTCAGTAGATCGCGTTATACTATAAAAATAAATGATAAAATCTGGGTACAACAACGGCGAAAATTGTACTTTGCCTATTTCCATAGCCTGCTGCAGTATGGTAATTTATATAATGTTTAGTATCTCTGGATTGATTTTAGAAATAACAGAGGCTTTCTACTTTCCACTGGCTTTTAGTTTCAATACTTTTGTACAAGTCATACAAGATATCAATGACAGTTGTCTGACAACATCTATATGCGATATCCCATACAGGATGTAATACTAAAACATTGAATACATAACAATGTAGTGAACTGGAACTCTACTTGTAAGCTACAAAAAACAGCAATAAGAATATTATGTAATTTGAACAGATGGATTCTTGAAGCTAAAAATATTCTGGATGACCAACTTATTCATTCTCAAATTGAGTATTCTCATTCATAAAAATAAACAGTTGCTAACAAATATCTCTGAAATTCATTGATATCCTACGAGGAGTCGAGATTATAGGCTTCCTAATTACAAATACGTCACACGTAAAGGTCCCTTATATACTTATATTCACAAATGACTTTGTCAGAAGCCTCAGTGAAACAAAATTCAAAAATGAATTAAAATCACTTCTCCATATTCTTGCTTCCATAACCATTTTTGAAACTGGTATTTGCTTCCACTGTTACCTTCCAAACGATCTGATTTCCTTTTTATATTGCAAAAATAATTATAAATTATATTCTCCACTCATGACTCTGTTATAATCGTCTCAGGGCTATTATTCTTGTCATATTTTTCGGTAATATGCATTGAGAAAATTTATTCTACTACGTTTTCTCGCGCCATTACCATATATTGTATTGTATATGATTTAGGAAATAAATGCGGATCTATCTATACAATCCATTCTCCATTATAATATCATCTCAATATCTCAAAAAAGGTGGAAATGCCTTGGTCAGCAACTATAGATCAATATCACTAATAACAAACAAAAATATTTGAATGGGTCATACGTCAATGATTACAAAATATTATCTGATCGGCAATATGGTTTCAGGGAAAATGTTTCGACACAAGATGCGATTGTACCCTGACAAATAGCGTATTTTCTGCCCTAGATAAAAGTATGCCTTGTCTGTGTATGTTTATAGATCTGACCAAGGCATTTGACACAGGTGAGTCATCCGCTACTTATGGAATCTGTAGAATATATTGGAATAAGAGGAAAACCCCTTAAGCTCTTCGAAAGCTATATTCCAAACAGAATCCAATGTGTAAGAGATGAGTTTAGTGATAAGCTTCCTAAAGAGTTTGGGGTACCACAAGGGACCGTTCTGGGAAGATCTTATACCACCAAATTATAGATAGTGACACCTATAATCTGTGCGGTATCTATAATTTGATGCTTTTCACATTTTCATACTTGACACTACGAGATATTTGATACGAATTTGAAAGAGACCACAAGCCGTCTTGATGATTGGGAAACCATGAAACAGCTGTTGACGGATGGTGGATTCGTAACAAATATATATATATGAAAGTGAAGAATATTGAGAGGAATGTTAAAAACAAAATGGAAGGAATTTAATGGACATAGCCCTCAGAGAGAAGTGTTAACCGTAGACACGTGTTTCGGGCTCTCGGCCCTCATCAGTACGGTGGAGAAGTGCAAAGATGAACAACACTTGGTAGAAAACGACAAATCAACGGAGTCAACAAACAGAAGCCAGCCGCTCATTTGTGGTTTCGGTCAGCAGACCCTGCATTCCAGGGCAACAACCAACGTCACCACGGAGGCAGCTATGGCTACCTGCGTGACATACGAGTCCAGGAATATAAATATGAAAGTGAAGAATATTGAGGGGACTGTTAAAAACAAAATGGAAGGAATTTAGATGGATCATGTAGTCCTTTCACGAGAGAGTGTTCAACTCGTAGACACTAGTTTCGTGCCTTTGGTCCCTCATCAGTACGGTGGAGGAGTGCAAGGATGAACAACACTTGGTAGAAAACGACAAATCCACCACGGAGGCAGCTATGGTGACGTTGGTTGTTGCCCTGGAATGCAGGGTCTGCTGACCGAAACCACAAATGAGCGGCTGGCTTCTGTTTGTTGACTCCGTTGATTTGTCGTTTTCTACCAAGTGTTGTTCATCCTTGCACTTCTCCACCGTACTGATGAGGGCCGAGAGCCCGAAACACGTGTCTACGGTAAACACTTCTCTCTGAGGGCTATGTCCATTAAATTCCTTCCATTTTGTTTATATATATATATATATACTATATATATATATATATATATATATATATATATATATATATATATATATAATAATCTATTTAATATCGAGAATACTGGAGAAATAATGGGTATTGCAGACGATACGGCTACCTGGAAAGTGTTAAAAATGGAAGTACAAACCGACATTACTCGTATCAAAAATTGGTTCGACTAGAAATTATTTGAAATCAAGAAAACCCAGTATATACCACTCACACATTCCAAGACTCCATATTTCAACTACGTAGAAATATATCGATTTGTCATATTCTACCGGAAAAAAGTGTCAAGTACCTGGGTATTTTCATTGATGACTATTTGAAGTGGGATGTCCATATAGATGATAGTGATTTTCCAAAGCGAATGCGGTTCTGCCAATGGGGTGTAGGTAAAATCAACCAAGAAACTGATTTTTTTGAGTATGTTCTATTTTCGGACGAAGCCACGTTTCACAACAATGGCCATGTGAATCGGCATAATATGCACTATTATGCAACTGAAAATCCTAATTTTGTTAGATATGTTCATCACCAACAACGTTGGTCACTGAATGTTTGGGGATGTATCATTGGACGGCGTGTAATTGAGCCCTTTTTTTTCAACGGTCATCTCAATGGAAGAAAATATCTAAGATTTCTGCCAAGTCAGTTATCAAATTTATTAGACGATATTCCATTGGCAATAAGGCAGATAATGTGGCTACAACAAGATGGCGCGCCTGCACATTATCACACTGATGTGCGGGAATACATTGTTAATGAATTCCGTGAAAAATGGATAAGTAGAGGAGGGCCAGGTCACCGGACATTACAAAAATTGATTTTTCTCTATGGGGATAAATTGAATGGGTTGTCTATCAAACTCCGCCTACAACTCCTGAAAATATGAAAGCAAGAATTCGTTCTGCTTTCAGGGAAATTTCAGAGGACGCCAGCATATCCTCTGAAATTTCCCACATGTGGATACTAATTTCCGAAACAGATTGAGAGTGTGTATTGGTGAAAATGGCAGGCACATTGAACATTTGTTGCATTAATTATTGTTATTTTCTGTTAGATTCGAATAAATAGGATTTTTATGCAAAGTTTAATTCCAAATATGATATCAAAGGCGAACATTGTCAATTATTTATGTGGAAAAATATCCATCTTTCGGTACATGACATAGTGAATGAAAAGTGTAGAGCTATCAAAAAGTAGTTGATTTAAATGAAAATATACAGGGTGTTCCATTTGAAAGAATCAAAATACCGATGTTTGAAAATGGCCAAGTTTGTGTTGTTGTATCGAATATCCTGTACAATGTATTCCAAATTATCGGTATTCTCAATGAACATCGACCAACGATTCCCCAATTATCTTTACTAAATATTTCGAAATGTGAAATAGGTAATTTTTCGAAAAGAAGTCTACAAAATAGATTTCTTCTGAATAATTCGGCAATGCCGTAACGGAATTTCAAAATTGAAAAATCGTTGGGCTGCCAATGGAACAGCCGATCGGAATATATGAAAATATACGGGGTGTTTAATTTGAAAATGAAAAACTCATCAATGATGCACCCTGTATGAATTAAAATTATTTCGAAAGGTGGTCTTAGATGGTCTCTTTGACAAAATAAATATAAGAAATCGAAATAGTGATACATTAAGGAGCAATGAACCACGGGAATCCTGTTGACTCACCCTGTATGTGTATTTATTTTATATTTCAATTAAGTATTTTACTTACCGAGTATCATTCATGATACACTGTATAGTCTAATTTAATATTACCTCATTCCCTTTTTGTATGGTAAGTAGTTTATATATTGAAATAATCAATATTTAATCGCATACTTCCAATGCTGAAACAAGTGTTCTCATACTTATCGGCTTCTGCTGCTTCGTACATGTTCATATTACCAATGTATTTTTTTATGTGAATGAAGCTATATTATTATTATTATTATATTCAGTCAAGGAAAGGGAGCAGCATTTTTCGAATTTCTCTTGAAGGACAACTGTATGGTAAAAACATGACGAGTTGAATTTCAACGATAATACTCACCATTTGCACTAGTAGTTCTTCAAAAGAGAGAATCTTGGGAACCAATTCTATTCCATCTGTGAAAATGGTAAATAAAACAGCACAGCAAAAAAACCCAAAATGCTAACTGACAAAATGAAAATTTGACATCCCAATATGCTATTCATTTCATCAACAATTTTTGCAGATATCATTAGGAACTTTTTTCTGAAGGTGTTGTTGGCTATGACTGGGTCTTCTTCAACGAGTTTTTCCATCTCCGATTCCATGAAGCTGTATCTCAATTGTAGCATGCGAGTAGTGTGAATAATATAAATGGTTAATGTATATATGAAGATGTTAGCGTGTAGCACGATAAAGAAAAACAGAAGCCCATGTAAATAAATCCCTAAGAATAGACTGCTAACGAAAATGCCCAAGAAAGGTAAAAACTTCCAAGCAAGAGGATGGAGATCTTCTGCTTGGACTTGAATTTCATTCCCTCAAGAGTGTATTCCATATTTTCCAAACCAATGCAGAAGTTGCTCCAGTGTTTCAATTTAGCGAAATTGGATTCAATAACTGGCAATACAAAAATTTTCCTCATTAGTTTGATAACATTGGAGATGACCATTACAAAAGAGGTAAAATCGAATCCAACGAAAGTTTCTAGCAAGCCAAAAATGAGCGATGTGCAAAGAATTACTCGTAATAACATGTTCAGTCCTTTGTTTTTCGAGAGGAATGGTATCGCACCAAAAAAATTCCAATTTTAAAAAGAACTTTCAATAATTTGAAATCTGCTTGTTTTGATTCGAAAATGAAAGATTCTTGATATGCTTCATATATGAAATTGGTATCGTGCGACATATTCGAAGCTGATGAATAATACACCACAACGCTTCAACATTGAATGTAATTTTCTCTTTGCTCTATCGATATGGTGGTCGTTATTATCGTAAAACATGCCATTTTTATATGAATGCCTCTCATTATTCTATAATGTTCGTTCCACATGTCAGAAGTTCAAGTTCATGCACACGTTTCGATATGTATATGTCATACTATTTATTATACATTGTACACTGGGTGACATATATGGCAACACTGCATCGACCTGCATGTAACGCTGAGCTGTGATGTCAAACAATAATCAATATGATAAATCCCAGTTGATAATGAAGTAGTATCAATTAACAACGTGGTGTAAGGTGAATATCAATGATAAAGGTTTTACTGTACAGATATTGAATAAGCCTCGAAAAGTGAATGGAAAAAAGTGAGGTTAAAAATGGAGGGAACCTTCAATAGTTTGAGACCTCCCCAAAAATAAGTTTTCGATTGAGAAGCAGCGAAGATTTAAGCAATAATTTGGAGTGAACATTAAAGCCACAGGGCTAGATGAAGAAGAAGATGAAATGAAAATTGCAGTGTTTCTAAATGTAGCAGGCAAGAAAGCTCGGGATATAGTCAATACTGTCAGAATAATAAATGAAAGTAGGAAGAAATATGTTGAAGTTCAGAAAGCTCTTGAGGAATATTGTTAACAGAGAAAAAATATCATAAGTGAAAGTTTAGGATTCTTCTACAGTGTTCAACGACCTGGTCGCACCTTCGACCACTTTCTGAGTGAGTTACGATTACAAACAAGGTTATGTGACTTCAGAGATCAGAAAGAGACATTAATAAAGGCAGAATTGGATAAGATTACATGAATCACTATTAGAAGAGAGAATGTTGAGAGAAAACTACCTCACTTCAGTGACGGCGATCAACTATTGGAAGGCTTCGACAATGGCAGAAACCAGGCTGAAGCATTAAAGGTAAATGAAGTAGCAGTGTTAAAGAAACTAGAAGTAGCAATGTTGAAGAAACAAGTTGTCAGGAAAAATAGTACAGTTGCTACTTAAAGATATCAGTGCACATCGTGCGAGAAGAACAGGGAGAGCCAGGAATCGCCCAGCTTATGGGAAGGTGTGTGCAGTTTGTGGAAGTAAAGGTCATTTTGCAGTAATGTGTAGAATTAAGTACAAAGAAAGGAACAAGAAACCTACGAAGGTAGAGAAAATCATGAAGAGGAGGAGTATTACTATTTATATTATGTTTTCACAGAAATACATGTAACAGACGCAACTTCACAAAAAGTTGGTTCAGAATATAATGTAGTAGTAAGTAATGATACCGGAATGATAAGGAAATATATGTTGATATTTCTTTCGAGAGAATACAAGCGCATAATAAAGAACCTAGCCATATAAATGTTATGAGGAGTTGAATAAAAATAAAGATTTCAAATTGGTGGAGAGCAACATAATGTTAGCTGTATATAATGGAAACAAACCTTCTGGTACATTAGATCTAAAGTGTAGTATACCGGGAAAACTTTAATAAAAGAGTTCATAGTGTTCTTAATACGCCAGAAAAATGGCTTTCGAAAGAATATTCGTCAACTCATCCTTACAGGGCTAGAAAAAGCTGGGGATTATAAAATAAAGTTGAAAGAGAATTCAGAACCAGTAGTGAAACCACTCAGAAGGGTACCGGAAATATAAATATCAATCAAAGTATACATTTCGTATGAGAAGCAGATGATAAGTATAAACAAGTATAAGTATAAAGAGCCATAGTATAAGTATAAGTATGAACAAGAGATATGACAGAACAATTACTGTATGACTCTATATCATACATAGTCTAGTACAGACAAATTTTACAATACAAATCTACTAACGAACAAATCTACTAACAAACATTTAAACGTCAATATTTAGGCCATTGATCCCATCCACTGCTTCAGGGGAAGCGGAGAGAATTCCATGGATGCCACCAGGGAAGGATCTGATTGGGCACTCATTCAGAATCACGACATCTTCCATAGCCCACTCTGAACCGATTTAGCCGACACCAGGTCCGACGAGGTAGATTCATGCCCTCAGGTTTGCTAGTTGGGTTGATGCTTTCCAGGTTTCTAACCTCTTGGCGGCTATGGCCTCATTCCATGTGGAGTGTATATTATACATGCCTTCTATTTCTTTATCCATCCAGATGGGGCGGCGGGATTTCAGGCGGTCGGGAGGGGGAGGGTTGGGACCTCGTTGAATGGGTAGGTTATTTGAGGTCTTGCTGAGTTTCTTCCATTCTTTATCGGCAGCTGCCGTTCTCCGAAGTTGTGGTGGAGCAATATTGGCCAGAATTGTGAGCCACACGGTAGGGGTGGGTTTTACGGTGCCAGTATGGGAGCTTCTATACCGTACTGGGGCGCAGTACTCTGCGACGGAGTAGGTCATAGCTAAAGCTGTACTCCTAAGAGTGCTCGCATCCGCCCCCCTTGTTGTGCCAGCAAGTTTACAAAGAACATTATTTCTGGACTTAATCTTCTGTGCGGTCTTTGTTTAGTGCTGCAAGCATAACTCCTAAGTATGTGGGGTAGGGGTTATGTCTGATTCTCGTGCCACCAAGGTAAACGTTGGCCTCCGCCTGGGCCTGCCTATTTGAGAGATGAATCAAAGTGTAATATATTCATTCATTATTATAGAGAGCACTTTGAAGAGGAGGAAGGGGTTGTCAGAGAAGTCGAAAACAATTTTGTAGTCTGTCAAATAATAAATGAGTTATTTATACTTGATTACAATTTCTTCAATTGGAATATATCACGCAAAGCTAGAATTGCCACAATTTAGTTATTGTTGAAAACTAGAAAAATCTTTGAGTTTTTGTTCAAGCCCTAAAGAGCTAGATGAATATAAATTGAGGGAGATGTACTTGATTCCATCTCCGGAATAAATTTGTAATAAGTTAACGGGTGAAGAAATATTCAGTGTGCTTGATTCAGAAGAAGGATTTTTTCCAAGTTGAGCTTGATGGAACAAGTAGTTATAATAATAATAATAATAATCGTTTTTATTGATAGTAAGTGAGACATAATTCATACATGAAATGTGATTCTAGTACTATCTAAGGGCAGAGTTAGCGTTTACCCATGTGTTAGATGGGTAAGTACTTTCTTACACTCAACCTTATGTCTGTACCTTTAGCACCTTTCAGTAGATATTGTATCAATAGGATGCCAGTTCCTCAGCTCTAAAATATCAGGTCAAAGCTTTTGGAGTGTTCAGATAAAAACTCAGTTGCTCTCCTACCCGTAGCATTTCAAACAAAAGTAGCCGAATTGTTCTTCCAACGGATAGTTCCAAAACAGCAATGGGAGCTTGTTTTCTACAAAGTGGACACTCAGTATCCTTTTATCCTAGAAGTTATACTGATAACCAGATTAGGTAAGCGACAAGAGAACAACAGTTATTTCCATCCATATCCATATCAATCCATCCATCCACATCCATATTAATCGCCACAGAAATTCAGTAAACAGGCATACAGATATCGAATATCTCAGTAGAATATATAACAATATTATTGACTAATCAATTACTTGAACGCCCGGAAAACTGGAAGTGAATTTGTGAGAGAGATCTACTTATAGTGAACATTTACCTGATTTTGTTTGAAAGATTTATATACATCAAGTTATTTGTAGTTGAAAACTTATTTATTGTATATATATTTTTTATTGTAATTTTTTTTTTAACCTTACTTTTATCATTGCTGTCACTGATAAGTTTCACTCACACTTGAATGTTAGTCGTCAGTCGACCAGCCTCTTTGAAATATTTTATTTTCATTTTTAACCGACGAAACCAAAAAGGAGGAGGTTCTCTATTCGACCCGTATATTTTATGTTTTTCCATCATATTTTTTCATGTATGATCACGCATAACTTTTTACTGGGGCGTCCGATTCCGATAATTCTTCTTTCAGTGGATAGGGTGTACTTCGACTTTGGTCCCATTTGAATTTAAAAGATGAAATCCACCCCTAAGGGTGGCGAAATGAAGGATCACTCACCCTCTGAATTCTGGTCCGTTAACCGATTCTATCAGGCATAACTTTGTACTGGGTTCTTCGATTTGGATGATTCTTTTTTTAATAGATAGGGTATACCTTATATTTGGATTCCGGAAGGAATTAGCCACATTCACGGGTGGAAAAATAGGGGATAATTGATTTTTCACTAGTGAACATTAGCACACACATACGTAGTTGACAATGACAGGTCGCTACTGACATTATTCTTGTTCCGTCAAAATCAGTATATTTTATGAGAGGATGGAATGATATACAAAGTGATGAAATAAACTAACCAGAACAACGGAAATAATTCATATTACAACAAATAGTAAAAGTAGATAATCATATTATTTAACTAGTAATAGTTGAAGTAAGGTGGGTAAGTAAGTATTTTGGAAGTAACCAAAAAACAAGTAGGTAGTAATTGATAGATTTTAGCCACAAAAAATTTAAAAATAGAATTTTTTTGACAAAAAATTAAACCGACGAAATACGGAACTGAAAGTAATAAAACTTTAACAATTAACGATGAATCAATGAAAACCAAAATAAATTAAACCTTTCTGTCTAATGATAATTGAGCTCTAACTAATGTAAGTAACTGATTTTGAGTCGCGCCAAACAAACTAGCAATTGAATTAGGTGAAGCGTAAAATGATGGCAGCGAGATGCACGGCTGCGTTTCGATGACTTCTTTCATAGATAATGATCTTCGATAGTTGTTTGTTTGGCGCCGACTCAAAATCAGTTACTTACATTAGTTTAGGAGCTCAATTATCATTTAGACTAAGGAGGTTTATTTTATTTTTTGCTTTTCAGTTGATTTTTTCGTCGGTTTAATTTTTGTTAAAAAGTTTTTATATTGATTCATATCCAAATATTTCAACGATGCAATTCCCCAATGCACATCAACACGGACTAAGTACTATGTACCGTTAATGACGCCTGAGGTGAGTTTACCCGTATTTACAGTTGGGGTGGATTGTGTCAGTGTTTTGGTGAAATATTGTTATATTGTTTTCTCTTTCAATTTTTTCAGCTCTGAAGAAGCGAGAAATGAATCGCAAAATGTTAGCAAAGACGTAGAACAGTTGTTTTTCTGTCCAGTAACCAGCAATTTCAGCGAAGAACCTAATTTCTCTCAAATAATTCTATTGTGGCTCACAAAAAGTTCGTTTTACCTGTTACCTGAGAAGTGAATGATATTTATTCAAAATGAAGTGTGTTATGCGTTCTCAATAGACAATTTTTCGTAATTTTGTATAAAAAGGTTAATTTAAATAGATCCGATCCCTGAGTTGTGCGCCTGCTTAATCATACCATAATTGTTAATTAAGTTTGCATAAATATCATCATTTTAATTACTTGTTAATTGATAATTGTCAATTGGAGCTGCATAAATCCACCATACTTGCAACATGTCCTTTTGTTCAATTAATGGACACCCGCAATTTTCAGGATATAACTTTGAAGTGGCAGATTATAACAGCCGCGACGTTTTCGGCATTTGCAAGGGTAAAAGACCTATTGTAATTTTTAGGTTATGACTGTGAAGTGGTGAGTCATGGGCCTGCGACGTGGGTGCCACTTTCAAGTGGTGAAAAAGTTAATAGGTTAGTTCCACTGGCTACTTTATGATGAAAGGGTGTTATATTTTCAGTTTCTGCCACTTTGAAGTTTTATTCTCCACAAGCCGCCATATTTACAGGAATAAGCTGGGTCGCCATTATTGGAGAAATAAACGAAACATGCAATCAAGATTCATTTGTCGGCAGTACTGCATCAAACATAGTAATTTATTACGTAAGTATTGGTTTCAAGTAACCAAGATTGATAAAAAAATATTTGAGGGATTTAAGTAAATAATTTTAGAAGCGAGTTTTTTCCAAAATTTTAATGTTTTCCTTAAATGGAGAGTATTCAAATATTTCACAGTGAACTTTCAATCGTTTTAATTTTATGCCGATCCGAAATATCCAAATTCAATATACTTACTTACGTGTTTGTATGTTATATATTTTTGTATTTATAGTCGATCGACTGTTAGAAATGAACCAGGCAAAATCATAGACATTATAACTGATGGACTGGCCGTCACGTGACTTCAACACACAGTTCCTGGCGGACTATATAAGAAAGAGATATGTTGTGAAGCATAGAAATAAGCCAAGGCAGAAGATACAAATTGGCTATGGCATAACATTGGAAAAACCTATTTTTTTTTCAAGGAAAAAATTTACTTCTTTGAATGAGATGAGTTTCGAAAAAGTTCAAGGAATCACAGTGAGGAACTTTATGCGACATATTTTCATGATATCATTCAGAAACAAAAGAATTCCATTGAGCCTTCATCTGAATGAAAATATTTTTTACTTCTCTTCCAAAGTTTTCAGAAAGTTCAGGACTGAAAGTGCAATTGAACTAAATTGGGAACTCCGGCGATTTCAAAATTTGTTATCAATAATGCCTACATTAAAAACGTTTTGGTTATCTATAAAATTTAATGTCGTTAGAAAAAGTGTCCCAACTATTTCTGGGATATACTGAGGGAAATAATACGTGTTATTGGGAATGAAAGTGATATTTTTTCTATCGAGCGTGACGGAGATCGACAGACAATCCTCTTTCTCACATCAACCTGGCGCTGTAAAAGTATGCCGTTACTCCAACGGAGTAAAAATTCCATGTATATTCATAACGTTTGAATTATAAATTCGAAAATATATATATTCCTGCGTTTGTTCTCAAAAAAAGGAACATTTTGTGAAAATAAATTACATTATACTTTCATGAATATTATCAACCAACATTAGTTTAAGCAATTACTCGGGAAAAACATCAAATTCTACCCCCGAATCAAACAAAATCCTACCACCTACCTATGATACTATAATAATGAATCTATCAACTTCAGCTACAATATAAATAGTGGCACAAAAAACTGATTTATATAAACAAGAGAAGTCACATAAAATATTACCAGTTTCTTCGGAAACCTGTGGAAATGTGTAAAAAAATCCACAAATCACTACCTACACTCCATGTTCACACACCTATAAAATTTCACATCCAGCCCTTTTTTGTATCTAACTAACAATTGTAGACTGCACACAAATAAGGCATAGGTATTTAAGAATGTTTATAACTTGTCAAACTGTTCAGAAACACTGGATGAAGTTATAAAAAACACCACACGAAAACACATATAAACAATATACAAAACCAATGTTTTGCCTGAACTCATTTTGTCCTTTTTCACAGGTTCTGATATCAATGGTCTCTCTCTCACAACCAGTTCATATTATCATATGTCCATAGGCAAAATAGAAAAATGAGGAACATTTATTATAAAAATATGTTGCAAGGCAGAGTTAGTTTAAGGAGTGCGGACATTTCTGTTAAATATCTTCATACTTATAGTCGATTGAACGTTAGAAATGAATCAGGCAAAATGGAGGAATGAGGAACATTTATTTTAAATATAAGATTCCGGACAGAGCTAGAGCTACATATCAATTATACAAGCGCAGTCGGTTGTTCAAGGTATCTAGTATCGGACATTACATATCAACGTTTTCACCAGGTGACCACAACGTGGTTGGAATGTGGCTATCTGAGATCCAGGAACGTAGCGGCCACCAAAGAAGTGGTCCCCATTTTGGCAGTGGTTGTGGTCAAACACTTCAAAGTTTTCCGGGATCGTGGCCGCTACGTTCCGTCCACTAAACATACTTCTTGGGCAAAGAAATCATCATAATGGCAAACTTCGCAAATAAACTTGGAATTTATTGGGTTGCTTTTGCAGCTTAAATGCAACAGAGTACAATCCGCATGATATTAGATGAAACTGCACATAAGAGAATTAAACATATCGATGTTTGATACCATTTCGTCGGAGTTGCAGTTGGTAAACAAATTCATCTGGACTACGTGAGGAGTGACCGTCCATTCCGACATAATCACGAAATCATTATCAAAAGATGAATTTCATTGTATGGTTGATTCCCTGAATGTAAAAGAGGGAGTGTTGCAAGTCCAGTTTCATTGGTTTAACATTCAGTATATTGAAATAAATATAACTATGTAGTTGTCAAAAAAATCATATTTATAGCATGTCAAAAAGTTTCCAGCGTTGATAAAAATATGGTAATTGGAGTAAATGCAACCAAATTGGTTGAGTTAGCCAATTCCTCTCGTTGGCCTCAAAGTAACCCAAGAAGATGCACTCATACTGTATGCAATGATAAAGTTCACTGAGCATAGTTCTCTGATTACGTATGGCGCCACATATTCTTGTCAGAATGCCACGAAGCTGTGCATCATTCCAGCTGAATTGCTTGCATGCCTGCTTCTTGCCATTGTTTGTAAGAGAACTTGACTCTGCGGACTATGGCCAATTAAAGTATTTAAATTTAATTATTTTATTTATTCGCGATAATGTAAGTTCTTGTTTTATGGGAATTTTCTGAATCTCGTCTTCAGATCTCGAGTAACCATGAACTTGGTATTGTTTTTTCAGCGAGAAATATTACGAGTTCTGTAACGGTTGCCTAATTACAAGCGATTCATTACAGGAATGATTGGTCTATACAGGACTATTGAAACGTCATGATGATTAATTCATCTGCTTATATAGGAGATTTCTTGAGAAGATACACTAAGATAAATGCGGAGAACGTGTATCATTGTAGTGAAACAGTATTGCTACTGTTATAAAAGCACTATCCCAATTGCATTAAAATATAATGATACTATTGACTGTCCATCTGTGAGAGAACAAAATCCTCTACTCTCACCAAAATATGGAGGTCTCAACAGTTTGATTGTGGAGAATCTTCTAGAAAAAAAAAGGGACTTTTTTTTTCTATCTCAGATATATATATATATATATATATATATATATATATACTGTGTTTTCTAATGTGAGAGAGTAAAGAATCATCATTGGACTGTAAAACCGAGTCGTCTTCGCCGTATTCCATAGGCGTACGATATTTTTTTTTACAAATTGTTATAATTTTCTAAAATAAAATTTTATATTTTTATGCCACAAATAATATTTTAAATGGTATTAATATATATATATATATATATATATATATATATATTATTATTGAAGTTTTTATAATTTAAATAATATATTGATTTTGTAAACCAAACCAATCTAAAGTTGATGTCATTGGATAGATCATGAAAAACTAAGAAATGAGTGTGCAAGTAGATATAGGACGTCATGAATGAAACATATCTAGAATTTTCCGGAGAACCCAAAAATGCAATTATATACTAGTATGTCATTAGAAAAAACAAAAGTTTATATCACAACTTTTTAATGCGACGTTCCATCGTATTTCGGCGGTTCAGAAAAAATGCTACAACTTTCCCAATTCAACCATTTTTCTAGCTCTTCAAATAAGCAGAATATCTATTGGTCCAAATATATAACTAATAACACTGTAAAGTTGTGGAGACATTTCGTACCAGCTCAGTGACTGTTGCAGGTACAATAAAATAATAAATTAACAATCACCTACCTGATTATCTTATCCTTACTTCAAAAGTTTTTTTCAATAAATAATATTATGTAGATATAAATCCGTCCCTGCGATAAGAGATAACAATATGGTCGGATTTGTTTCACAAATGAAGGGTTTTTCTAAGAAAACGATCAGAAGCTCAGGAAGAGGCACAGGTAGTTTACCTACCTGTACCTCAGTGTTTAAAAATTTTTATATGTTCAGTTTCTTTCCGACAGTTGTTGGAAAAGATCGTTCTTGGAAATGGCTAGTGTTTCTGAATTTGTTGCTGAGAAACGGATAAGTGAAATTGCGCTTTATAAATATGAGAAAATTATTATTCTCAATGTGTTCAACGTTCACCACCAAAACTCAACATTCTGAGTTACAAAAATAGTTGAAATGTGTTCGAAAATGACTGGTGTTAGACAGTCAACAATATAACTACTTGTGCACGAAGATAAACGCGGCCCCATCTGGTCACCAAAGTGAAGTACAGGAAGAAAAGAAACTAATGAATGGGGATGAAAAGACTGCCATCAGAAGAATCATACACTCGTTCTTCTTAAAAAAAGAAAAACCTACCTTGAACAAAATAATATGAAATGAAAAGTGATAATTTCATTCCATCTATGGTTAGGAAAACTTTGAAGGAAATGAATTTTCGTTATATAACAATTCAAAACAGAAATTCACTTTTAATAAAGAAAGATGAAATCATCTGCGGGCCTCGGCGATATTTGAGGGCAGTTAGAAAACAGGAATATCTATTACATGGTTAAATGAAGGATATACCGTTGGTAAAATATGGCGGGATAAAAATATCAAATGCGCGGAGCAAGCTTTCATGGAAGGATGGTCCACTGGAATGAAAGTACTCCCGGAAAAAGGTAAAATATTAATAATTACTCACATTGGTAGCAAAAATGGATTTGTCGGTGGTGGCTTACTAGCATTTCAATCAAAACGGACTGAAAACTATCAGGAAGACATAAGCGCTGATATTATTGGAGAATATTTCCGGCAAATGCTAGATTTCATCCCTCCTGGGTCTGTTATAGTCATGGATGATGCCAGCTACCACTCAAGAATATCTGAAAAAATACCAATGTCTTCTTGCAGAAAAATGACATCATTCATTGGCTTACTTTAAATAAGAAGCCCAGAACTTTGAAATGACTGGGATTTGTCAATATGTTTTAACAAAACAAGGTTACCTGAACAATTTCCTGAATAAAAGTACTCGTGTGAAAAATCAATCGAAGCAACGATTTTTGATAAAAATGCATTTTTGTTCGACGACCTCCAACCTGAGATGTCTACCACTATTCGAGAGGATTAATTTATAAAGAAAATAAAAATTCTAGGTACAATGTTCATTGCGAATTTTTATCATGCAAACACGTTTACCTTACAAAACTCATGGTGTAAATAATCAATCGCAAGCCTCAAGAGCAAACAGAAATGCAAAATCCGCTACAAAAACTGCGCGATATGACCCCCGTCTCTCTCAATACATTTTCTTAGTCGGCGCGAACGCCCTCTCTGCACTTGAAATAGCATGCCAGGGTCGTTTCCTATGGCTTCACAATGTAATGTAATTCTATTCAACAAGGCATCGCTGGTGTGAATAGGTGTAGCGTAAACGAGGCTTTTCAGATGACCCCACAGAAAGAAATCCAATGGATTTAAATCCGGAGACCGCGGTGGCCATGAATATGGCCCACCTCTACCAATCCATCTATTGGGGAAAATCTGGTTCAGATGATCCCGCACAATCAAACTGAAATGAGGAGGTGTGCCATCATGCATAAACCACATATCTCTTCGGGTTTGCAGTGGAACATATTCCAAAAGTCCACTCAAATCGTTCTGAATGAACTCCAAATAACGTTCTCCATTCAATCGGTCATGTAGAACGAATGGTCCTATAAGATGGTTTCCTATGATACCAGCCCAAACATTCACGTTGAATTTCCGTTGGTGTTTGGTTTGCAATATCCCATGGGTATTTCCTTTGGCCCATATGTGGAGATTAGGAGAGTTGAATACTCCATCTCTACTGAAACCTGCTTCATCAGTGAATAAAACTCGAGTAATAAAAGTCATATCCTCTCTTTGCTTATCCAGAAACCAATTGGCATATTCCAGTCGTGCTGGAAAATCTTCAGGTGTCATGGCATGTACCTTCAGGATGTGATATGGGTGGAGCAGTTGCTCCCTAATTATTCTATGAATAGTGGACCTGGATGTATGGAACTAATCTGATAGGTTTCTGATGCTCATTGGAGGATCATCAGCGACAGCTTAAAAAATATTTTCCTCCAATACAACGGTACGCACAGCCCTAGGAGCGCCCTCACCACCTCGTTTTGACAAAACTGAACCTACAATAATATCGAAATAAAACAACAGGCTCCAATTAATTATCCATTAGACATACTTGTCTCCCTCAAGCTGCGATCGACACGCTCGAACGTTTCTCTTGCCGGTAACGTTCGATTGGGAAAATGCTCCGCATACAGACGACGGGCTTCTGCAGCATTATCAAATGCTCGTCCATACAATGCATGCATATCTGCATATTCGTTGAATGTAAACTGTTCGGCCATATCAAAACACTTCAAACTCTCCTATTAGAATATTGACAATACAATGACAACGCACCACTCAACAAAAGAAAATCGCATTCCAGTTGTCATTTTTTATCCACACTAATTTTATTTCTTTCTACTAGGTGTTTTTGTCAACATCTGTGGAAGAAATGGAACATAAATTTATTCACCGGATATTTTTCACCTATTCATGTGCAGCCGTTTTTGTAGTTTATTCGTTTGCTCTTTATTAGTTATGTCTTCCGATGTGCGTTTTTTCAGCTGAATTTATCTTCGGGTTAAAGATTTTCTCCTATGAAATTATACTTATCAGTGAAACTCCTCAACATTTAAGCTGTGAATACGAATTTGCAACATCCAAATGTTGAGTTTCATGAGATTCAGATAACACAACACGAAACGTGCTTATTCCACGCGTACATACAAAATATGGACTGAATTCGATATTTCATAGTGGAGTAGCTTGTTAGTTCAAAAACACCACGAATCTACATAACTTGATATTTCATTTGAAAAAAGATCTTCATTGTGAATGAAACTTTCAACTAGGTTCTGTACTTTTTGTTTACGACTTTATTTTAGCATATTTTGTATTATCCCTGTTATACATGATGTTGAGTTAACGTTAGGATTAGTATTTCTACTGTGAAAATTTTTCATTTCAAATAATGGTGGACGATCGGGTTTGATGTCGTCGAGTAAAACTGCATTTTTATCAAGAATCGTTGCTCCGATCGACTTTCTTCAGGAGTACTTTTATTCAGAAAATTGTCTACGTAATCTTATTTTGTTGAAAACTATTGAGAAATTACCTGTCATTTCAAAGTTTTGGCGTGTGGACCATCGGGGGTAGTCCGTTCCTGACCTTGTAGCAAAACAACTGAGAGCTCATCGAAGGAATTCATTTGTTCAGTCAATCACCAAAATTTAGATGATTTTGAATATTCACTTTGAAAGTTATCAAAGAAAAACATTTTTCATTTCGTAACAAAGGCTTTTAGGAACAAAAGTTATATGAAGTACTGGTGATATTTTGACCCCATCTATACATTCCCGAGAGGAGAAGAGGAAGTCTAGGGACACCCTGTATATACAAAAATTTAAAAATATATTTGGAATTGGAATTTGTGCCTATTAACAGAAGGATATAATCAACATTGAAAGACATGCTGGGTGAAACTCGACGACTGTTGTGGAAGGATATACTAAAATTATGTTGCAAATGAGCTGAAGATTGCTGAAGAAATTGTATAGGCTGACTACTAGATATTCGAGTAAATCTGAGAATTATGCAAACTATGTTGAACCAGCAGAAAATAAAATCAATTCTCTTCAGACTACATGTTCTAGTGATCAGCTATAAGTATAAATCAGGAACAATCACAACAGCAAAATACAACGAATCCAAATGATTGTTTTACCCATGTGATATTATATTATAATTCATTTTAATTGGTTATCTTCATAAATTTGATCATATCATTAATAAGTTTTGGATTAGATTATATCATTTTGCATCAATTAAAACCATCGGATATGGGAGTGAAAATCACTTCATCGCCCGCCGCTAAGGTGCCATTTCACGCTCGTAGATACCGGGCCCAATTGTGCAAAAAATTAATAACATGGTTGTAACGAATCATTTGAATTCATTCGAGATAATATAATACACATCGAAAGAAATTGATTCATAAGAAGGAGTGTTTTCTCTCAATTATTTTACCTATCCTGGAACTCATGGAAGAGGCTCCTGGTGTTAGCAATGTTCAGTGACACGTAACGACCCAACGATGTACCGAGTGTACCAATGGTTCATAGTACAAAATAGTTTCGGAAAACATCATTCACTTCCGTCAGAATTCCTCGATCTTGGACACGATCGTGATCGTCAAGTCCTTGCAAAGACTCATCTCTCGCGAAATTCGATAAAAAACAAACCCGCCTAATCACCTAATTATCTTGTCTTACTTCACATGACCTTCAGTCCGTTATATAGCTATTACGTCTTATTGATTTATCAAAGGATTCGTTATTTATATCGTAGTGAGTAAGGTGAGTAATACAGAGATGTTGGAAGGCAGGTGGAACACGCCTGCTGTTTATCTACAAGGTGTATACAATACATTGAAAAATAGTTCATTGTTGAAAAACCACCGGTCCAATGGTTCAATGAAGAACTGACAATTTTTTTTAGTATTTAATTCATTCTGAAAAAACACTATCAATTAATTGACTGCATATAAAAAACCAATTGCCCGGAAAGGTGGATTTCAGATTTTTTTATTGATTCCGAAATTACTCCATCAATCAAATCAAATCCTTTATTTTCCTTAAAATGACAAAAAATTTAGTTTTGTATAGGGATAGTTAGTACTTATATCTAACTTACAACTAGTACTAAAAAACAAGCAAACAGATTAACGAGTCTAAACAATATTGCACAAACACAGAAGAGTGGATCACAGAGGACTAGATAAAAACAATTGATCAACAAAAACGACTTCAGACGTTTTTTAAAAATCGTTGCATTTTCAGATCTCCTGATCATTACTGGAAGGTGATTGAAAATTTTAGGTCCAATGCATTCAGGAGCATTTTGAGTAATCTTATATTTGGCAATTTTGACATGTATCATTCGTTTCTAACGAGTGTTCCTATTATGAATATCACTGTTCAGAATGAAGTCGGTTTTATTGGTGAATACATGAACTGAAAATTCATATATGAATAGACTTGTCAGAGTTAGCATATTCTGATTTATAAAAAGGGTTCTACATGAGCTTCGTTTGGGGGTGTTGAATATATAACGTAAAATAGCCTTCTGTTCAATGAAGACGTTTCTACTCATTGTTGAGTTGCCCCACAAGCAAACACCATAACGCATCCTAGACTCAACCTGAGCATAATATACACTGATGAGTTGTTTTTCATTCAAAACGACTCTCAGATTCCTAAAGAGATATATGAGTGAGCACAATTCAGAAACCAGCTGTTCACAGTGTGGAATCCAGTTAAGATATTCAACCATTTGCATACCCAAGAATTTATCTGCATTATGAGAGCTTTGTAAGGTAGTATTATTAACCTTCAGTTGGAGTGCTTCGGTGTTATTCTGATAGTTATGAAAACGAATAACTTGAGTTTGTTCAGCATAAAAAAATAGATCCTGTCTGTTGAAGTATTCAGAGGTTAAGTTCAGGATATCCGTACATTTGTGTGTTAAAATATCAGTTTGCTTATCCGAGATCAATATACTAATATCGTCCGCATATGCAGTAAATAATGAGTCTGATATTTCCCAATCAATATTGTTTATGTATAAGAGAAACAGAACCGGCCCCAATATAGATCCCTGAGGCACATCAGTCCGGTAAGCCTCAAGCTAACGAATCATCTGTCAAGAAAAATAGGACCTATTTTCATCGGAAAACACAAACAGCATTTCTATTTTTACAAGCTTTTATTCAGTTTCACTTGTTAGTTCGTTCGTTTGTTAGTTTGGGTCAAATCTCACAAGTGAATTTTCACCGCCTTCTAGTCGTCCGATTAATTTGAAATTTGGCAGGTGTTCATAATTCCGGTGACAATGCATTATGGAATTTCTCTTAGAGAAAAACAAAAAATGGCGGCTTGAAGAAGGCAGACGAGATTTGCAATTATGGTCCGATGCGATTCAAAACTGGTATGTGGGGGTTTTCGGGGTCGGAGATTATGAAATTAGTGTCAAAATTCATAAATTCAAGATAGTGGCCCCAAAATGAAGGACTAGTTTTGTGACCATGGTCCAATTCAATTGAAAATTGGTATGCGGGGCTTTCTGGGGTCGGAGATTATGAATTTTTGTCGAATCTATAAATTCAAGATGGCGTCCTCAAGATGGAGGACGAAATTTGTGATTATGGTCCGACTCGATCCGAAATTGGTAACGGTGGTTTTCGCAGTCGGAGATTTTGAATTTTTTGTCAAAATTAATAAATTCAAGATGGCGGTCCCAAGATGGACGCGTTTTCTGATTATGGCCACATTTCATGCAAAATTGCTATGTGTAGGTTTTCAGGTTCGGAGATTATGAAGTTTTTGTGAAAATCTATGAATTCAAGATGGCGACTTCAGGATGGCGGACGGGTTCTATGATTATGGTCAGATTCTATTCAAAATTGGTTTGTGGGAGTTTTTGGGGTCGGAGATCATGATTTCTTTCAGCTCAAAACTTACAGGGAAGAGATCTTGAAACAACGATGCTCTTTTAGAAATGAACAGATTAAGGCGAACTTACTAAAAAGCAAAAAATGAAATAACTAATAAAAAACCTTTTAAAAGACAAGTTTTCATATAAGCACTGTACTAAAACGTATAAAATAAGTTTGAGTCATCGCCGCCGCGCCTCCCGCTACCATAGGACTACAACGGTTCATTTAGTTTTTCGCTTTTCAGTCTCTTTTTAGGTCGATTATTTTATTTTTTATTTTTATTTTTGTTGAGTGGTTCTGTTATGGCTATTTTTAGCGATACTGGAAAGACGCCACTTTGAAAACATTTACCGATCAAATTTTGCAGTTTTACCGTCTATATTATACAGTGCTTCTCAAAAGTCCCTCCCCCCTCCTCTTATTTTTGGAACGATTATACATAAGCAAGTTAAATTTGGAAACTGAATATTAAAGGTTGTGAACTTCCCTACTAGTGATGATAGATGACGAAATCGTCAAAGATGACGTCACAAAACCATTGTGGCCAATAATTTTAAATGGAACCCTACGGCGAGCGACACCTCTTTTAAAAGGTATCGAAAAAACCTATTCAATGATACCAATTTTGTTTGTGTTTATGGCAGTTTTGGCAACTCGCTTTTAAAAAACGCAAAGCTGTGATGAATTAAATCAGTTAACACTAAAATTCCAAATTCAAGCTCCGCCTCTGGATAGTTGTCAAATAAGCTGACCTTTTTGTTAGTCTCCCTAATTCGACGTTTTTGTAATTGTCCAAGTTTTTGTACATTTAATAATTTGTCTATTGTTGATCGAACGTTCAACTGTTTTAGCAGCTTTTGGTACTTTCAATATTTTTGTACATTTTAATAATTTGTTAAACTGTTGTGAGCCGAACATTTAAGTGCTTCAAGGAGCGAAATGGTACGTGCTTTAGGTGATAAAGTAGCAGCGATCCTAATTCTTGGTGAAACTGGACAAAATATTCATGCAGCAGAACGCATTTTTAATGAGAGGTTTCCCGATCGCCCCGTTTCGAAGACTTATTTAAGGGAGCTTCTTCGTAAGTTTGAAACAACGGGTAGTATTAATGATGCGAAACGATCTGGCAGACCACAAATTTCTGATGAGAAAAAAATTGATATACGGGCAGAAGTAATAGTTAATCCTACTTCTTCAACAACTCACGTTGCATCTACCTGTGAAGTCAGTCGGAGTACAGTACACAGGGTGTTGAAAAAAAATAAATTTCATCCATACAAATTGAAAATGGTTCATCAACTCTCAGACGACGACCCAGACCGAAGACAAGAATTTTGTGAAAATATGGAAACCAAAATTAACCAACAACCAGACTATGTCAAAACAAATTGTTTTAGTGACGAAAGTACTTTCTATCTAAATGAAAATGTAAATACACATAATGTGAGGTATTGAAGTGAAATCCTCACCTGTTTCGTGAAACACATACCCAATTTCCCCAGAAGGTGAATGTTTGGGCAGGTATCCTGGGAAACCACATCGTTGGGCCTCTTTCTCTAAATACTTATTTAACTGGTGAGGTTTATCTGGAGCTGTTGCAAAGCGCAATAGAACCGTTAATCCTTGAAATTTTGGAAGATAATCCAGATGAATTCGGCAATTTGGAAATAACATTCCAACAGGATGGTGCTTCTCCTCACTATTACGCTGCAGTAAGATGGTATTTGGATGAGGAGTATCGTGGTAGATGGATTGGACGACGAGGTTCAACGGAATGGCCAGCTCAATCACCGGACCTCACATCTTTGGATTTTTTTCTGTGGGGGTACCTTGAATCGAAGGTTCACGCCACTGAACCTGACAATATTGACGTTTTAAAACAACGTATTGTTGCAGAATGTGAGGCTGTTTCCGCAGACACATTTGCAAAAGTACGAGAAGAGCTTAAAAATAGTATATTTCTCTGTCAGGAAGTAAATGGAGGTCACTTCGAGCAATTCCTTTTAATATATATTGATTCTTAAATCTATAATTGATATCATACTGAATGGAATTTAAATCTCAATGTTTACTAATGAGCCATTAAAACTGCCATAAACACAAACAAAATTAGTATCACGGAATAGGTTTTTTCGATAAAGGTGTCGCTTGCCGTAGGGTTCCATTCAAAATTATTGGTCACAATGGCCTTGTGACGTCATCTTTGACGAGTTCGTCATCTATCATCACTAGTAGGGAAGTTTACAACCTTTTATATTCAGTTTCCAAATTTCACTTGTTTATGTATAATCGTTCCAAAAATAAGAGGGGGGAGGGGACTTTTGAGAAGCACTGTATACCAGGTGCTCTGTTCTGATTTATTTCTTGAATTGTGTTTTCTACTCCATCTTTCGTTGTATTGGATAAAAAAAATCGTGTTTATTGAAATGTTACTGGTTATGATTGATCTTTTCATTTAATTCGCAGGGGTTTTACGAGTTTTAATTATCTTTATTTTCGAATATCTGGATAACCCTATACTGAAACCTTTCTGCTGGGATACAATTTCTCTCTAACCTTGCTTTCTGATTCATTTTCTGCTGTTGAATTGAAAAAATATGGAAACGTTCAAAACTCTTTCGTTCCCATCATTGGCAGCAAGTTGTAGCAGAATTCATTCATTCCGTGAATATCCGCCACTGAATGCATATCCTTGCAAGAAGTGTTATATAAGACTAATCCAATTAACGAACACCATAATTATTTCATCACTGCAGACAAGCAATCATAATGATGTTAATGAAATCACATTATCTAAGAGATTGATCAAGAGCGAGACATAGACAATGAAAAAAAGGTAATTGACAACAAAAAATATAATTAAGGAAATAAAGAGTTCTCAAAACGGGTAATTGAAAATGATGTTGAGGAGAATGGAATCATTTCAAGCCTGCATTATAAGCTTGAAGAGTTGGAATGTGGTGAGTGAAGAGTAAGTAGTACGATGCCTTCCTGTATCATAACCAAACTATTTGCGGAGAGAGCTAGCGAGTATTCTCCTGATAGTAAAGTCAGATTTTAACTTTGATCTGATATATTTTTCCACTATTAGATTGAGAAAAAAAAACTATTTCTAAAAACATTAAAATAACATTATTGAATATCTACAATAGCTTTTGAGAAACTGAAAGAAATCGTTTTTGGGTACTGGTTCCTTCTTTTCCTACGAGTATGTGGGAAAGTGCACTTCCTTTAACTAGTGCGGAAATAGTATTTCGTGCAACTTTTCTCACGAGTGTGGAAGTTTGTGGTACGAGCCTGAAGGGCGAGTGCCGCAAACACACGAGTGAGAAAAAGTACTTTCCCCACATGTTGCACACTATACTTTTTCTACAACTGCACAAATTTAAAGAATACAAGTAATGTACCTCAATATTCATTTTTATGGTTAGCAGAACTAAAATAACATTAGAATTTCTTACCTCTTAACAGTAAAATAATTTATTTTAAATTATAGTTAATAGTAAAATTTGTACAATTTTGTATGGTTAAACCCGGAATTTCATTTCTTTTCAGTAAATTTTCTGTTATATCAATTGTAGAAGTTGAGGGTTGATCATTCATATAAGGTGCATTTTCTGTCTCCATTTCAGTAAAGAGTTCGAGTGGTTGTTCTATAGAGTTGAAGATTTTATTAGCAACGTTAATTTTATTTTTAAGGGACTCCCCGATGTATCCTTCTGCTACGGTATTGGATTGCCATCCTCCATGGCGCTTAAAGATTGATATGTCCCCTCCTGCATTTACCAAAATTGTTGTCGAAGAACGTCTGAAGCAGTGACTTGTATATAGATGCGGATTTTCCAATTTTAAAAAAATTCAATTTTTTTTATCCATACTACCAAATTTTCTGGTAATTAAAAAATAACGTTTTTTTGGCAAATCAATCGGTCGAAGCGAATCAATCGGGTATTCAGTCTGGTCTTGTATAAAGAAAAACTCTTCTTTACTTTTCCAAGCTTTCGACAATTTATTTTGTCTTTATCAAGGCTAAAAAACAAGAATGGTTGAAAAGTATCAAATATGAAAAATTGGTATGAACTTACATGTAAAATTAGTTGAATTAACGAATATAAATGTATAAAATATATCGACATTATGACTTCAAAAAATTGTCACACTGACAGACATTGTGAGTCATAGACAAATTAAAAATAAAGAGACTGTTTGAAACATTGGCGATCTTGACCACCAAGTTTTTGGTACGGCCAGTCGCGCATGGACGCGCTGCCCGCAATCAACAGACGACTGGCGACATGATAATTTTCCAATTTCGACATTTGTCAGAAAATGACAAACCACGTAATAATTTCAGAATAATTCTACTGTTAATTGTCATCGAAAAATTAATTATAATACGAAGGGGGGCAAGTGAGGTATTACCGCACGGGGCCCTCGGATCTTTGTAGATGGTTATATAACCGAGCACGAAAAAATGAACTAGAAGAAGTAGAAATTAATTATAGAAATTATACCATGGACTTGAATTATGAACCCAACGTCGAAAATGGCATGTTATTCGAGTTGACGCTGAAATTCCTCGAAATATTCTTTCACAAGGTAAAATATAAGCTGCTTTTCACAAACTGATAGTTATTTCCATCCATCAGTTGCAGAAATGTTTTCACAAACTGGTACTCATTTCCATCCATCAGTTTTCATTTTCTATCACCATTTGAGGAAGTACGAAGTACATGGTCTCCTTTGTGCTAATAAATTAACAAAATTATTGAAGGTTTGTTGTAAATGTAATATGTTATTATTTTGGTTGATCTGATGATAAGCGACTGAAGAATATTTTTATTTTGTTGTTTTTCGGAGTTTTATTATTGTTTTGTCTGTAGTTGTACATTGTCCTAGATACAATAAAATGTGTTTTTATAGTGTTCAACTTATTACTTATTATTCTTGTTTATAAGATGTTTAATTTTGTTCTTGATATCATGAAATAAAGATTTACTTTGAAACTTTATGTTAACCACGAACGAACTAACAGATTCTACGAATCGATTACTGTATATATTTTATTAGTGATCGATTTGCCATTCCAGTATTTTATATGATACAACCATTCATATGGAATACAAGAATGGCAAATCGATCACTTATAAAATATATACCATATCAATCATATAAAAGTAACACATTTGAAAAACCCGCCTTATCTCAATCGGCTTTACCAACTGTACTTAGTTCGGCCAGTTGCGAGATATGTCGCCACTGTCTGAACGTGGTGCCAACTTTTACTGCAGGTTTGACAACTCTCTTTATTTTTAGTTTCTCTATGTTGTGAGTAGTTGATGTTTCTGTGTTAGGATTTACAGGGGATTCTGTATGCATATTTATTATCTAAAATAAAAGTTCATTTTGAAAGTAAATACGAGTAGATTTTGCTTAGTTGGTCGATGTCAGATCTCTCATTCATGATATTTACGTCCCTATTAATTGCCACCATTTCTAAAAAAAAGGTCTTTTAGTCAAATTTTGTTCTTGATATATAATTTTTGTGCCATGATAATTCATTATGTGATCTTGATTCACTACATGATCAGAGAGTGCACAAGAAAGTTTTTGGAGTCTACAGTCACTTTTATGACCAGTGATTCGTGATTCCAATGTTTGACTCGTTTGTCCAATGTAATTTTTATCACAAGTACTACAAGGTATACTATAAACTAAATTGTTTTTCATCGGTGCCCATTCTGCGTCTTTTAATTTTGTATATATATATAAGACCAGACTGAATACCCGCTAATTCTTCAAAGAAAAATATATATATATATACATATATATATATATATATATATATATATATATATATATATATATTATAAAAATTCTCCTGTTACAGTTAACGTTCTTGGCTTCTTTGTTTTGGTGTTATCTAATTTCACTAGTAAAGCCGAATTTAAATCCTCTAAATTATCGGTTTTTAATTTCCACAACTCTTCTCTACGACATGCCTCTGCTACGCCGATAGCCACTGCAACCTACAAATGAAAATATCAGGATGTGAAATTTTATTTAAAAAAAAAACCGTTTTCAACCCGGGTCGTCTGTGTGCCAAGCGGATATACTATCCACTGCACCACTTATTTAAAAGTACATATATCTATCTAGCAGAATTTTAAAAATAAATTTTAATAATTATCTAATTTTTTTTATGAACTAAAAAACTCACCAATTACGAAAAGCTATGTTTATTCGAGGAAAAAAGCGAAAGAAATTCCAAAATAAAATTCCTTCTTAATAAACTTACCTTTATTAGTAGATATTCTTTGTCTGGAGCTTCGTTCAAAAATCTCTGCAATTGGTCTGCTGTCAATATGTTAGATTTTTTGGGGTTGTAATTGTCGGACTTTCTTTTCAAAAATGAGCGTAATTTTTGATATGTGGATATATCAATGTTATTTTTTATACTGATAGTACTTCGCAACATTGAATCTTGTGACCAAAGTGTGGACGCCTTTAAAGTTTTCGACATCTCTTCAAAGTATACCAAAAGTACACTTCCCGAAAAAGATTTAATTTTTGTATTTCTCCTCCATTCCATAAATTTTTTGTACGCCAATTCATACTTTTTTCTTGAAATTTCCGGCAACAAATCTAACGTTACTTTTGCAGCTTTTTCCAATAGCTCTGGCGGAGAATTATCAAAATCGTCACTACTGTCAGTATTAATATTATTTATTATAAATAGGTATATGTCTTATTGAAATAATATTCGATTGAAATTGCGATTTTTATCAAAGCACGAATGAAAACTACCTTAAGAATTTAAAAAACTTCTATAATCTAACAGTTGTGATAACTATTTAAAGATGAACAGCAGCCAACTAAGATTTTGTCGATTTTTGTTGATTCTCCATATAAATGTATGTGGTGTGGGCAAAGTGCCGTGAGAAAAAATATTTCTCACAGTATGAGCAATACATGGTTTTGAAATTAAGTAAGCTATGAGAAATACGCTACTTTCCATAGCAGTTGTAGGAAAAGTACTTTTTCGTACGATTTCAAAATACTCAGAATTATTCAAACGAATTTGCATATTTCGTTTCCATATCTGGATCTCCTATCACTGTTAATAAGCCGAGGCTCTTACTCTTTAGACATCAAATAAGTGGGCCACGGCCGTTCACGAATTTAGAATTTGGTTGGTCAAGAATTAGAGACCGATCTCAATGACAATGACCGAGAGGGAATTCTGATCGTAAAAATTTGGAAAAATAGTAATTTATATTGAGGATGCAGCTTCGCTACCCTGTATGGATTAGTAGATAACCCATCACTCCAGAGAGTGCCTGGGACGTTTATAACGCGAGGGGTCGTCTATATTGTAATCGGTGGCTTCCCTCACGAGTGCATTCTCGTGAGCTATTACACAATCAAATACTTTCTGATTGCGTTCTCTAATGATACTTCTGATAGAAGGCAGATTTAGGTCTTCGAGGATTCGATCGTTCCGCACGTACCACGGAGCGTTCGTTATCATCCGCAAGATTTGTTCCCATATCACGTCACTGTATGTGAGACTCCACCATTGAAGTTGACTTTTATTGCTCATACGGATATATTTGAATGACACTGCAATACTCTGATGTGTAATTGAGGCAAATTATGAAATAAACTGAGCACAAAAAGGCATATGCGTGTGTTTCTGCAAATTTCATTTTGATCATTCGAATCATATTGGTGAAAATTTTGTAAGATTTAGTGGACTTCCTATATTCTTTGACTGTTGCGTATAACTTTTCAAACTGGCTGACAGTAGCGAATGACAAGTTCACCATCTAAAATACATGGTACGTTCATTCTACTAGAACATTCTCTCGTTACCACAGAATCGGGTGAATAAGTAGCGATTGTTAACTTCAGAATTGCGGTACCCTAAAGTTATATTCAAATTTAATCTTCAATTTGATATAAAAAATGAACAATTCAGAAGATTCATCAAATGACATTCTATCAAAAATTTTGGAGGCTGCTTATTCTATGATTACCCAGTTAGTTCCAGAAAAGTCTCGCTGGCGTTACGAAAAAGAATTTGCAGCAATTTGTGGTGTGGGAAGAAAAATACGCTATCACTGAAAGAAGAGGTATTTAAAGTATACTTTCACCACTCATCAAGAAATATCTGCCCGTCAACCTTGTGGTCGAAGTACTCAATGATTAAACTCATCGTAAAATTGGAGAAATACCCCACACAAGAAATACCCCATACAAAATTGTACAAATTTTACTATTAACTATAATTTTAAATAAATTATTCAACTGTTGAGAGGTAGGATACTTTATTGTTATTTTAATATTGCTAACCATAAAAATAAATATCAAGGTACATTACTTGTATTCTTTAAATTTGTGCAGTTGTAGAAAAAGTTTAGTGTGCAACATGTGGGGAAAGTACTTTTTCTCACTCGTGTGTTTGCGGCACTCGCCCTTCAGTCTCGTCAGTCTCCACACTCGTGAGAAAAGTTTTACTTTCCTCACTTGTTGCACAATATACTAATTTCGTGGAATCAATGGAAAAAAAAAATTAGTAACTACGACTGAGTATCTTGAGATCTATCATTTGCAATTCATAGGTTTCATTTTGTTTTTATTGTGTGGTGAAAATTTTTCATATTTTCGGCGATATTTCCTGTATTATTATTTTCAGAGGCAAACTTCATCATGTTTTTTTTATTAGATCGTAAGCTATAACAAAAAAAATTTTTTTTTTCATTTATTCGATTTTCATTTTCCAGAGTTCCATTTGTTTTTTAGTCTGACAATGGATAAAAAAATTATTGATATTTCATGTGTCTAGAGATACAATTTTCGGATGTCAAATGTTGCTGCTATATTTTCAGTTTATTCATTGTTCCTGCGTATATTACAATCCCACCTAGTTATGAGATCAGTTTGGATTTTTAAGAATTTTTTCCAGGAAAAATTGTTAATACAGAGTGATTCACGTAGGCCCTTCCTAAGAGGTTTTTCAACTTGCAGTTGCATTAGTAACTCGAAATTTGGTATGCTGTCATGATCATTCGTATCAGTTCTGGCTGTAATATTTTTAGTCCTACAGCTATACAGAGTGTACCACAAGTTAGTATCAACTTTCTTATTTGGAATGGAAACCTACTTGTTTTTCACATGGTTTGATTGGCTTTACTATTCTGAGTAAGGACAACTCACGTTATGTCAACTCATCGTCCACAGTTTTTGATATATGTAAATTATTCTGAAAAAAAATACCGCCACACCGTTTACGAAAAAATTTGTATCTCGCAAACCGTTCAAAAATAGGGAACTAAATTTTTGGAGCAGTTACCTGGAAGTGCAGACTAACTCATGATGTATCATCCATGGTACCATTCCGTACCATATAGCCGCACACGATTCTCAAAGTAGCATTCAGATATTGTCTAAAGGCACCTACAATTTTTTTTCACACCATTCGGGAGAAAATTAAATTTCAGGGGGAGTTTTTCCCATACCTAATTTCAACTTCTATCGAGTTATTCAATGAAAATCAAGAAATGCCTTATCTTGCCAAGAGATTCTTTGCTTTTTCAAGAATGCAATGGAAACAAAAGTCAAATGTGATGAAAGAGGTTATATTCTGTTGAAGTGAAAACGAGTTGTGCTAATTCTTGAATGAAATTGATTCGAAAATTCAAAATTATCCAATGACGTTGTGTTAGACTTGTTTGTAATCCATGCTCTGAAGTGGATGAAGTTGGAGTGCATGCTCCGGAGGAGATATTCAGAAAATGATGAGTAAGTCCTGTTCCCATGAGCAAATGCTATATTTTAATGTTAATAGAAATTCAATTATTGACTGAAGTACATGCTCAGGTGACGAGTAAGTACTCATTTCCAATGCAGAGGCATGTTTGCTCTTTCCTGTCCCTTATACAAGAAACACCTTACCACATTAGCATTTTTTCTGACTTCTAATAGTTTGCACTCATGTGATGGTTGCGATCAACCAAGTTATTTTAACGTAACAATGTGTAATACACTCGACTGAAGCAACGCGACTATAAAAAGTGAACGACTGTTTTATTCCGACCGCTATTAAATTAGAAGGCAGGAATGCGAAATGAGTTCCGACGAGGAAATAAAAACCTCGTGAATTATTTGATATGATAACACCAATCATCAAAATGTCTCATGAATATGTTACATTGACAGCGACGACCTAACAGTTGAAACAGACCGAACATAATTACGACAGAACATTTATTTTTCACACTATTGAGCTCTACACCGCTATAGATAATTAACGATTCTCCGTAAGCCGGGATGATACATTAACTCGTAAAGAATGCGATTGAAATATACTGCGGTGGATATTGAAGTCCGAAGTTATAATCCATTACATATTCAATATCGAAAAGGGGTCATAGTGGGGAGGTTCTATAAAAGACCGAAGTCAAAAGCAAACAGGGATTTTAGAATGAGATTAGATCAGATCAGAGTCAGAAAGAGAGTTCAGTTTTGGTAGAAGCGAAGCCTTCAGAGTATGAAGCATATTAGAGTGGAATCAAATTTCATCCAGTGAAGATGCATACCCATCTTCTGATACGAAACAAGTGTAGATTCCGTAAATTATTCATAAAGTAATCAATTTAAAAAAATGCAGAAAATAGGGGAAGTATTAATAACAGAAATTATGTCAGTAATAACTCAGCGAATAGAATTCAAATTTTCCAAAGAAGCTAAATAATCATAGTACAAAACAGTGAACGCGTAATAAAAAAATCGGTGATTCAAAATTAAATTCAAGTAACCTTAAAACGTGGTGTGTCCTCCAGTCGAGGGTAAGAAAATAAAACTGTATATTTGGCAAGGTATACATATGTTTATTGCATTAAGGAACTATTTCCTTATTGATTTCATGGTAGAGTCAATTCTTGATTTGACAAAAGTAATAATATTAGCAATCGCCAAAATAACTGAATAACAGTTATTCTACTAGACCATATTTGTTCCACATTCAAGTATATCTCAAATATTAATTTCATTGCGACGTTCTGAACATTTTTCTCCTTAAATTATACCATGGGTATAAATTATTGTTATTATTCTTTAGAAAATACATATATATTATTAAAAATCCTAAGTATATTATTGTTTCTGAGCTATCTGGGATTGGTAACTGTACTGTCAAATCGAACCCCACGCTTCATCATATACTGAGTGAGATAGCTTCTCAGTTCGCTCTGGGAGGTTGTCCAGTTATTGGTCAATAGACTACTAACGCCCAGTATAGTTAAGGCTTAGCTTTAACAACTAACGAGCAGTCGTAACACTCGAATTATGGCTTCCAAAAAAAGACGCGGAGTCTATAGACCAAGCCACTTTTATAATAATATCAGAAGACTACCAAGTTTTATTAGAAACAAATTATGTCCCTATAATGATGGAAAAGAAGAAAACAGCAATTTAGGAAATCCAAAACCGAATCGACAAAGAAATAGAAATTTCTCTGGATTCTCGCCAAATTTTTAAGAAATTCAACAACATGAAAAGTGAAGGCAAAGTCAAATACAAACAAAACTGGCAACGAAAAAGTCATCCTAAAACCATGGGAAAAAATTGTTGAATTCAATTGAAGGCGATACTGACAACCCGGCCATAGTACGCTTGGAAGTTGAGTTGACTACACTACCAGGGACGGCACATCAACTTCAAAATTTTAAATAGCATGGGGGTCATATGGCACATCGTTGAGAAAATAATTTAATTCTCTTCTCAACCCTAACCAGCACCGCAGGTATAACTGATGAAATCAGAAAAAATAATTTGTAAATGTTCCAATTCTAATTGCTTGATCCTAAAGTTGGGATTCATTCACTTGTAGTTTTTTCTTAATTCTTTTCTATTTCAATCTATCATCACACTTTGATTTATAACTGTTCATTAATTTTTTTATTTGTTTATAACACTTGAATTGTTCTGTATAACATATATAATTGTTCACTTGATTTTCTGTATTTTTGTTCTGCCTTCCCATACAAGCTGGGTAAAATTTGCTTTATTAATATAAGTATATCCTTATCTTTCGGCTTTTGTCTTTTGCAAGCCTGGCGCCCAATTTTTGAGCAAGTCAATTGATTCATGTGGAATTTTTTTAGTAGCACAATTTGAAAGAACTATCAAGTCATTAATTGAATCTTACTCACGACCTAACCAAATCAAACTGAGCAGTCTATCGGCAAAGTGATTTCACTCCTCACAATTTGAATCAGATTCTTCAAATTTGCGATTTAAAGAATAGCCGGGGTTACATCGTTCAACATCTCCCAGGAGGTATTCATGTTGAAAAGTAAAATATTCCTAATTGAAAGTTTATGTGTAACAGAAAACAACTATTACTCAAAACCATGCTAACACTAGAATTTAGACAACTACGTTGAAAAAAAATAATCAGGTCTTTGAAATTGTATTTTACGAAATGACAATTTGGCCTCATTGAAATGTTTATTGAGCTAGCGCAGTAAAAACAAAATAATAAATCATTCATTACGAACGTGTCTTGATTATATAAATTGTTTTATGCTATTGATTTCTTCTACTAGCTCACAATTTCTTATGGACCATGAGCCTGCATCATTATTGGTTTGAAACAGTCAATTTTATGATGTATCAGTGGAAATAATTTGAAAACTACAGAGTTTGTTGAAAAATAGCCATGGTTCTTAATATAAATTGAAGGTTACTGAAATAATTTATTGAGGAAACTCCAACTTTCAACCTTGTTTTTCTTCCAATAAGTAGATGGAAGGGAAATCAAGGGTAAACTTTCCGAACCTTTGGTCTTCAAACAATTTTCAATGAATAATAAGTTCAAAGAATATTACATTGTTGTTCAAGCACATTTTGAAATATTTCGAGCGATTCAGTTCAATATTGGTTCATTGACGCTGAATAGGAATATAAATTTCAAATTTCAAATGGAAAAAATTTGTTTTTATTAACCCATGGTTAATAGGAAAATTAACTGCAATTCAATAGTGGTACCAGTCAATTCTTATCTTCAAAATTTGAAATGAACCCGAATCGATCTTCAAGAGACGCTTCTGACTTTGCCAATAGTGATTGACTGACACATCAATTCTAAGTTTATCGTTGCTTTACCATTACGCGATCAATTATTCATAAGTATCTATTTTGAGAAATGGGAACTATTCAAATCAATTTGTCAGTTGGAATGTAGCTAACTGGTGGAAGTAGGTGTTGTTTTAAAGCCGCTGAGCAATTCGGCCCCTGAAGACGATTTATTATATGACTATGAAATGTTTGTAATTAAATGCTAACGCCATGGTTGTAAAAATATTATTCTTTATGGGCAATTGAATTTCGATGGCATGAAATCAACTCACTGCTGTTTACTATAGGACCATTTCATTATTGTTAGGTTTCTATGGTGAAAAAATACCATACGCGGCTTGAGGTAAATGTTGCCTGGCAGAAATCGTCACGCAATACCAAGCAGTACTATACAATTTTTTCTGCATTATTTTCTCACTTTGATAAAGTTTTTCGGAAAGTGTGATGAGCAGAGGTCTTTCAGCGTCTTTTTCTTACCCCCATTCCCCTAATTTTGATGGGTGACACCTTAGATCATATATGCTACGCTAGATACGGCACCTTGCTTATTGTTTTGGTAGGTCCGGGGGGATCAGCGTACTCAAGCTATTGACAGTTACACGCGGTACTGGCTATTACGTATAGTACGCCAACGTCTCCTTCACCCCTCTTATCTGTAGGGTAGACTGGGTACGGTTGAAACGATTTGGATTTTATCGTTCACAGTATTGTTGTTTATAAACCAAGCGACGATGATATGTCAAATTCAAGGACGCGTTCCTAACTACGAAAGGGCTATACCATTCTACTTCCTGGGGACAGTTGAAACAAATGCAAATAATACAAAATATAATATTACAACATATTTTATTTACCATTGATCCTAATTATAAGCATAATTATGACACCGTATGACAACATTAATCAGTCTTCAAGGTTTTAATCCTCAGGAAGATATTTCTAATCAGCCTTTTACGAATAATAAACAATCAACGTAATTAACAAAAATAGTAAAAATCAATAGTATTCTTTAAAACAAAGCAAACTAAACGAAAATAACTTCAAAATAAACTAAAAAGAAACAAATGAAAATTCAGCATAGGAATCAATTTGAGTAGCAATTGTGGCAAACATAGCCCACTGTTTACAAGTGATGCATTGAGTCCACTTCTCTCCGGATCTGCTTTCTGAATATGGTGACAAACGAACAATACAGTAGCATTATTCCTCTTCTGATGACATTTCCTGCTGTGTGTTACTTTTTTTCCTCTTGAAGTATTTTTTCTACCTTTTTTTCCATCCAAGCTCTTCTTAACTTGCTTAGTTTTAATCCGTTCCAATCTTGTTTCATGTTAATTTCTTATGGCTTCTTTCTCTGGTGTACCAGTGTAAATTGAAGATTATCTAGTTTTTCGCCCTTTATTAGATTTCCTCGGGGGAGCTTTCAGTAATGGCCGTACTGCTTCCGGTGTGAATACAATAGGATTTTTAGAAATTGCTTGTACACTAGTAGACGGTCTTGGTGAAGTTTCCTGATTGATAATGCTGCTGCAACGTCTAGGCGGTGTACTCAAAGTTTTTTGACGTTCATCAACATTTTCTTGCTTTTTTGTTGGAACTGGTGAGTTATTGATAGCCTGTTGTTGCACCGTTGTCACTGTTTGTAGTTCCTCAGTTAAAGGAGAAGGCGATAGTGGCGGTGTTTTATCTTCAGATGGATTTGCATTCAAAGTAGAAACAACTGCAGACTCAGTTGTATATTCGTGATTAGGTCTATCTGTTACCTCAGTTGTTTTTTCGGGATTGAGTCTATCCGTTACAAATGCAGGAGCAAAATCGATATCAGTAAACAGATGCCGGTTATATGGGTAAATTCCTGTTTTGCGAAAGCCGGCTTGTATGTTGAATGGCGTCAGAGCAAGGGGCATAGCAGATGCTACAATCCCCGGAATGTCATGAATTGACATTGTTTTTCCTGGATGGCTTCGCATCCACGCATCACAGGTCGAATTTACAGCCTTCTTCAAAGGGCCATATGCAGATCCATCAAGTGGCTGGAGTTTGTGAGAGCAATGGGGAGGGAAAGACAGTAGACAGTGCCATTGTTCTTGCAAAAGTCCAGTGCGTTAATATGAATGTGTGATGAGTGCTCATCATCAACATTTGTATAGTTCTTGAAGTGTTCCAGAATATGCATGTATGATTCATCCTACATCCAACCAGAGGGATTTCCAGTTTCAGCAGACCCTATTGGCCCATCCCTAACAAAATGGTCTTGGTAACGCACTCGTGGAAAAACAAAAAATGGTGGAATTACATTACCGATGGCGTTTGCTGCAAAGGTTACTGTCACTAAAATACCCCTTTCAGCTGAAGTTACTGAACCTACTTGACGAGCACCACGTTTAGCTACAACTCTATCAGGTTTTTGCACCGTTTTTATGCCTGTTTCGTCGGTGTTGTATATGTCATGACAGTCCATGACAATGGTCAAATGGTCATAAAAAACATCGACGTTTGACTTATTAAAGCTAGTGGCCCTTGACAGGCTTATAGCTTGCGCGGCGCGTACGTAGAGTTCAGGGTTTCTTCTCATAAACATCCGAAACGATTCCACACCAGCCATTTTGTCGTCCCAAGTTCGAGGTCGTGATGAATTATACTTAATAGTAAGTTCGTACGCCAATTTTCTCACCTCTTTCTTAGGTAGTCCAAAATATATGTCTGCACATTGAATCAAATATTTTGATGATTCTTGCTCTTGCTCTTCATTGAAAATTCGTTAGTGTGCTCTATACCCCATAACTTGATCGTCCTCGCCAGATGCATCTCGCTTTCGAATATATCTCAGGAGAGAACAGTGGTTTATTCCATGCTTGTCCGCCGCATTTCGTAGTGAATCTCCAGCTTTTACATCTTCATATGCATCTCTATACCTCGACAACTCAATCTGTCCTCTGGAAGTCTTTCTTACGCGAACTCTCGGCATCTAGAAAATAAGAAAAAATAATATATTTACTATTTCAACCGTACCCACAAAAATTGTTTCAACCATCCCCAACCCCGCCTTTCGTAAAATACAGTTATAGAAATGGTAGTAATAATGACACATTAAAACTAGTTATTATTCCGTATTCTAAAAGCTCCATTAGAATCAGAAACACACACTCAATACTTTAACTTAAATAGAATTCACGATATTAGCATAAATTTCAGAAGAAGAAGACTTACTTTTGGGTAACAAAATATAATACGGCCTCCTGTAAACAACAACACCACGAGAGAGCGGGCGCAACACTAAGTTTCGTGTTTGGATCTGTCGTCCGCTTCGTTCTCCTCCTGCACCCTCACTCCCCGAGTAACCGTTCGCGAGATATTGCTTTTGTTTCAACCGTCCTTTGTTTCAACCGTACCCAGTCTGCCCTACCCCTCTAATAACAAACAAACAATACTGGATGCCGTATCTAGCGTAGCATATATGATCTAAGGGTTACAGTCACCACTTTTTTTTCGTTTTCCGTTTCACTTAGTGTTTTGGACTTTTTTCAGTTTTTTCATACTCTGGCTCTCCAGCCTTCATTAGATTTAATATTACTCTTCTTCACAGTTTCACTATATTCAGAAATTAAATCATTGCATTTTTTGAGTTTTTCGGCTTCACTTGGGGGAAAATTATACACGCTGTTTTCCGATGTGAGTTTTGCCAACACAGTTTTTATCAGTTTCGATGCTTTGGTTTGGTGAAATAATGTCTTTCACACGGTTTTTGTCACTGGGCTTTTTCTTTTCAATCTATCCGCCTTTGTTGCGATCTGCACCTTCATCGCTGGATTGAGGGGTCATTTATTGGACTTTTCCATCAATTCAGCTGTGGTTGTTTGCGTCCATAATTTTTTTATAAGCGAAATTGTTTTCACTTCCATGGGTTTTGAAATCCCAACATCACTTTCTCACTCTGGCGAACCAATACGGTCGAAATTCCCGTACTCGGCGGTTATTAAGGGTCACAATGACCTGCAGTTTTCCATGGCCAGATATCGTGTTAGAAACACTATTTTTACTTTTTTAGGCATTTAGATCACTTCCAGCACACTGTTTTATTGTTTTTGAGTTACCGAAGGAGTTTATAATTCGTAAAGGAACTTCGTTCCCAAAACGATATACCGGGTGACACAGGATATCGGGCCACCTCTGTAACTTCTGCATTCGTGAACGGATTTTTCTGAAATTCGGTACAGTTAAATAAGCAACTATTTCGGATTTGATCACATTACAATTCAATATGGCGGACTTCCGGTTCTTCTGCAAATGCCAGCAACTCTGTTTTTTCAAATAGAACACCCTGTATATTTTTACATATTCAAGTTCAACAGGTCAAAACAAAACCAAGCCTTATGTCAAATGTCATTTTTTTTGAACAATTGAAATTGAATTTGTTTTTTTATTTTACCTCGTGGATAAATGAGATTTGGTCAAGGCTATCCACAATGAGTCACACATAACAGCGATACATAATTTTTTGTGTCATTTATTGATGAATTAATTCAGTCACATCACATTTTGATAAAATTTTTTTTTTTTCAAATGAAACCCCTATGGGCCACCTACCTGTCTCTCTAGAACATTCATTAAGGAAAAAAATGTCAAATCATTTCTGTATTCCGGTGCAGTAACAAATTGTATACATTCAAAAATCTACAACTAGTTCATGAGTTTTCTGGCAGTTCGAATAATTTTTCAACTTAGTAAGCTGTGGAAAACAACATTTCTGAATATTGTCAACTAATTGTGTTTTGCTGTCATCTTTCTTCTCAATTCTCGAAAATTAGTTAACTTCTGGGAATTGGTTTAGTAGAAATGTAAAATCAAAATTATAGGTTCACAAGAAGTGAACAGATTGATATGTTATTAATTTACGGAGAATATCTTGAAAACATTTTCGCCGCTTGTCAGTTATACGCTGAACGATACCCACACAGAAAACACCCACAAAGAACCTTTTTCGAAAAGGTGGAGAGAAGATTCGCAAAAGAACCCAACAATGGAGAAGATGATCGATCGTAAGTGAGGAGGCAGAAATGAATGTTTTGCTTATGTTGATTTTGATCCAACCGCTTCGACGCGGGAATTGGAATATCAATGCAATGTCAGTCGAGAAAACGCTAGAAGAATTTGAAAAAGTCACCATTATCGTGCTTATAAGTATAACTTACACAATTAGTTGACAAGATTCAGAAATGTTGTTTTCCACAGCTTACTAAGTTGAAAAATTATTCAAACTGCCAAAAAACTCATGAACTAGTTGTAGATTCTTGAATATATACAATTTGTTACTGCACCGAAGTACAAAAATGATTTGTGATTTGTGAAATACAAAAATGATATGTCATTTTTTTCCTTAATTTATGTTCTAGAGAGACAAGTAGGTGGCCCATAGGGGTTTCATTTGATCAAAATGTGATGTGACTGAATTGATTAACCAGTAAGTGACACAAAAAATGATTTTTCAGAAAAAAATGAGTTTTTCTATCATTTCCGACTCATTCTGAATAGCTGTCCCAAAATTTATATTGTATATTTGCCAATCTAGCCTTGCCTCATCTAGTACCATCTAGTAGATGATAGGTAGTTCCAGAAGTGTCTTCTTTCCCCTGTGTAGGCCAATTAAATGTGTCTTCGAATCGAAATTTGGAAGAAGTCCCTGATTCTTTTATATACATTCATTCTAAAAGGGTTTAAATGATTAATAAACGAATGGTTTGTCGGATAAAAATTGTAGAACATACAATTTCACATAAAAATGGTCTCATGACTCTTTCTGCTACTTCCAAAATTAACGGAGGTAGGGAAGCTCCAAACTAAGGGGTTTAGATGAAAATTTTGAAAATACAGAACAAGCAAAGAAATGAATAAATTTCGAATATTTCTTCAATCTTCACTGAATTTTTTTTTGAGCAATGTAGTTTATTTTTGATTGGTAATCGAAACTATTCAATTCTCTAATCGTTGCATAAGATAATCAAATAACGTTGAGATAAATAACATGTTTGATTTTCGTAACATTATTTAATCATTAAAATCAGAAATAAAAAAATTGAACTTTTCTATTAACAATTGAAAATTAAAATAAATTATCTTTGAAAAAATTAGATTTTCCAGAGTATATTGAAAAAGTTTGAAATTCATTAATTATTTTGTTTGTTATAAGTTTTTGTAAATTTAATTTCATTCCCTTAACTTCGTTGCTTTTGATAGTGATGGAAAAAGTCAGGAGACCATTTTCATGTAGAATTGTATATCATATTGAAATAAAATAACTGATAAAAAACTTTTTAAAGCCAAGCTTTTATTTAAGCCGTCTACCAAAACGTATAAAATAAGTTTAAGTCATCGCTGATAATGATTTAATTATTTTTTGTTCAATTATTTGGTTTCAAAATGCAAAGTGTTCATAAAAGTAGGTACCAATGAATTTGATTGGGCAGTGATTGGTTGGTAAGTAAGAACTTGATAATAATTTTTTAGAAAAAAATCGTTCCTTAGAAACAAATTATTATTGCTTAAAATCGCACTTGTTGGTCAACAATTTTTTTTGCAAGTAAATATCAATATTAAGGAACGATTTTTCCAAAAGCATTATTTCTATTGTTCTTGTTATTCTAAAAAAAAATCTTTTTATTTTTTTTTTTTTTAATAAAAATTTTTATAAAAAATACATTTTTCGTATATTTTTTTAAATAGTAAAAAATTAAAAAAATACTGTAATTTTTCAAAAAATAATTGTTTTCTATTTTTATTTAATTTTCAAAATTCTCATGCTTTCAACCTTTTTTTCTTTATTGTTCTCCATAAAACAATGAACAAATTGAGCTTTTATTTTGAGCTCTTACTCAATTATTTATTCATTTTTTTGTTATTATTTATAAAAATAGCTCGAAAAAAAATTTTTCAAGGCTTTTAAATTTGATTATCTTATAAACTATCAATGAAAATACTTGGGTCTTTTTTTTCTTTATTAAACACTGAGCAATTTGGTTGGAGCGTTTACTACATTATTTCATGAGTAATGTGAAAAAATATTGAGGTAAAAGAAATTTTCTGACTTTTTAAAAGTAATATCGACATAATATATAACTTTTAAAACTTTATTAATTACTTTATGCATTACTTTTGTATATAAAACAGTTTTTGTTTGTTTCTCTCATTTTTTAAATCTTTTTTGACGTTTTGCGATTCATTACTTTCAGTTCCTTTGCTAGCTTCTTGTTGTTCTTGCTCTTGTTCTTCCTGGATTCCAATCACATTATCCTCGTTCTTCGATCAAAAGCTCAAATTCTTCATTGTTTAATAAAGAACAAAAATACCTGAAGTATTTCTATCGTATCTTCGGTAGTTTATAAGATATTCAAATTTAAAAGCTTAGAAATATTTTTAACATAATAACAAAAAAGTAAATAAATAATTGAGTAAGAGCTTTAAAGGGAAGCTCAATTTGTTCTTTGTTTTATGGAGAACAAGACTTCGAGTGTTCACGTCGTATCTTCGATAGTTTATAAGTTATAATAATATAATGATAAGAAACAAAAAAAAATGAGTTAAAAGCATGATAATTTTTAAAATTGAGTAAAAAATAGAAAACAATTTTTTTGCTTAAAAAACGATACATGGTCATTTTTGTTTATGTTTGTCGCATTTAAAAAAAATATAGCACGAAAATTTATTTGTTTAAAACAAATTGTTTATTTAAATAAACAAATAGAAATTAAAAGAAAAAATGTTCGGAATTGAAAGAACAATAGAAATAATGAATAATAAAATGGTTCCTTAATATTAATATTTATGAAAAATTGTTATCTAAAAAGTGCGATTTCAAGCAATACATTCTTTTTGAGAAACGATTTTTTTCTTGAAAATCATTATTTTTATTATTACTTACATTTCCAAAAAAAAAAAATACTATCTCATAAACAATGTATTTGCTTTCAACAATTTTTTAAACAATTGTAGTAAAAAATAAAAAATAAAATTTTTTAAAAAAAAAAAAATCAATGGGAATTTAAAAAAAAAAACATTTATGTTTTTTCTTTTTCACCATTTTCAATTGTTAATAAAAAAATGGATGATTAAATTTTTTGAATTTTTCGACCATGGATCTTTTCTAAAGCCTTTAAAGAACAGTTAAAAAAATCTGGCTTCCGCATTAAAAATTATTGAGGTTTTTTTGTTTACTTCCAACTTGGAAAAATTGTTAATTTTTGTTAATTGCATTATTAATAATAATTTCTATTGCCGGCAGATTATTGATTATTCAACTATGCAGCAAATGCCTGATTTTTTTCATTTTCATATTTAATTGGGTACATTTTTTTTGTTTAAGCATCCGAGCAAAGCGACGCGCGCGCGCTCCGAGTTATCCGTTTTTACTCGTATTCTCACCGCTCAATTGAGATTATAAATATTGGTGCTACGGTTTCGGTTTAGGAAATTTCCTGCTTTCTTTGGATCTCCGTTCAGATTTCCGATATCTGCAATAGTTTTCGAGATATTTGCGAAAAACGACCCTTCTTTTTTTTATAACTTTCAAACTATTTGTTTACGGGACATGGGGCAAAGCGTAAATCTTATTTAAATAAAATTCCGCATCCAATGACACCTTGGTCATAATTTTAGGTGAAGGCCTTCTCCAACGTGACGAAATGGCACTTGTGAACCAGACTAGTATTGGACATCTCGAATATAAAACCACATTACGCGACTTGCATTAGAATCCATATTATCCTCAATTCAAAATATTTGCTCCAATGTATTTTCCTTCATGATTCATGAACGAATTATCGATTACCTTTCAATTCCTCATTAGGATTCGATCACGTTTCATGAAATTTATTTCCTAATAAATCATCCTCATAACACCAATTACCAATATCCGAACCTAAATTATGTTTGTTGATCGTGTGAATAATGAAATATTACTGTAAACACTTACCTGTATGATATGATTACAATATTGAGTGGTCATTGAATTAATCTGAAATTACATGGAACGACCAATAAGTTGGAGAAAAATGTATTTTTCTAAGTACCAAAAAACTATAAAGATGGCCATTTCTTGTATAATATTCAACGTTTAACATGAGAATAATAATTTAAAATAAGACTATGATTACTCAAAAAATTGGGCTGTCGATTGAAGCCAAGAGTTCATAATATGTGGGTAATTGGTTTAGGCGTTTAATGTTTCATTAGATATATTGGATGAGAAGAATGATCTTTCGATCCAGTTCAGCATCAAACTTTGTTTGCCTAAACTTCGTATAACTTCGATATGTCTAACAAAAAACTTGATGAAATTCTTAATTCACAAGAAGATTTGATCAAAAAAATAATTACCGAAAATAAACGCTAGATGGCATGTATAATGAACCAAAACAAGCCAGAGCCATCGCAAACAGAGGCCAAATAATCATTTTCGCTGTACCTGGCAGGAATGAAACTGATCAAATGGAATGCCCTGTATATTATTTCTGGATTCTACCTGTAATTTTTTATGAAAGTGTGTCTCCAAGCATGTACATTGAAAAATGATAAAATTTAATACACGGTGTTCATGGTCAATTATACATTTTTCGGACGATTGTAGATCTCTTTTCTTCAGTGGTCTATCAGATGTAGAATTCAATACGGCATCGATGTAATAGATTTCCCTATAGCTATCTCTCATAGGTTTCGAAAACTTTGAGGTTATCTTTTCTGTACACGTTCTCTCTGACTTCCATTTCATTTGAATTGATTTCAAACGGGCTATTCCTTTTGAATGAATGAATATATGAATTATTGTTTTTTACGCTGAAATCGATTGGAAAAGAAAATTTGATTGAAGTCAATTAAAATTATTTGTTTGTGATATCTTCGAATTGGGAAAAAATTGAAAAGATTTAACACGGGGGTAGAGATGAAGATCGTGTATTGGCTAAGAGGAAACATTGTGAGATGTACGCTGAAAGAAGGTGAGCTAGTAGGAAATCATCAAAGAACCGTTACGGTCAAACTGGTGGTGTTATCTATGCCATAAGTGGGAGAACCAAAACTGTTTTCTGGGAAGAAACTCATTCGAACATTTGACTGCGACATTGAAAGCTACCACTATAATGACAAAATCAAATTTACATCACTTCATTGACCACTCGAAGGACAAAATGAATGAAGAGTTTGAAGCAGCAAATCAAAGGAAAGCATAAGAAAGCGAGCTAATTCTCAATTGTCCAGTATGTGGGGGGCTTTTGCCCTAAGGAAGGGTGGGGTAGAAACGATTCTGATATATGGCCCCGATAAAAAATCTAAGTTTTTGACCTTGGGGAAGGAAGGGGTTGGCGGGGTCCATCATCTTGGCTTAAAGGTACAGAAAATTGTGTTTTTCGAATAATTCCTCAATGGTGAATACTGCGACAAAAATAATCCATACAAACTAAATCCTCTAAATTCTCTACATTTTTTGTATGAACAATTTTTGTGAGTCTGATGTGTAACGAATTAGAGCGGTGAAAAAAAATTCGTCCAGCTGCTCGTTTTTATCATTTTGAGGAATTATTTGAAGCCATTCAATATATAATTATAATTTATAAATTCAAAGGCAACTCACTTACACACCAGGTAGTGTTGTAAAAGATTTCAATTGACTATAAACAACCTTTTTATTTTAATTTTTTCAAAAGGAGCTAGAGCAGGATATCACAGATATTGTGAAAAAAAATCAAACTGATTGTTCATCTAATTTGACAGATATAATCAAAACTACTCTCGTTATTCAAAATAGTCCACGGAGAAGCGCACAGCCTAAAGGGGGGGTCGTAGAGAAATGCGGATTGTGCCAGGGGACTTTTCAAAGAAGGACGGGGTACCATTTGAGGGTCTGAACGTGAAAAAAAACTCCTCCTAGTTGACCACATCGATTTTAACGATACCTTCCCCCCTTCCTCCCCAAAAAAAAAAGTTCAAAAAGAGTACTACAAAAAAGTCCATTGAAGTTTTATCGAAAAACGAGAATTTTTTCCCATGACGTATGATTTCTAGTGAGGGGGGGACCAGGTCTGAAATTTTTTTTTTGCTGCGCTTTTCAGGGACATCAATTTTTTGAGTCGCCGACTTTCTGTAACGAAAAAATTTTCTAGAGTCGATTGGGGGGCAAGTGCCCCTCTTCAACAAATTTTTTTTTTTGCGTTTTAAATCGAAAAGTCCTTTGAAATTTTTTGATTCCGTCGAAAATAGATTCGTAATTCAAGTGTCTCGTGGCGGAACTACCTCAAGCTACGATGAAAAACCTCTCATATTGATTTCCCCTTCCATGTGATCGTGGATAAGTGCATTTTTATGTATTTTATTTTTTATATATTAGATCAACTTACGTTTATTTTATTTTAGATCGGCTAGAAACAGCTTCGGCGACGACGCTATTGGATATGCAAAAGTTGAAAGAGATATTTGTACAGTGAAATGCCGAATCACCCCAGAACATCATGATTTGCATCCATTTCTTTCGACTTATAGGTACGAAAGCAACAATAAAAAACAACTTTTCGGGTGCATTATCAGTTTTATTTAAACACTTTGGCACAATACACGATTTTCTAGTTTCTGGATTCGACATTTTTATTAATTTTCGACGCAAAATTTATACACACAGCTCGGGAGCAGAACACGCGCTGACCGACCGTTGTACAGTGACGTCACAGCGGCTGATGACTCCGCGTCGTCGCACGCCTGCTAAACAATTAAATATCTCGGTAACTATGAGATGTATCAAAAAAATGTTTTCACGGTATTTTTTCATTTTTTATAGAGTGTATTGTAAGGTAAGAATCAGAAGTTGGTGATATTCTTCATACTCGAAAAATTGATGAAATTTTCTTCCCACGATGCGAAAAAACTATCGGCCAACGAAATTCCAATTATTTAGCACCCAGAATCTATGCTTCATTACCAAACGATTCAAAAGATATAAAAACTACCGAACGTTTAAACAAGAACTGAAAAAATGGATTGCCAAAGATAGGCTTATATTTAACGAAATTGTTAACCCGAGATAACCACATAGAGTGTTTGTCTAAAGTCCGTTCCTCCCCCCGCCATCTTCAATATTTTTTTTAATAGAACATCCCGTATGTTATTCCATTTTTGAAATCTGCTCATAATTCTCAACAGTTTTCTCCAATACACTTTACTCCTAAATTCAATTGTTTTCGAAATATCAACGTTTGAAAAGTGACATTCCAGTTTAAAATGAAGTATGGATTTTGGTCACTTCCGGTAAAACATTTTGCTAACTAAACGTTATTATTAATTTGTAGTTAAATCTCTTAATGAATTCGACTAATAAGAGGCGTAAAGAGTGTTTATTAAGGATAAACTGTACCGCTTACCGGAAAATCTCGAAGCCTGTAAATTCACAATCAAAACAAATTAGTTAGCAAAAAATTTATAATTTATTTTTTAATAACACTTTTATTTAACCCCAACAATTATTTCATCAAGTGTTCAATGTGGCTCCCTCCTGAATCTTGACAATAAAGGGCCCTATTATAAATAGCTTCTCTCACGTTGATGAAAGTCTGTTCATCTATTTCTTCACATGTATCTATTGTTCTGCGTTCCAAGTCTTCTATTGTTTGACTTCAGATACCCCCAAAGGAAAAAATCTAGAGGTGGAAGATCCGGAGATCTTGGTGGCCATTCTGTACTTCCCCTGCGACCTATCCATATCGCCCAGGAATGTTTGTATCGAGGAACTCTCTAGCCATGCTATCGAAATGGGAAGGTGCCCCATATTGCTGAAATATGATTTCACGATTTTCGAACTCTTCCTGATTGTTTAATACAATTTGTCTCATTCGAGGTTCAATTTCAGTTTCTGAAAGATTTCAGTTAAGAACTTCTGTAAGATTGCCGCTGATGAAAATCGGTCCGACAACGCGAATGCCCAAAATCCCCGCACAAACATTCACCTTTTCAGGAAACTGGGTATGTCCCTATCTAAAAATATGCGGATTAGTACCGCTCCAGTATCGTTCCTTCTGTTTGTTGACTTTTCCATCAAGAAAAAACGTGCATTCGTCTGCGAAACATGCACAATTTAGCCCCGTTCTCCTTCAATTGTTCTTGTTATCCACTCACAAAATTCCACCCTCCGGTCTGGATCATCCTCCGTGAGAGCAAGCAGGATTTTCATTTTATAGGGATAAAACTTTTCTTTTTTTAAGACTCTTTGAATACTTCTCCACAGGATTCATCAACTGCAGACGTCGACTGAGTCGGATTGATTACCATTTCAGCAACAATTTCTATCTTTTTTTCTTCTGAAAGAGGCGGTCTTCCTGATCTTGGAGCATCTTCCAGCGTACCAGTTGCTTGGAGCTTATTTGAAAGTTTGCGCAAATATGACCTCAAAATTGGATTTTCGGGAAATCTATCATTAAACATACGGACTGCTAGATGATAATTTCTTCCAGCTTCTCCAAATATCAAAACTGCTTCAAATTTATCGTCTAGACTATGAGCCATGATCACACTTCTTTTAAAAGGATGTAGGCGCTCAACGGACTGTTTGACAGTTAGCAGTTCAGTTTGACAGTAAACGAGATGTTACCGTGACAACGATTTTTTCCAATGCAAACTTGATTGAAAGCAACATTAGTGTTTTTGGTTGGGTTTGAAATGACCAAAATGTCACTTTTCAAACGTTAATATTTCGAAAACAATTGAATTTAGGAGTGAAGTGTATGAGAGAAAAATGCTGAGAATTATGAGCAGATTCCGAAAATGGGGTGTTCTATTCAAAAAATTATTAAAGATGGCACTCAGACGCCATTTTAAAACTTTTTGCTGTCATTTTTTCATGAAGAAGTAGGTTTTCATCTCCTATTTGAGCCCTCAAAATTTCGTTGCGATATACCAGGTGGTTTCAAAATTAGTAGGGGGGAACGGACTTTAGACGAGCACTGTATAACTGAGCAATTTATGATGTATATAAGTGTGAACATGTATGCAGTTGTGCATATTAGTGTATTTGTGTATATCAATGTGTGTATCCATCATGTATATTTCATAACTCTTCTTTATTAGTACTGGAAAATTACCCCAATTGTGACTGGAGAATTACCCCGATTGTGACCTACCCTCTACCCTATATATAAAATCTCAATGAGAAGACTGCACCTATAATGTAATATATTACCTGGATGTGGCAAACCTACAATTTTCTACCATTTTTTACAATTTTTCAATAAATTTTACCCATTTTAATGTAATAATTTTACTATGGAAATCACATACAAAAGTAGTTAATACTGCTTCTGTGACCTACCTGTTTATTCACAAGCACACTTGTATAAGTATATATTATGTATTATTATCATGAATAACCATATATTATTATTATCATTATGTGCTACTTGACCCCCTATGCTATTTGAAATGCTATTTGAAAGTTGATGTGCCCCCCGCGCCATCTATCGAGCAATCACAATGTCTTTAATTAAAAAAAGTAGTATACCTGATATAATTCAAAACGGTTTCTGTCCCATTGTTCTACGTCGAAACGTTCAAAAATTAACAGGATTGGGGGGACTCTAAAAAGCCGCACTGTATAGCTCATACCGAGTAAACTAAACCGTGAAAAGCTATTGCACCATGCACAAGCGACAAGAATTCCAGAATCTAGGATTGCGTGAGTACTCTTGAAAAAAGAAGAAGAAAAAGATGAAAATGAGCAGTCGACGCGTGAATCGGACTAGCAAATGATGCAGTAAACAATATCTGACGACATTCAAGGCCGTCGAAGGTCTGTCAATGCCCTTTCGCGCGTAATTTAATATCGTTATAAAACGTGATTACTGGTCTACCAGAGACACTGCATTATGGTGGCGCCTACCAAGCCACTCTCTTGCTCTTCATCTTCTACACGGGCGAAAGATAACCACTGATGTTCGAACCACCTGTTATCTTCCTATCGCGATTTCATCACACAAATTAACATTTTTATATTCGCCGAATGGGTTGACAATTAATGAAATCGATAAAATATGAGAGTTTAGAGCTGTTTACCAGAGTGGTTCTTCTACATCGACAAGAGAAATGTTCTCGTTGTGAAATGCGTTGTCTACGAAATTGGATGAATTTTTGATAAATTAATCAAAATATCTAATTCCATTGAAAATTTTATACCAGTCATTTTCAACCAATCAGATGCTTTATTTCGACATTGTTACTATGGTTACCAGCAAATTTTCTGAAAATTTTTCATCCACATTAGCATGTAGACGTAAAATTAAAAGTGGAAATTTCCCGGCACATGACAGCTATCATATATTAGACAAAAATAATATTGAAATAAATTGACAAATTTTTTTATTTACTTACTTTATAAGTTGGAAATATTACAACAATTTATTAAGGTGTACATTCTATAATATCGATAATTAATTTTAAATTCTTCAAAAATTCCACTTCTACATCCTCTTTCCTAAGTGGTGAATAAAACACAGAACCGGTGTTTTTTTCAACAATATGCCTGTGTTTCATAAAATAAAAATAATACTGAGACACCAGTTTATTTCTTTGAGTATTATATTTGTGTCTAAAAGAAGGCACAATATCACGCAGAATGTTGCCAATCTCTTACAATAAGTTTTCTTGCTCAGGATTTAATCCAGATTCTTCCACTAGGTATGTTATATATTTATACATTTTTATGGTACATTTTAATGTGCGGTGATTCTTTGCAAAAGGAACACAATTCATACGATTGAAAGTTCATTTTATTATCACTTTTTTACTAACTTATGATTGTATACAATGTTATGAGGAACTTATAATGCCACAAATAAAATATTGATTGACAGGAGTAGTGAATGTCAAATCCATGGCTAACTTTACAAATTATTTTTTTAAACGGCAACATACGCCAACAACATTCTATTTAGAATAAAGTATAAAATATCCCGATATCCTGACTTATTTGAAAAACAAATTATTACCGCTAATATTAATTTTTCTCAGAAATAAACCTAAAAGAATATGAAAATTATTTAAGTATATATGTAAAGGTATAGTTATATATTTTTTGCTGTATATCACCTTTGTTTGTAGTCAATATTGACATTTCCCTGGAACCCAGTAAGAAAATTGTATGAAAACAATCAATTTTATATAAAAATTCATCTGATATTATATATTTTATTTTACTAGAGCACGGGAAAAATCAAAAAATATTTCCCGCAATACGAACGTATCCACTTTTATTTTTAGTCAATATTAACATTTCCCTGAAACCTAGTAAGATAATTGTATGCAATCAATTAATTTTGTATAATAGTTTATCTGATATTATATATTTTATTTTACTAGGGAACGGGGAAAATCAGAAAAAATCTCCCATTACACACAGCCTTCTATTTATTTGTGAATAACGTCAAAATAAATATTTACTTAATGTTTTCTATTTAAATATAATTCCAGTATAAAATTTTCTTACTGAATCCCCCACGTGCTTGAATTAATTGCGGGAAATTTGTCTCGTACATGAATTTTTAAAGAAATTTTCCCTCGTCGCTTCGCGCAAAAAATGTTCGGCAATAATATAAGTGAAAATTTTTAAATTACATACCATAAGAATCACTCGCAAAAATTGTATTATTAACATTACAAGTATATAAAATTATTTCCATTTATTTCACCACACTTTTGATTTTATTCAAAAAACAGGACAGTGTGAAATGTTGTTATATTTAAATTTTCAGAAAAAAGTAATGTTATTGATCGTTTAATTATTCGAATACATAAACCAAAATATCTACATTTTTATGTAATCCTCGTGGTACAAAAAAAGATAATAGGATTTTGATCTTATATGCCGACCAGAGGTGGAGTTTTTTTCTTCCACTTGAAATGAAACTTTTTGTTTGAAAATGTGTTTTCGAAGTTAATTGAACGGGCCGAGAAAATCGAAAGAAACATAATGGAACTGAAATTTCTTAAGGAAACCACCACTGCATATGAACCTTTTTTCCGGGCTTGGCACCTGCAGATGTTATCACTGAGCTGAACTCTACCATGCCCTGGAAAATCTTGTTTCAGTATTTCAGGCCGAAGTTTTCGCCATACTCACCTGTAAATGAAAATATGAACAGAGGCTACCACGGCCAGCAAATCACGATATGCACGGACAGCCAAGTGGCGATCAAGGTCCTCACCACTGAACACCTTACCTACACAGAAGCGTGATTCAAGCGTACCGCCAAAATAAAATTTTTGGCTCGTTTCTAATCAACCTCAAATTTCTAGGAGTTGGATTGTTGTCATTGATGGCTGTTTGGTATTTGAATTTGTGAACAAACTGCTTTGTATCTTGTAGACTGGTTGTCAGGGAACACGTACAGCAAAAGGTTTAAAGGATATCGTAACTGATGCTGGGCTAGAAAACATTGTGAAGGAATGCACCCATTTCAACAGGGGCAGTGGTTCTCTCATAGATCTAGTACTCACTAATTGCGATAAACTCAAAGCAAAAGTCACCAATACACCTCAGATAACTGATCATTTTATTATCTCACTCAAGTTAATAGGGACTACTTCAGAAGCAACGGCACTGAAAATTCAAAGCAGGGGAAGAAATATTGATTATGACCATATAAATCAAAGATTACAAGAAATAAATTGGGACTTCAGAATTCAGGATATTGACGAAAAATATAGGACTTTTTATTCAGTCGTGAGTAACATTCTTAACGACATTGCGCCAAGAAGACAAATGAAATTTTTTCCAAAATATAAAGAGTGGTGGACACAGCATGTTCGAGAGTGTACACGAAATAGGGACATCAGTTATAAAAAGTTTATCACAGACAAAACTCAAGAGAATTGGGAAATTTATAAACAAAATAGAAATACAGCAGTAAAAGTTATGAGAGAAGAAAAACGTAAATATTTTGATAAAAAAATTTTGGAAAATAAAGGAAACTCTGTTAAAATGTGGGAAACCTTAAAACTCTGCCTCCCAATGAAATTAATAGATAATACCTTAGAGGAACTTGTATATATATATATATATATGCAATGTCAAATTTACTAAATAATTACTATGTAGAAAGTATACAACAGCTCAATAGTGAAATGGACAATACAGGCCCTGATTTTACAATTTTACGAAGATATCCTGAACGTGTTTTAGAGGGCTTCAAATTAATTGACTATGAAAAACTCAAAACTATTATTTTTTCTTTGCCTAACAAAGGTAGTCCAGATGATGTAAATATACATTTTCTGTAAAATTGTTTCGATAATATTGCACAGCCCCTGTTGAACCTCATCAACTCCTCTTTTGAAACTTGTAGAGTTCCCAGTATCCACAATAGTACCAATTCCTAAGGTAAAAAATTCCAACGATGCTAAAGACCTGCGACCAATTAATATGCTACCTTCAATAGAGAAAATATTAGATTTTCTGGACCAGAACGGAGTAATCAATAGTGTGCAGTCGGGTTTCCGTGCTGGGCACAATTGTGAAACAGCTTTACAATGTGTGCTTGATGATTTCAAAAAAAATTCAGATAAACATTCAATGACAGGAGTAGTTTTTCTTGACCTGCAAAGAGCTTTTGAAACTGTTGACAGGGGTAGGTTGGTGAAAAAATTAGAAAGTATTGGTATTTTTGGGGATGCATTGGCATGGTTGGTTGATTATCCCGAGAACCGAAGACAAACACTTAAATTGAACAATATTCTATCTGATGAAATCATAAACGAACAGGGTGTTTCACAGGGTAGTGAACTTGGTCCCCTATCATTTTTAATATACATTGACGATGTGGTTAATAATGTTGGAATATGCTCAATTCATTTATTTGCTGATGACACACTGATTCACTTTTCAAATTCAGAATGTACGACGGTAGTGAATATAATCAACGAAACACTAGAAAACATATTCAGATGGTGCTGTGCCAACAAACTAAAGGTAAGTGCAAAAAAAAAACAAATTCATGTTGATAGGTAACGACAAGGAATATAAAAAGTTCAAAGAGAATATGTGTGAAATAAAAATCAGCAATTGTTGGGAGTCTGCAGGAGTGTATTGAGACTGGGAGAGAGGGAGAGAGAGGTATTGGAATAATCCATTTGAACATAAGGAGTATTAAAAAATACTGCGATGAGTTGCTAGTGTACCTAGAGTCTGGAAAACACAATCTCGATGTAGTAGTCTTGTCGGAAACATGGAATATTGAAGATGTGAGTACTTTCAACATTCCAAATTACAATATATTTTATAATGAATCTAAAGTTAATCAAAATGATGGAATCATTATCTATGTGAAAAACAATATCAATGTAAATACTGAAATCATCCCACTATCTGAAACAAAACTATTGAGGCTGACCTTTGAAACCAGTGGTGTTTCAATTTGCGTAACTGCATCATACAGACCCCCATCTATAAACGTGCAAACATATTTGGACAATTTGGAACAGTTTTTTGCAAACTCTAATAAAAATAATATTGAGATTTTCATGGGGGACATTAATATTAATCTGAAGGACACCCTTACTCAAAATACAGTAAGATATTTAAACATCCTAACTGAACACGGTTTCATATCATATATTAATGAGCCTACTAGAATAACGGAAGGATCAAGTACTATCATTGATCATATATTTATTAGGAAAGAAAATTTTAATAGAAACGAAATTCTAATAAAACCAAAAATAATTCTAGTCGATATGACAGATCATTACCCTGTATTTTTATCGATAAACGAAAGGAAAAAAAGTAATGCTAAAATAAACAAAAAAAGAGACATCACTAAGAGAACTGATTATACGAAGCTAAATTTATTCTTACAACAAGAGGATTGGTTGAGTATTCTGAACTGTGAAGAAGTACAACTTGCATATGATCTTTTCATCGATAAATTCAAGCAATGCTTAGCTAGGGCAACTAAGATAACAACATTAGGTAAAAACAAGAACAAACATATCAAACCTTGGATTACCACTGAGCTCATAGATTCTATAAAGTTTCGGGATGATCTTAAGAAAACATGGAATAACACCAAAACAATTGAAGCAGAAATGAAATACAAGAATTATAGAAACAAATTGATGATTGATTAATCAGGCAAACAAAAAATCAATATTACAGAAATGAAATGATTGACAGAAACGGTGATTGTAAAAAAATTGGAAAATTATTAAAGATATTTCAAATAAAAGCAGCACTAGAAATAATGTACAAAACATAACAATTATAAAATCCAATGGTGAAAAAATAATCAAAAATGATGAGAAAATACATTTATTTAACGACTATTCCATTAATGTTGGGCAGGATATGTTAAAAAAAATCTCTAGAGGTGATTTGCCGAAGGGTTTTCTTAAAAACACATCTATAAATTCTACTATGTACTTGGAACCCACGAATGAGAATGAAGTAATTATCTTGATTGCAAAACTAAAAAATAACTGCTTCCCAGGACCTGATGGAATAACTGCTAAAATGATAAAACATACGCATACACAGATCATAGGACCATTGGTTCATATTATAAATTTATCGTTTCAAACAGGGGCCGTTGCTTGGCCAATGGAAATAATCAGTAGTTACACCAGTCTATAAAACGGGTAAAAAAAATCAATTAAACAACTACAGGCCAATCTCTGTAATTAACAATATTGCAAAGATTTTCGAACAATGCATTAAAAAAAGGTTATTATCATTCTTCGATAAACATTCCGTCATAAGTAAACATCAGTACGGCTTTCTGAATAAATTATGCACTGAAAATGCTATTATGGACCTTGTTGAAAAAACTGTCGGTGCTTTGGACAAATTGAGGAAGTGTTCAACCATATTCCTTGATTTGGCCAAAGCATTTGACACCGTATCCCATAGTCTCCTATTAGAAAAATTATATACATATGGTGTGCGAGATAAGACACTAGAAATTTTGCAGAATTATTTAACAAATAGATTACAAAGAGTTAAAATTGATGAACAGTTGAGAACTCCACAAGAAGTTACTATTGGCGTTCCTCAGGGAACTGTGCTTGGACCTGTTCTCTTTCTCATTTACATTAACAGTATCACGGAAATGACTGACTTTTGTGGTCACCTCATCTGCTATGCTGATGACACAGCTATTGTATACACAGGAGAATCATGGGAAAATGTCTATAAACTTGCTGAAGACGGGCTCCAAAAGATTAAGACATGGCTTGATTATAATTTACTTACTTTGAATGTTAGCAAGACAAAATTTATGACATTTTCTCTGCAAAACACTGATCAGCCACGAAAAAAAAATTAAAGATAAAAAGTTCGAGATGCGACTCACATCAACCATGCACATGTGAAACAATAGAAAAGACCTCAACCATCAAATACTTAGGTGTTATGCTGGACCAGCATTTCAGGTGGGACGAATACATAAGTCATGTCACAAAAAGACTGAGAAAGCTTATTTTCACCTTCTATAATCTACGGGATATTCTAGATAGGAAGAATTTGATGATTTGTTATACATCTCTGGCAGAGTCGGTGATACGGTATTGTATAATAGCTTGGGGTGGAACATTTTATAGTTCAATGACCTGCATGCAAACAGTGCAAAACACTTTATTGAAAATAATATTCAAGAAACACAGATTGCATACAAGTGAATCACTATACAGAGACGCCAAATTACTAAACATCAGATCCTTATATACTTTCCAAAGCCTGACATGGATTTATTCAAACATGGAAAAATATGACCAATGCAAATCCAAAGTAAGTAGATTCACCGATAAAATACAACTTCCATTGTTTCACAAGACTCACACTCAGAGATTCGTTTTCTTTTTTGGTCCTAAAAACCCTTCTAAAAAAAATTCCCAAATTAAAAAAAGTTTAAAATTATCCAAAACCTAAACTCTACAATATGCTCCCAGCGCTTCTGAAAAATATAAACACACTTTCAATATCTTTCGAGTCCCTACTACTACTAAACTGACGCAAATTAATCATAGCACACAAAAATTCCATTAGAGTATTCATTCAGGATTGCCCTCTCTCACTCTTTCCTTTGGTTCACTGCATTTACTTTCTCACTCCAATATATATATTATATATATTACATAATCTATAATATGAACTTTTGCTCCCCTTCTCCCCGCTACTCATAAATTTTTGTTTGATTCCTCAAACCGCACCGAAATAATTTTTTTATTTTTTTATAGTCGTAAGTATTCATCCAATCTGAGAGAATTGGCACAGTACAAGTATATTCTAAGCTCAGGTGTGATTCTCGAGAATTAGATGAATGTAAAATTGCACATAAAATGGTTATTATGTAATTGATTATTTGAGTTTAATAAATTTGATTTGATTTGAAAAAAAAAAAAAAGTTCAATTGAGCTAGTGGATACTTACAAATATTTGGGAATAATTATTGATAGAGATTTGAAATTCAAAGAACATGCAAACTATATAATAAAAACAATATCATTTAAAATAAACTATTTGTATAGAAGCTCCAGATGGTCAAGAACTATTATTTACAATACAATAATTCTTAATCACTTCAACTACTGCTCTACCATACTATTTTTACTACAACAAAATGAAATAAAACGATTACAGAAATTGCAAGATCGAGCAATGAGAATAATATTATCCTGCTCTAAACAAACACCCATAAATGAAATGTTCAATACGCTTGACTGGTTACCAGTAGAAAAAATGTTACTATATCAAACACTGATCTTCATCTTCAAAATAAGAACCATATCTGAGGGAAAAAATATCTTTCGTATCAGAACACCACAATTACAACACCCGAAATAGAAATAATTTATTCATTCCAAATGTGAAAACAAAAAAATCGCAAAATTCAATTTTTTTCAGAGGACTAAATAAGTTCAATGAACTTTCTGAGGACATAAAAAATTCACCCTCTCTTGCTGTATTAAAAATTAAATTGAAGAGACTTCTGTTGAGTGAGTGCAAACCTCGATGATGATACCTATTATTGACTTTTATTTATGTGTGTGTATATGAATGTAAATACAGTGTTGTGCTAATTACTATCTGTTTGTTATCAATGTATTTCTATGTAACTATATTTTTATTCTACTCATTTTATTTATTGACTGTACTTATATATTAGTCTTGGGCTGAATGAAAGATTCATATATCATTAATTTCCAACTGTTTTTTCGGGACTTGATTTATCACTTGAAATGTACTTCAACCGAGAGTTTGAATTTACCGCCCAGAAATGACATTATACAAGCCAAATTTTAAATTGAGGGGCTCGTTCCAATACCTCAACTCATTTCGAGGATAAGTGAAAAATTTGACATATTGTGTCAATTGTCATTTTGATTCTTTTGGAACGAAACGAAACAAATTAGTTATTTGTCAGTAGTCATCGTCCAAAATAATTCAAATTTAAGATATGGTTTGAGGATTTACCAATGGAAGGAATTGAAAAGGAGGTTCCTGCTATCACTGGAGTACTGAAACAATTTGTAGATAATAAAATCAAATACTTTATTAAGCCCATTGCCCACATCATATACACTGCTACATTCTGTACTAGAGCAGATTGATTTTCACCCCTCACAACATTTCTTTCAACATCCACTAATAAAAAATGCGTTTCTCTCGTGATACTCATTTTGTTTTCAAGCACAGACTTCAGTTTGAAAAAAATTATATTTAACCTATGCAACCTTTAATCACTTCTATATAATGTGCCATGCGCATGCGGTTGAAATATTTCAACTTTTTCACGGACTCTCGAGTTTGTGGAAAAGTTGTTCATCCGATTAAATCAACCGGAGTATAGGAACAACTTTCCCGAGTTAATAAGTGGGAATCCACCGAGTTTATGAACGGTTAGGATGAAAAGTTGGAGTATTGGAACGCGACCAAGGTCACGAAAATTTGACCCCAAAAGATCAAAGGGCCGCCTTCCAGTTGCGCTTCTGTGTAGGTAAGGTGTTCTGTGCCCTCACATCGTACAGAGTCAGTTGCTGCTGGTCCGAATGCATTGACGATCTGCGAAGGCTATCCATCGCTAATAAGGAAAAGCCACTGTTGCGGTTCGATAGCGCTCAGTGGTTTTCCAATAAAAACTTCTTAACAAAAAATTAAACCGACGAAAAAATCAACTGAAAAGCAAAAAATAAAATGAACCTTCTTGGTCTAAATGATAATTGAGCTCCTAAACTTATGTAAGTAACTGATTTTGAGTCGGCGCCAAACAAACAATTATCGGAGATCATTATCTATGAAAGAAGTCATCAAAACGCAGCCGTGCATCTCGCTGCCATCATTTTACGCTTCACCTAATTCAATTGCTAGTTTGTTTGGCGCCGACTCAAAATCAGTTACTCACATTAGTTAAGGAGCTCAATTATCATTTAGACTAAGAAGGTTTATTTTATTTTTTGCTTTTCAGTTGATTTTTTCGTCGGTTTAATTTTTTGTTAAAAAGTTTTTATTTTTTACTTTCTAGTTCCGTATTTCGTCGGTTTAATTTTTTGTTGAACATTTTTTATTTTTCATTTTTTTGTGGCTAAAATCTACCAATTACTACCTACTTGTTTTTTAATTACTTCCAAAATACTTACTCACCTTACTTCAACTATTACCAGTTGAATAATATGATTATCTACTTTTACTATTTGTTGTAATATGAATTATTTTCGTTGTTCTGGTTAGTTTATTCCATTACTTTGTATATCATTCCATCCTCTCATAAAATATACTGATTTTGACGGAACAAGAATAATGTCAGTAGCGATCTGTCATTGTCAACTACGTATGTGTGTGCCAATGTTCACTGATGAAAAATCAATTATCCCCTATTTTTCCACCCGTAAGGGTGGCTAATTCCTTCTGAAATCCAAATATAAGGTATACCCTAGCTATTAAAAAAAGAATCATCCAAATCGAAGAACCCAGTACTAAGTTATAATAATATAATAATAATAATAAGTTTATTTGTTATAAAGGAAGAGTGTGCAAATACAATTTCATTTAGATGACGACGAATACAATTTTTTCACAAATAAACAGAAAACCACAAAGTCAGCGACTGTCTGTGCTGTGAGTGTAGCCTATGTTTAAAATTAGTATCGATGAATATTGAGTAAAACGATGAGAAAGTATGTTTGAATTCAATTTGAGATTTTCTCACATTATTGGATTTGATAAATAACACATGTACGGTTTAAAGCAAAAGAGCAGTTATCAATGCGAAACTGTAAATTATAAAATACATAAAATTTAAATACACAGCCTTTTTGCATAAAAGTACAGGAAAGTATATGAAAAATGATATAGTGAAGACCATTGAAGTTTTACATCAACAGGAATTGATAAAAAAAACACTTGCCCAGTATACGACCATCCTAGTGGTCAATGAATATAAAAAATGGAAATTACAGAATTAAAATATGCAATCTGATACATAGAAAATGATATATAAAAAGGCAATTGAAGGAAGACATTAAACTGATTAGTTGAGATGGAATGAGATCTCATTACGCCGTTATACCAGCCTCCACGAGCTCATGAACAGTAATTCTGGGTGAATTAAGTAAATAGTTTTTTAGTTTTTTCTTGAATCCTCTATACGAAGATATTTCTTTTATTTCAACCGGAATAAAATTGAAAAACCTTGGTACTAAATACGAAAAGCATCTTTGTCCTATAGACTTTGAAGCAAGAGGTGTTTTGAAGTATTTGGATTTGTATCTTGTTTCGTAAAAATGTTCTATTCTCCGAAGATTAGTTTAAGTTTTAAATTCAAAACAGGATGATACAAGGAAATAGTGTTGACGCATGTCAAGGATTTTAGATTCGGAGTATATCAAATCAGATGAGTATCGGGAAGGTTTGTTCAGTAAAATTTTTAAAAATGTTTTTTGAAGTACTTCAATATTTTTAATATGTTCTTTTAGTGCACTACCCCATCCTATCATCCCATATGTCAATCTGGATTCAACCAATGCGTGATAAATCATTCTGAGATGTTGTTCTTCAAAAAATTTAGCGATATATTTGAATCGATATAAGATACTTCTCAGGGTATTGCAAAGTTTCAGAATATGTATGTTCCATCTTAAATGTTTATCGATTGTTATTCCTAGGTATTTAATCGTCTCGGTCTGCTTTATTCTCAAATTATTATTTATTTTCAGGTCTCTAAATGGAGGATTTGTGTTTTCATAACATGAAAAGGGCATATAAAATGTTTTTTCGAAATTTATTGTCAGTACCTTATAGTCGAACCAATTTTTGATAAGTTTCAAATCATTCTCTATGATGGTTTTTAAATTATCCCAATTTTCAGCTTCGAAAATTATGGCGGTATCATCTGCGAAGCTGATGACTTCTCCAGATGATTCAATGTTAAAGAGATCATTTATGTAGAGTATAAAGAGCACTGGACCCAGCACAGTTCCTTGTGGTACGCCATACTCCACAGTGCACTCTATACTCAAACTACCATTGAGTGATACCTGTTGTTTCCTGTCGCTTAAGTAGCTTTCTATTAATTGTCTAGCTACCCCTCGAAATCCTAGGTCCTCTAAAATATCTAGTAGTTGTGAGTGGCAGACCGTGTCGAATGCTTTAGCAAGATCTAAAAATACACAAGCAGATTTTTTTCCAGTGTCCAAACTTTTCGATATCTTCGATGTCAAATACGCTATATGCCTGATAGAATCGGTTAACGGACCAGAATTCAGAGGGTGAGTGATAAATATCTTTCATTTCGCTACCCTTAGGGGTGGATTTCATCTTTTAAATTCAAATGGGACCAAATTCGAAGTACACCCAATCCACTGAAAAAAGAATTATCGGAATCAGACGCCTCAGTAAAAAGTTATGTGTGATCATACATAAAAAAAATTACGGAAAAACATAAAATATACGGGTCGAATAGAGAACCTCCTCCTTTTTGGTTTCGTCGGTTAAAAATAGAATGTATTTTCAATACAATCGAAATATGAATATAGGATGAAATGGCGTCCCATTAATGACTTACCCAAAATCTGGTCCGGTCTAATTGGCGTGCTCTGGACAGGTCTTCTCAAAGGGCCCTTTTGGTTTGATATCACACACACATACACATATGCAAAAGTTCTTCGGAGAGAAGAAAGTGGAGAAAACTTAGTCTGTAATCCAGCGTGGGAGACAATGCGGAAAACTGTAATTATATTGGTAAATGCCCTCGTTAAAGGTCAAGGCAGTGCTCTTCTCGGAGAGCGCGTCGAGAAGGTGTTGTTTATGTGAATTTCATGCAAGTTAATAATCTGATTAGAGTCAGCGCTCTTTCTGCAACAGCTTCTCTGGGTCCTTGGTCAAACCGGTATGCCAGGAAACAAACGAGCCGACCATTTGACCAGACAAGGTGCAGAAAGCTCAACGATCGGACCAGAAACAATATTAGGAGTTTTTAGATCATGGAGCGTCTCAACCTTGAAGGGAATCTTGGAAGTAAAGTTCCAGAATGCATGGAAAGAGGCTCCTGGTATGAGACAATCGGAATTCCACATCGGAGGCCCTTCTATCAGGAGGGCCAAGACTCTGTTCACACTGTGCGGAAAGGAAATCAGAATGGTGGTAGGGCTCCTCACGACCCAACTAACATTATAGGAAAATTATACCAAGCAGTGGGGTAAAACGGCTTCAAGATGTCCGAATTTACCCATTTCTGACCAAATATTTTCCCTTCAAGTACTAACTAACTCCAAAGTTATAATTGGAGTTATAAAAACCATAATTGAGACCACCAAATCTCCTTCAAAAACCAAAAACTTAATAGACGTAGTGCGTAGTATGAAATTACTTGTTATGGACTTCAAATATACCTTCAAAGCCTCATGGGTTAATAGAGTTATTTACTAGGTTAAATTTTACCTAAAGGTAACCAGCAAAATGTGTTCAAAATACTTGGAACTCTCAGGAAAAACCTTCTGGTGAATATTTACCTAATTATTACCTCATGTGTGTTCATATAGTCAGGGAATTGATACAGCAATTTTAAAATATTTAATGAGGGCGAGATTACCACAATATTTGTCTAATCAGACTAAATGTCTACAACGAAGTCAAAGTTACCTAAAATAAAATCCTCAAAGTAACTTAGTCTATCATCAGATATTGAAGACCAAGTCGATTCAGATGAGGATGACATGATACAATTTACTTCCTTTAATTTTTTATTGTGCCATAAATTTCAGAAATCTATAAAATGCCGAGCAAAAATTCGAATAGAGTTAGTAAACCATACAGTATACCACCAACTATTATCGATTAGCTGCCAGAATGAGAACAAATGAAAATATAATCCGAAACCATCCTATACTTTCCGATGTCCAGAGATCAGAACCATCATCTTCCACTCAGTTGGCTGATAAATTGTATATTTCCGGGCACCGCATGCGGAACGCAGAAATATCAAATCAAAATTATTCAGCCAATCACAACACACCATTTTATATTTGAAATATTATGATTAGCTATTTCTCTTTGGAAAGAGATTCCCTCATTAGACCATAACATTAATCATGGTTTCTATTCTGGGAAGATGTGCACTGAAATATAATTATCGCGTACTATTATCAACATTACTGATGGATTTGATATTTAATTTCAGAATAAACACTCATTACAGGGTTTTGTAGTCTATATCCATGTCTCTGAGTAACTATAGGTTACTTGGCTTTACCATTAACATTAGCAAAAAATGTTGATTTTTTCACCCCGTATTGACATTTGAGTGTTTCTGCACAGAACATAGAATAAGTCAGGGTTATTATATATATAATACTGACAGGGTTACGGCGAAACCTCCATTTTAATGACGTCTGATGTGTGCCAGAATCGCCAACTTTATAGAACTTATTTTCAAATTCCGAAGAGTAACAAGGATGAACATTCAAGATGAACAATGATGAATACAATAAAAACCTAAATAATTAGTATATGTTGGCAGCAGTGGCACACTTTCCTCACCTTACGTCTGGTCACCCGAACTCTCCTAAAGCTATTTTATGCCGTAACCCTGTCAGTATATATATATATATATATACTGACAGGGTTACGGGTTATATATATATATATATATATATATATATATATATATATATATATATATAGTAACCCTGGAATGAGTAAAATATAAATTTATTATCCACGATTCGCAATCCATCCAGAGAACGAAACGTATAGACATGCATGAAAAAACATCCAATAACATATATTGTAATTCATCACGTGACCACAATGTGAAAGGGTCTGAAATCCCAAGATAAGGAAAATGGACTTCAAAGTCAGGAATAAAGGTTACTTTCGACTTTGAACAAAGTCTATGTGTTCTCATAGTCAAAATTTTAAGGAATTTCGACATATAGGTCCCATATGGAACCAACGCTATATATTTCGGTTTGAACCGTTTCCGACATTGTAAAAATAATACAAAATTTTCTCGAATCGACCACATTTTAATGATTGGTAGTCAAGAAATAGGTGAATATGATATGTATGCACATACTTCATCTATAAAAACAGTTTTTGAAGTGTTTGATGGAAAAAGTTGTGAAAGTAGACATAAATTAATGGTTTTTTTTCATACAAATTTAATAATTTGTTGGGCCCACTTGTTTTAGACGAGTAAAAATCAACATTATCACAGAAAAGTTTGTATCGCAAATAAAATCACAACTAGGTGTGAATGCGAAACCATCACTTATTGCTTTCTCTGCTACACGTTTATTGACAGTTCTTTCTCCATACGCCATGTTCATGTCAACTTCAACGCTTTCACGAATAAGCATGTAGGTTAAGATACACAATATACAGTAAACTTTTATCATTTTCTTCTAACCTGCCATGGTTTGTTGTTTGTTTCATTACAGTGTTTATAACCTGAAATAGGTAAAAATGACTACATTTTTACCATCAGTCGACTAGTCTGGAGGCAATTTTACCTATTTATGCCTTCAACTTATAAGGAGAAATGTCTTAATCTCCCAAATTTCGACTTCTAAATTACTTCAATTTTTTTCCCCATAATGGTAAATTTAAGGTAATTATAACGTAATAATTACCTTCGCCAATTAGGGCGCTGACCTATTCGAAGGTCGAAATGACGTAAATTTTACCTATAATGTTTGTTGGGGAGGCACTACCATCTAAAGAAGCACCTCAACGTTTGAGGTATTAGGTATGATATTGAATGGAGGTGGTCATGGAGGATGAGGAGTCAGCTACCTCACGGCATGCCCAGTAGTGGCAGCAATCCGGGCAGCGCACCTCTGGAGTATCGTTCTGAGCTCGGAAAATGTGGGAAAGGTATCGGTTAGAAGGCTGACCTCCTTTGCTCGCGAACAGGCTAATGGTTCTGTCCGCCCACGTACTGTCATTCTATCTATCTAGCTCGAACAAGATGTGATCTATCAAAAGAAGCGTCATTCGCTATTATTGTGGACGATCTTTTAAAAATTCTTTAAATGAAACTGAAGCTTTTTTAAAGGAATTGTTGACAGTTCTTCATGTGAAAAAATGATTTTTATAAGTTTCGTTGTAGTGGTGCGTATCTGTTCAATAGTTATGGTATAATCTCGAACAAAATTTCCTATATTTAACACTATACATATTTTCACTTTTAGATTTTTTCTTTTGACTTAGGGTTCTTTTTCAATATCTATCAGATGTAGTTCAATGTCCAGCGTGGCTTAGCCGGGAAAGTAGTTGCTTTTTGTTAGATATTAATGAACAATAACTTCATTTTCATCTTGTATTTTTCAATTCACAGAAAAATATTCCTATTCAATATTAAAGCAGATTTGCTTAAGCCAGAAATTTTATGTGGATCTTTTATATGTACAATTCCGTACTACTGCCAAAATTCCCTGCATGTTCTACAATAGATCTCTTATCATACATACCAAACCCGATGATAATAATGATTCGGAAATTATCTTAGCTCAAACGATAAAGTATAATGTGATTTTACGGTAATTTAGTTTTCATCAAGTTGGTCGACTATATTTTATACGGGAATATTTTCACTCTTTCGGTCTACTCCATAATTCAACATTATCATTTTATTTTCCTCTTTACGGATTTCTTTATTCAACCATTATGTATGTACGATTGAACGACTCCCATAAGTTTGGTCAAGCTAGACTCAAATTAATTATTTGAATATTTTTTGTAAATAGGGATAAAGAAGACTCAAAGTCAACTCCACAATTTAATGGTGATAAAGATCATTGGAGAACATTGGAATCATGTTTTGTATTTATCCAGATTCGTCTTCAGTCTGAAACTAAAATCAAAAGTGTTCAATCAGAGATTGTTCAGAGGAATACATGAAGGTACTTTTGGACAGTAAGGCAGAAAAACAACTTGTGTCATAATGGTTTGATTAACCCGATCATCTGAGGGATGGAGTTAATCCAAACCTTATGATTATACAATAAGATGTGAGTGAACGCCATTAGATTTTATATTCAATCAAAGAATGCGGAAAGTTAAATGATGCCATCATCATGATTTGATGGAACGGAGTAAGGTTGGCGCATACTCAACATGTTGTAAAAGGGGCTTTCCATATCATGTTCAGGCGGTTGCGTCACTAAAACCGAAGAACCAGAATGGTTTTTTTCTTGAGAAAGTCGCACCAGAATGATATTTCATATCTCCAAATTGAAGCCAAAGAGTAGAATTGTGGTAGAAACCATTGACACCTATGCTCATTTCACCTTTGAGTCACATTGTAACGAAGCATTTTTTCCAAACTCCGTTACTGAGAACGGCTAACCAAAAGTTTGAAGTAACCTTTGGTACATCCCTGCCTATTGGGGGTTTATTATTAATTATAGTCTAGTACAAAATAATGCCCCGTTAAGAAAATGAATCTAACTACCCAAAGCTACTGGAACAATCACAAAACCGAGCAAAAGGAAGTTCTGATTACTTTTTGCACCGTACAAAAAGTCCAAAATACTTTTCGGACTGTTTTTAGTATGATGATAGAAAAAGTTAAATTCATATTAATAAGGAAACAAAAAGGTGAGCTGCTTTTTGGTCCAGTTCCTAGGCGAAAAGAGCATCTTTCTTACGGTTCTTGTCCGATATTCCTTTTGAAGCCGAAACTTAATCAGGAACACTCTCTTTTTTTCCGAAAACAAGTGTTCCAAATTGTTCTGCGAGTCGTGACCAGTGAGAAAGTAATTTTCCGCAAACCATAAGCATTCATGCAAAACTTTCGTAAGTAGTGAGGTAACCGTAAGTGAAACATTCTGTATAAACCTTTGATAACCTGTTGATTTGTTTGTGTCATTAACACACCTTTATAACCATATTTCCCTGTTGTGAATATTTTCCCAATGTGTTTGAGTTATCAGGTTAGCAAAATGCCTGATCGATTTCATTTCTTCATTGTAAATATTCCATAATTACTGAAAGTACGATTAAGCTGTGGAAGTAACTTGACCGCATAGGTGTAAAATATTCCAATACCGTGACTCTCACGATAAGTGATTTATGTCGTGGGGTTTAAATTCCCATTGTTCTTCAGTTTCTGCATCATGTGACAGTTGTTTCACATGTTCTCCGAATGGTCTTCAATATGCAGTGGTGCACCATTACTTATAGACACACACAAACACACACCACGCCACTGGGTGCAAGAACATCGGGATTTGCAAGTAATGAAAAAGCCGACAAAATTTCTGGAAGAGGATCGAAAACGAACCAGGTCCAGGACAGACCCTCGGGGTACCGGAGCGTACGGCACGAGCGTCAGTCGAAGACTAGATCCGGGAAAAACACAATCAATACTAGAATAACATTCCAGGTAACAGGCATGGAAAAGAATACATCGAAGGCCCGTGCCGGAGAAAAACAGCAGGATTGTTAATTTTAAACAGACATTTTCCACTGAAAGAGCACCTCAATAAACGCAACTGTTCTCATAATTAAAGGAATCCCGTTACACTATGATGTTTTGTCAGTGAGAGGTTCTTCAAAAAGAAATCAGATTTCTCGTAGAACTTTTCTGCAAAATAACTTTCGAACTGATAGTATTTTTGTGTTCTGTGGACCATGATCGACGAATATCTACCAAAGGAGCAAATCAAAAAGTCACATCGCTTACACGAGCGTGTATGCGAAGTAACGGAACGAAAAATAATGTTTACTACTCGTAAACATTCTCCGTCGGCAAACGGAAGATCAAAAGAGGCGACAGTCAACGTGGGTTTGAGTGACAGCTGTCTAGTTCTGCACCAGATGCGCCTGAGCCAATTAAAAGGGACCGCAAGCCAATGATAATGCTTGTAGGTGTGTCCATACGTTGGAGGTCAAGAAAACGAATGAATCACGAGTTATTTTAGTGTTTGAGGAGGCCTGAATGAATAAAAGCGGGTAAAAGCAGCATTATAGCGCCGGAAAGTGATACCAACTTCGACTCGGTGGTTATCACGTAATCACCACTGAATCTACCACTATACTGTAAGAATAACCGAAATTGTATATGTGTATGGTTGTAGTCAAGTAATTCCCATCTATGTAGCCACTCCACTCTATAACTTATTAGTGTCATTTGAGGTGTCTGAAACATTATGGCCACTGAGCAAATCACTTTGAAGGTTTTCAAACTTGAAATTGGAAAACAAGCGTTGCGGTAACCATCATGTACCACTTAAATATCACTTAGAAGTCACATACACTTTCAAGAGAGTATGGTAGTTTCGGTGACGTTTTGGTAACTTCCATAAAAACTTCGAAGTGACAGGCACTTGATTGTGATATGTGGTGATGGTTGCCACGTTCTTGCTATCTCCATAAGTGATAACCACAGTTCGCATTTAATAAAAGTCACTACAAATTACAATAACCTTAAAAAATCACCTTTCCGCGCGATGACGAAAGCTAACCTAAGTTTTCTCAAATTATTTTATTGTGGCTTACAAAATGTTTGTTTAACCTGTTACGTGGAACATAAATGATTTTATCCAATCTGAAATGGGTTATGCGTTTTCAATAGACAATTTTCCTTGATTTTGAAGTGACCGTGGACTAACCTAACTTTTCTCAAATTATTTTATTGTGGCTTACAAAAAGTTCGTTTTACCTATTACGTGAAATGTGAATGATATTCATTCAAAATAAAATGGGTCGTGCGTTTTCAATAGACAATTTCTCTTGATTTTGTATAAAAAGGTTAATTTAAATAGATCGGACCTCTGACTTGTGCTCCTGCTTAATATTTATACTTTAATTGTTGATTCTGTTTGCATAAATGCCATCATTTTCATTACTTGTTAATTGATAATTGTTACTTGATACTTGATAATTGTTGATTGGAGCTGCATAAATTCACTATACTTGCTACATGTCCTTTTTTAACAATTGATGAAAATGTACCCGCAATTTCGAGGTTATAACTTTGAAGTGGCAGGTTATAATAGCCCAACGTGTTCGCCCCTTTCAAGGGTATGAGGCCTATTGTAATTTTTAGGTTATAGCTTTGAAGTGGGCCTGCGACGTGGGTGCCACTTCCCAGTGGTGAAAAAGTTAAAATGTTATTGCCCAGTTCCACTGGGTACTTTATGATGGGAGGAGCCTTAGAGTGGCATATTTATACTTTCTGCCACTTTGAAGTTATTTTCTCCAAAAGCTGCCATAGTTACAGGAATATGCTGGGTCGCCATCATTTGAGAAATGATCGAAATATTCAATAAAGATTCATTTGCCATCAGAACTGCATCAAACGTAGTAATTTGTTACGTAAGTATTTGTTTCAACCAACAAAGATCGATGAAGCAATGTTTGAGGGATTTAAGTACATAATTTCAAAGGCGAGTTATTTCCAAAATTATAATGTTTTCCCTCAAATTAAGTGTATTCAGATGGCGCGTGCTCACAATCGAGCTACAACACCCATATTTCACATGAAACTTTCAATCGTTTTGATTTCATCCCGATCAGAAGTATCCAAATTCAATACTTACTTCATTTGTATGTTTATATGTTATATATTATTAGAGTTGATCGAGTGTTGGAAATGAATCAGGCAAAATGGAAGAATGAGGAACATTTATCACAAAAATATGTGAACAGAGATCGAGCTACATATTATTTACACAAACGAAGTCAGTTGTTTAACGTGTCTAGTGTCGGCCACTACATATCCACGTTTTTGCCAGATGACCACAACTTGGTTAGAATGTCTGGGATCCAGGAACGTAGACCGGAACGTAGCAACCACCAAAAAAGTGTTCCCCATTTTGGTAGCCGCCGCGTGATAGAACCGTGTTTATTACGTGGCAGTGGTTGTGGTTGTGGTCAAACACTTCAAAGTTTTTCCAGAATCGTGGCCGCTACGTTCCATCCATTGAAATGCTACTTGGGAGTAGCGTCTCTGGTCTGGGATCGAAATAGGTTTTAAAATATTCTATAGCTTTTTTTCAACCATAGGAAAATGAAATTATGATGATCCCATTGCCTAATAATACATACTTCCTTGCTTGTGGCATATTTTTTTTATTTTGAACTATTTTTAAAATATTTGAATATCTAAATAAAATTAGTTACCTCCGCCTCTGCTGCTCAATTGCAAATGGTTTGACTATACCAATTAATTTGATAGGGCAGGATGTTGGTAAGTAAGAACTTAAAATATTTAATTTACAAAGTATTCATGAAAGTAGATACAATTAATTCTTGGTTTAAGTAACAACTTGTCGAAGTATTAATTTTATACAATCCGCGCGACAAGCTTTTTGAAACCAAATAATTCAACAAAAAATAATTAAATCAATGTCAGCGATGACTCAAACTTATTTTATGCGTTTTAGTACACGGCTTCAATAGGAGCTTTCTTCAGAAAGATTTTTTATTAGTTAATCAAACAACTCACGTTGAGAACAAAACATTTTTTTTACGGGCATTTCGTGAATTCTCGAAAATAATAAAACAGTATCGAAATGCAAATATTGGAGCTTGTTCAAATGAAGAGTGGTTTCACATTCATCTAGTGGATATAATTATCGAAAATGAAGAAAAAAGAGTTAGGTTGAGAAGCTGAACAAACTATCCCAAGATAAACTATCATAAGTATACCGTAATAATTCTATGGGAATATAATTAAATTTAGATTACCTTCGAATCGGAATTTATCGACATAAATTATGAACATCCCACTGACAGTTATGGAGAGCAACATCCGGATGTTGCTATTAATTTTGTTGTCGAATTTGAACATTTACAAATTCAGCAATTCGAGGTGCAGTTGGATTTGGTTCGATTGTGCTGAGTTTAGATTTGAGTTCGTTCATGCAATCGACTATTTATAATAATAATCTAATTTTACGTATCTGGCATTTTAAATGAAAATGATTGAGGTAAGACATATAATTTGATTTTTCAATTATTATAATTGTATTAGAAGTTAGGATATTTCAGGAAAATCATATTTTCACACGCTTTTTTGGTACGATGCAGAATGCAATTTTGATTTCTTGTTCCCTTACGGGAGTTAATTGAAACTAGTCCATGGTAGTGTGGATAGAATTTAAAAAAAAATATTTCCTCAATTTTGTTATTCTATATAGCTGAAAAATCAGCCCTGGAAGTCCAGATTTGGCCCTTTCAATCTATTCATCACCTAAAAAGGTGATGAATAGATTGAAAGGGCCAAATCTGGACTTCCAGGGTGAAATTACGTCAGTTTTGCCAAACATAATTCAGATTGGCATAACTTTATGTATTGTCTCACAACTTTCTTTAGGTTCAAATTGAAAAGTGGAAGAAAACAAAATACTGCATGATGAAGAAAATAAACAGTTTCAAGTTTGAAAATTATTCTAATATTTCGAAAGTAATTTTAACCTTTTACTATAAGAATGTTGGAAAAAATATTACGCTCTTGGAATGCTATTCTCATGTAATTTTTCTATTACTGATACCCTTCGAGATAAAACCTGTTTCATAATAGGGGGAGATTTCACCGCCTGAGGTGCAAAGTCCAGACATAAAAACTATTTTTATAATTAATTTTTTTTAATGAAATTTATTTATTTTGCCGTTTTGAAAAAGTTAACAGATTTAGATAAAAATAATATGAAAATCATCTGGGATAGTTTTAACCCCTCAGGATTCAAATTTTGTCAAATCCTCTTTTGGTACGCCCTACCCCTGCAATGTAACCTTTATGCAGAATTGGAATTAACCTATTATCGACAATCTATGTGATATAGGGTAGGAGAAAGACATGAACTGAATCACAACAAAAAAATTATCGTGTGCGCTCGGGGGACCCCCGTCAGGAAAGAACTTTCTTATGCTTTTTCTTCAACTCCGGATGAAATTCGATATGGAGATTTGTATCGTTTATATTTGTATATTCTCGTCACGTAAGGAAAAAGCGTTATGCTCCCAACATGGTTCCAAACGATCCAATGAATTAAATGATATCGGGGTAGCAGAAAATGTTGCCATCAATCTCATGTATCCCCTACGTTTCCATTGAATTGCCATTAAACCATGCAATACCAAACCTATACAGTGCTCGTCTAAAGTCCGTTCCCCCCCTACTAATTTTTGAACCACCTGGTATATCGCAACGAGATTTATAGAGCTTGAATAGGAGATGAAAACCTACTTTTTCATGAAAAAATCACAGGTAAAAGTTTTAAAATGGTAGCTGAGCGCCATCTTCAATAATTTTTTTAAATAGAACACATTATATATTATTCCATTTTCGAAATCTGCTCATAATTCTCAACAGTTTTCTCAGATACACTTTACTCCTAAATTCAATTGTTTTCAAAATATCAACGTTTGAAAAGTGACATTCCGATTTAAAATGAATTATGGATTTTGTTCACTTCCGGTCAAACTAAACGTTGTTATTAATTTGTAGTTGAATCTCTTGATGAATTCGACTAATAAGAGGCGTAAAGAGAGTTTATTATGGATAAATCAGAACCAGAAAATCTCGAAGCCTACGAATGTGTTCTGTAAATTCACAATCAAAACAAATTAGTTACCTGAAAAATTATATTTTATTCTTGAATTAACACTCTTATTAAACCCCAAAAATTATTTCATCAAGTGTTCAATGTGGCCCCCTCCTAAATCTTGACAATAGAGTGCCCAATTATAAATAGCTTCTCTCACGTTGATGAAAGTCTGTTCATCTATTTCTTCACATGTATCTATTATTCTGCGTTCCAACTATTCTATTGTTTGGCATTCAGTGGCGTATATTTTTGACTTCAGATACCTCCAAAGGAAAAAATCTAGAGGTGTAAGATCCGGAGATCTTGGTAGCCATTCTGTACTTCCCCTGCGACCTATCCATCGCCCAGGAAAGTTTGTATCGAGGAACTCTCTATCCATGCGATCGAAATGGGGAGATGCCCCATCCTGCTGAAATATGATTTCACGATTTTCAAACTCTTCCTGATTGTTCAATATAATTTGTCTTACTCGGGGTTCAATTTAAGTTTCTAAAAGATTTTTGTAAAGAACTCCTGTAAGATTGCCTCTGATGAAAATCGGTCCAACAACGCGATTGCCCACAATCCCCGTCCAAACATTCACTTTTTTAGGAAACTTGGTTTGTCCCTCTCTAAAAATATGCGGATTAGTATCGCTCCAGAATCGTACATTCTGTTTGTTGACTTTTCCATTAAGAAAAAACGTGCATTCGTCTGCGAAACATACACGTTTTAGGAAGCCCCGTTCTCCTTCAATTGTTCTTGTTAACCACTCACAAAATTCAACCCTCCGGTCTGGATCATCCTCGGTGAGAGCATGCAGGATTTTCGTTCCATAGGGATGGAACTTTTTATTTTTTAGGACTCTTTGGACACTTTTTGAACTTACTCCACAGGATTCAGCAACTGCAGACGTCGACTGAGTCGGATTGATTACCATTTGCCAATTTCTACTTTTCTGAAAGGGATTTTCTGATCTGGCATCTTTCAGCGTACCAGTGTTCGGCATTTAAGTTTCGCAAATATGACTCGAAATAGATTCTCAAATCTATCAAATGATGCTAGAGATAATCTTCCAGCTTCATATCAACTGTTCAAATTTATCGTCTAACTAGAGCTGGTCACTTTTCATAAAAGGATTTAGGCGCTCAACCGACTATTTGACAGTTAGCAGTTCAGTTTGACAGTAAACAAGATGTTACCGCGACAACGATTTTTTTCCAATGCAAACTTGATTGAAAGCAACATTAGTGTTTTTGGTTGGGTTTGAAATGACCAAAATGTCACTTTTCAAACGTTAATTTTTCGAAAACAATTGAATTTAGGAGAAAAGTGTATCAGAGAAAACTGTTGAGAATTATGAGCAGAATTCGAAAATGGTATAACATACGGGGTGTTCTGTTTACAATTTTTATCGAAGATGGCGCTCAGCCGCCATTTTAAAACTTTCAGCTGTGATTTTTTTATGAATGAATAGGTTTTCATCTCCTATCAATTTTCGTTGCGATACACCAGGTGGTTCAAAAATTAGTAGCGGGGGAACGGACTTTAGAGGAGCACTGTACATCCTTTTTCCAAACTCCTCTGCCACAGTAAAAGTTATTTCATTTCTGATAATACTATATAATCATCTAAACATACGTTAAATAGAAAAATAAAAGGAACAGAAATATCTTCCACATATGACCACTCAACGATAATATCCGATTTGTATTCGCATATATATCCTACCGCTCAGGTATCATTTTGAATTTCCCGCAAGCAAAACAGCAGTTTCGTACACCTTTGGAATCGTATGAGCAAGAGCTAGACGCTTGTCACACAGACTCGCATATATAAGAAGAGAGACAGAGAGAGAGAGAGAGAGAGAGAGAGAGAGAGAGAAAGTTGCATCACTGTGGCAAAAAGCTTTTTTCTTACGTGGTGATTTCTACCAATCGACACCTACCGCAATATTTCGTTCCAAAAATAAAATAGAAATGACGCATTTTGCCGATTTTTTGAAATTGCCAGTTTCTCAGATAAAAATTTACATATTCTATGCTTTTCTTCGTTTACATGCCTGCGGATTTGTCCGCGTGGTTTTCAAGAAGATTCCACTTTTTTTATAATATATTTTGATTCCAGGAATTTGCGAAATACTTGTAAAAATCAATTTCAATAAATTACGCCATGTCAACACTACTCGTTTCTTAAGTGAGTTAATTGAAAAAAAAACATATTAATTAGTGCAAATGGAATTTCAATCAACATCTCTCATTTCTTCTTTCAACTTCCAATTGTTTATTTCTCATAGTTAATTTTCGGTGATGAATCGGTTGAAACGACCATTATTGAGATAATTTGTCCTATGAGGCTGAATGTCTTGACATTCCAATTTTCGACTCCTAAATTATTATACTGGTTAATCTGACGAAAATTCACATAAAATTCAAAGGTCAAAATGAGTCAGTTTAGCCAACCATAATTTCGTTGAGATAATGTATTCTTTATGTATTAACACTTTTTCTAGTGCATTTGAAAAATAATTATTTAAGAGATAAAAATTATTCATATATTCAGAGAGAAGTTTCAACCGCTTGTGATTCGAATTTTGGAAAATTCATTCTCAGTACGTACCTTTACCGAGAATGCAAAAAATGTCATTCTTCTATTATTGATACTCTTTCGGATATAACCTGTTTCATGATACTTTTCAGTCTTTTCACTGCCGAACTTCAGATATGAAAAAATTTCTCCTTGCGCAAAACATAAAATGAAGTGTTCTGCTATTTTTTTTCCATTACAGCCTACATAGATTGAAATCATTCAAATATTTAGGGATCCAAGCCCATTATCTGTTATCCCGTTTGTTGTTATCCGTTATCCTGTATATTGTTATGATGTATCCCGTTATCCAGTTTTCCCTTTACGCAGTTATCCTTTTATACCGTCAAAACATTATCTCGTTATGCTGTTATCCTGTTATCCGTTATCTTTTTATATCGTTTTGCCGCTATCCCATTATCCCTTTACCCCGTTATCCCGTTATTCAATTTTGCCTTATATCATTATTCGGTTACCCCGTTATCGCGTTATGTCGTTATCTCGTTATCCAGTTATCCCGTCATACAACGGGAAGATGTACTTGAAATGGGAGCTCGCCTTATATTGGTTGCACTTGGTTTGGAAAAAAAGTGGTGTCATTATGGTATCAAAATCGGTTAAGTAGTTTATTTCTGACCGGGATATTATAAGCTCATATGGTTAGCTATAATAAAGGTATAACCCTTGGATGAAAACTTGGTTAACTATTTACATTAATCACACAATTTATATTACTACGCTACTGAATCGACGTCGTTCGCTGTACTCTCGAGGGCTGTCTATTTATCTCGATACAGCATTCCGATGTTTCGAATGGATTGGACTGATATTCAATTGTTTCAATATACCGTTGTTTCGCGGAGGATGAGTCTATATCGGATATATGTTCATGCACGTGAGCCATCGTAGGCGTAAATATAAGATTCTCTATTTCCCTCTACCTTTTACAGGTTGAAATGAAACAAAAAATGCTAATATATATATTTATGAAATGGACCAATTTAATTTATTCACGTCATTACAAATAATAAATGTACAATTTTGGAATGTTCCCTGTAAATTACTTCCGCCACTGAAAACATTTTCTTTTCGCCGTGTCAGTCACTTCAGATATATCTTGTATTCTTTTTGGTATGGGCCTTCACTTTTCGATGGAAGTAATGATTGTCTTGCCTTTTCAGTTTTTTTCAGAATATCCTCCATTATATCGAAAAATATCGTCGATTTGGGGTGAAAAACACGTTTTTTACGCGAAAACAGCGATTGATAAGAAAGTTCTGTTTATAAACAAGTAACACAGCAACATCTTGGCAACAACCAAAACTCCTATAATCGACGGTCCCTTTCAAATATACCGGAAAGGTAATAGAATTAAACATTTATTCCGTTTTGAAAATGAAGGAAATTTTATTAAAATCGGTCAGAAATAAAATTATCTATGTTCCACGGGAACTAATAAGCCTCAGGCAATTGCTGTCTTCGGGTCGAAAACTTTGCCTTCGGTAATTAGGGCCCTTATAATTCCCTTGATATATGAATGACTATTTATGCTCGAACAAACAGACAAATTTCAATTTTACAATAGTATATATATATGTGGTGTTATTGTTACATATATAGTTCTCGAAATCGTAGCGAGATGACATACCAGTTTTTGGGTCCAATCATAAGCTTAAATGGATCATCAAAATCGGCCCAGTTATTTTTTCGTGATGCTTGTATGTACAAACAGACAATTATAATTTCATAATAGTATAGATACGTGTATACAACGACGAAATATACTCGAAATGGGAGCTCATCTAATCATGGTTGCACTTGGTTGTGAAAAAAATGTGGTTTTATTGTTATATCTCCCGATCCCATCATTAAGTGGATATACACGAAACAATTTATTGTCGCGATAAAATGCACCAAATAATCTTAGATAAATTGCTAAGAACAATCTCTCAGTTAAATCGTACATGATCTATTAACGCAAAGTTTTATTGGACCAAAATTTCTGGTCAAATTAATTGGTCTAATTTATTTGTACATATGTTTTGTTTGGAACAATTATTGGGTCAAATGTAATCAATTTATCTCTGATCGGTGATCTTTCGCCATTTAAAAAATATGACCGATTAAACGTTGAAATTGAAAAGGTACGAGACGTGGTTATGGCGTTTAGTAGTTAGAGAGTTTGAATTTGTGCGTTGTAGAAGTTGAACATAGACGAAACTGCTGCGTTACTTGTTGGAATGATGGGGTACATAGTAATGAAAAGAAGAAGTACAAAGAATCGTTCAAAATGGGTCAAAACATGTTAAATAAAAGAGTTGAATCATATGCGCTTCTTAGACAATTGCGAGAAGATGACCTTGACGATTTTAAAAATTACCTGCGTTTGGATTACATATCGTTTGACGGATTAATCTGCAGATAAATCGTTGAGTTTACGTCAAACGACAAAAACCATCGCATCAAATTCTTGCCGTGGATTTATCGTACAACTTTATTAGTTTGCCTAACGAACCGTTTTATCTGTACAACTTTGGAGATCTTACGATAAATTGCTTAGATCGGTCGATGAATTGTTCCGTATATATTCACCTTTTGTGACAGAATAAAATATATAACTGTTTTCAAGTCTAATTATAATCTTTCAAACGAAAAAGTTCATCGAAATCGGTCCAATAGTTTTTGCGTGATGCTCGAAGAAACAAACAAACAGACAATTACAATTCTATAATAGTATAGAAGATTAGAATACTGAAATTCGTAACATCTTCACAATACTCGTTTACTCCAAAGAAGAATGCGTTCACCTGTCTCTTAAACTATTCTACTTCACAAGTTTTCAATGATTCACTTTCCTGAAGGAGGCGATGCCCCAGTCTGTACATTTCCATATATTATTCACAATATATCCATTACATTTCCCGAAAAACGTCAGAGTGTCGGAAATAACGTTTGTTTTGAAAACGGTTCAATTCACCGTATTCTAGGGACACCTCTTTTAAATAAATTTGAGGTATCCAATTAACATTGAATAAATGTCAATGGTAACTATGTAACTGGACTTTCCATAAAGATGGATGAACTTATTCCAAATAATTTGAAATCGGTTGAAAATGGCGGAAATACAGTTGATTTATCAATCGAACAAAGTTGGCCAGGAAAATACTTAAAAATCATCTCAACTCTCCAGAGGAAGCTTCAAAGGGAGATCCAGCTGAAAAATAGGGTCCCCATAAAATTGCACCTCCCATATTTTATCAACAATTGCCACAAAACCGAAAGGTATCCACATAGAATAGAAGAATATAGAATATCCTTTATTCACCATAAGAAATACAATAGTATTACAAGGTTTTGTCAAGAGTATATAAATAAAAACACTAAATAAATAACTAAATAAACAAATGAGAGGTGAACAATTACAATATAAATATCACTGTTTCACTAGAATATACATAACTATAATTAATTTTTTTGTGTCTACGTAGATTGTAACTTCGAAATATATTAGTTGGTGTTGAAGTCAAATGATAGGAATTCGTCGATTCTATAAAAAGCGTTTTCCAAGCAGATATTCCTCATGTAATTTGAAAACGAAGCTGTACTTAAGTTTTTTATATCTTCTGGTAGTTTATTAAATAAAATAGGACCATAATAATTTTTCGAAAAACGGCAGTGATTTAGTCTTGTGAATTCAATTTCAATTTGTTGTGATTGTCTGGTGTTATGTGAATGAACATCGTTTTGATTAAGATATAAGTGAGGATTTTTTTTTACATAATTTATGCACGAATAGACGTAAAGAGAAGGTAGTGTAAACATTTTAGTATTAATAAATGTTGTTTTAACGTCTTCTTGATAACCCAGTTTGGAGATAACTCGCAAAACTTTTCTTTGCAGTCCAAACACTCTTTTTGCATGAGGCTAGTGCCCCCAAAGTACTAGACCATAGGAGATATGGGACATAAAAAGTGAATGATAAGCAGTGAATGGTTTCAATAGATGAAATGTCCATTAAACTTCTTATAACATAAATGCTCTTTGCCAATTTTTTGCAAATGAAATCTACATGTTTTTCCCAAGAGAGCTTTGGATCCATTTGGAACCCAAGAAATTTGATCGATTCATTTTGATTTATAGGCAGTTGTTTGTGTGTAAACAAAGTAATGTTGCGTTTTATTTGTATTCAGTTTTAATTTATTATTTGTCAACCATTTATCAGCATTCGATTCTGCTACTTTCATTTCATTAACTATAGGCTCGTAGTTTGTACATAAAAACGCTCCCAAACAACATTTCTTAACTAATAGCTCTTGAGAAACTGTATTCATTTACGAAAGAAGTAGTCATACGAAGGAAGTGAGACATTGGATCAACTACAAATATCTGAGAAATGAAACTAAATACGCCATACTAAGAGAGAAAACGGCATACCTCCAGTTCAAAATTAATAACAATGGAAACAATAAAAATTTCTGGAAAGAACTAAATAATTTGAACATCCATTCTAAAACTGTAACCCTTGTAATTCCGGAGCACCTGAGAAACCATCAAATCATCAATGACAATTTTGTTAACTACTCTATGAGTGACCACTCTCCAGATGCTGATATCTTGAATTTTTACACGGATGACACTCGAGCAGGCATAAACACTGTCAATTTTTCTTTCGTTATTCTTCCACCAAAAATTTCCAATCCAGAGGACATCAACTCACTCCGTCCTATTAGCATTTTGTGTACCTTATCTGAAGCCTTTGAAAAAATAATTCTCCCCCAAATTCTGTGCCACCTACAATCCTGCAGCATTATTCCTCCCCATCAGTCTGGTTTCCGACTACAACACAGCTATGTCACTGCGTTAATCAAAGTCACAGACGATATTTTCACCGCGACGGATCGAAACAAGCTCACCGTTTTGGTTATGCTCGACTTCAGTAAGGCTTTCGATCGGATCGAGCGTCAGCTTTTATTGCGACTTGCTTGTTTGGTGCTTACTTGAATAACCGCATACAAGCGGTTTTATTAGATCGTGACTCTTCTGATTTTCTAGGCGGGGAAAACGGAGTTCCTCAAGGTTCGATACTGGGACCTGTGCTATTTATACTCTATACCCACGAATTCAATAAACACATACAATTCTGTAGTACTTACTTCTATGCGGATGATACCCAGGTATATATATATATATGTATATATATATATATATATATATATATATATATATATAGGGATATTGGGGTAAGCAGCAATAAAAAAGTAAACTCTTTAAGGTCTTGGAAATGTTTATTTACATCATCATGGAGACTACAATTGATGAAAAACTAATAGTAATACATATTCAAGTGCGAAACATTATGATACTTACAACTTTGTTGAGGTTGGTTTCAATGATGTTAAACATATTCATCTAACATAGTGATACAAAAGAAAAAAACGTAGATCAAGGCATAAAACGAAGTTCGAAGTGAATACAACCACATTAGCATTGTTTAAAATTATATATATATATATAAATGTGTTCTCTATGTGGTGTGACAATTGAAACTGACAGGTAAGGAATAAATTCCGTAATTATATTTGAGCCAACGACACCTGACGGGTGTCACTAAGAAATAGTTACAGTGGTGCCAACTGTTAGATTAGTAGCAACTGATGTTACCAGGTGGCGGTAATGTTAAAAAGAACTATTATTTGATATTACACTGTTGTCAATTTTGATTGATATCTAAAGACAATAAATAAGAGTTCATCTTACTCAAATGGTTAATATCTGTTTTTTATTTATAAAATTGTTTTCTTGGGATTTTAAAGCCATTTCTAAGAATGTTCTCTCATATGTATGAGACTCAGTCGCTAGCACTTTCACTGAATCGTAATTTATCTGGTAGTCAAATTTATTCACATGTTCTGCCAGAGCACATTTTTCAGGTTGCAATCTGCAGTCACTTTTATGAGAAATTATTCTGTTCGATGATGATCTTTGCGTTTGACCAATATATTGTTTATTACAACTATGACAAGGAATACTATGAATTACATTTGACATTGGAAGTAATGGAGTTTTATCTTTAACTCTAGAATGAAATAAACCGATTGTTAGAACTTTTTTATACGATATTTAGAGAATTTCAGGATTGTGATCTCTCTTATATATGGTAAATAAGTGACAAAAGGTTGAGTGGGGGTGGTGCTGGTTCCATTGTTGTTTGAGACATTGTTACAGTTATTACTGTTCAAGGCTAGTACCTCTAAGTGAGACTAAGTATTATATAGAATGTTATTAAGTAAAGTTATTTTCTAGGAAAAGGTTGAAGATAATGTTCAAATTCTGTTCATGAAATTCAGGATCTGATATTTTCAGTACACTTAATTTCATTTGTTTTACCGAATTCACTTTCATAGACTGTTTGTGATATGATTGGTAATTCAGGTATCTACCTGAGCTGCATGGTTTTCTATACCAATCTACCAATAGCTTGTTTTCTGTTTTCTGTATAAGCTTGGTATCAAGAACCGGTACGGAATTTTCGCTGTTCTCAGTTTCAATTGTGAACTGGATATGAGGATCGTAGCTATTGAAAGTATCGAGAATCTCATCCACACCGTCATTCGGTAATGCTAATATAAAATATATATATATATATATATATATATATATATATATATATATACTGTTATGTTATGAAAAACCAGTTATATATTTTAAAAGGAAAAAAGGAAACAATTTCATAAAAAACCCAAAAAAAAATTAATATTATTCAAGAGATATTGTTTCCACATATTTTGAAATTCTATTTCTTTTATGAAGCCTCTCTATAATATGAATAGATAAAAATATCCAAATACTATAACACAATCAATTTCATACACTGTCATAATGATTACAACCGATAATTGTTCAAGAGACAACAAAAAAGTCTAGATTTACAAAATCATCCTGAATAAAATGTGATCCACAAAATTATAAGCTTGAAACATACAGTATATGAAATTGTATCTAACTAAAAGTAGCCAATGGGAGAACAACAAACTTCTTGATGACAATAGCCAATCATGGAACAGTATGGTAAAATGTAAGATTTGAAATTGTGAGAAAATAAGAACGGAAAAGTGTCAGAGACAATTATGATTGAATATTGTAAATAGTCTGTAAGAAAGGAAAAATTGTTTTATTTATAAGTTTTGACAAATAACCCCAAACAGTGAAAATGTGAGAACATAGTGCGCGAATTCAAAAATTCAAATCAAAAGGAATGAGGGAAAATGGTGACGGGAAAAACAAAGCCAGGATGATCGGAAATAATTTGAAAAAGAATGCCACGTTTTGTTAGAAGGATAAAAAAAATTCAATAATTTCAATGATTATAAGCAGCAAACTACATTACCTTGTATGTACTCCATATACAAGTATTCCAAGGCAGATTTTTGGATTTGTATGGTTCCTTCTTTGGTATTGGAGTTCCTGAGAGCATTGGATTGAAAGGGGATCCAAATTCTGGTTGTGTATTGAACAGCGACAGTTCCAGCGTCAGGTATAAACTTCCCTAGTGCACATCACGAACTGAACAACTTCACTAATAACTCATATTCCATCAGAAGAACTTTATTTCATTTGATTTTGAACTATTAAAGAAATTTTCACTTTCAAGGTAAAAGTGAGGTTGTGTCTATTTATCCATGACCTGTTTCTCATGATTATCCATGAAAATTTGTAGATTGACCATAGAATGAGTTATCTATCGTAGGCCAGGTTAATTTAAGTTTTCCTGAATAAAGGAAATAATTGCTTTTTTTCGTTTGTTTTCCAAAATGATCAACAATCATACTTATGAACATTGAATAGATTGAAATTTGACATCAAGCAGTGGCTAGTGGCTCAATTGCCTGAACCGGCTATCTGAGACAAGAGGCGTACCAACTGAGTTTAGCTGTGGTAAGAAAAGTGATAACAATTGGCAGCAACGTGACGAGAGAACAGTGACGTTAGCTAGCAATTATTATTACATTGCAAAATATATTATACAGAGCGAAAATAATTATCTATCAATATTTCATAACAAAAAACTATTATCATAACAACTATTGTTTTTAAATTATTATTACATAACGATTTGTCTCCCAACTGGAGCTAAAATAAGATATCCTCATTACATAACATTTAATAATAATACAATTATTATTATATAACAAAACATGTATATATATATATATATATATAATTATTTTTTTATAAATCACGTTTTTAAAAAGCACTAAAAAGTATAAAATAGTTTTCCTTACCACATACAGATCGTCCTAAAAATTTGTGATTGTGAATTTTTCATTCAAAAAACAGGTACAAGTATTTTCATAGCCATTAAAAATTCACAATCACAAATTTTCAGAACAACCTGTATGGGGTTAGGTATCTGTATGGAGTTAAGAATCTGTATGGGACTAGGATAAATTATGTTTTACTTTTTAGTCAGTTTTGAAAACGTGGTATTTAACTCTTTTTATTCGAATAATTATGTGTTTTACATTGAGATATTTTCATTTATCGAGAATGTCACAATCCATACACACGACCTGCTACAAGTTCTCATTGTGCGACGCTCCACACTCCTCATGTAGTTTCATTATTTTCTTGTAAGAGGGATACGCAGCAGAAGCTTCTGTATTGTTGCACATCACATTCCACTAATATCTCCTGGAAATTTATGGAAGCTACTTAAGAGAGTAAATTCCCACTGGGATACTCTGCCTTTGACATTTTCCAGGGCCCCTTCTCACTTCAAGAAATAATGAGTGACATTTCTTGGTAATTCGAGAGCAAAGAGGAATGATTACTAGGGGGAATAATGCCGAGATATGTGTCTTCCCAAACGAGAATGTCTTTTGAACTGAATAACAGTAGGATATTACACTGGCATATAAAACCCTATTGTTTGGAATAATTTCACGACGGTTTGGTTGGAAAATATTTGCTTGTGCTCAAATTCGAAGGGAATTCTTCGGACACACTTGGAACAATCTTATCTATTTTTGAAATACGGAGATTTCTGGGATACATTTTTTCTCAGTACTTGTATGAATGAGTAGATTCATTCAAACATACGGTGCTGCTTGAAAAAAATAGACGAAACTTTTTCAAACCAACTGAGCTACAAGTAGTAGTAGTAGTAGTAGTATTCCCGGAAGTACCCGATCTAACCAAGAAAAAATAATACATTTGGGAAAAATATCTTTATTTCTCTATATTTAGCTCGATATACTTTTTCCAGTGATGTTCACCACCTGATACTGAAAAACCGAAAAACCGAACCATCATATTTTGCTGAGAATACTGGGCTGTATTTCGTTATCCTCAAGACTGATATTTCAGTAAGGACCACTGGGAATTCAACCAAGTTTGTTGGTATATTTTTTAGCTGCCGTTATTGAATGTGTTTAGAAGTATATACGACCTACTTGTTCACATAACTGAATTATTTAGAGACAGCAGCAACAGCGTAATTTTCTCCGCCTTCGTTTCGGGACGAGATTGAATAATCCCCATTGAATATACAGGGTGATTCAAAAGTACTTTGACAAACTTCAGGAGGTGATTCCATACAATATTCTAATATGAATTGTTCCAACAAATATATGTGCGGAAACGCTTCGTTTTCAAGATACAGGGTGTTGAAGTTTTATTTTTATATTCGTTTTTTTTAAATAACTTTCGAAATACTGACCTTAAATAAAAAAAAATTGGTATTGAGAGGTTTTTTGAGGTTCGAATTCGAACCTGCTATTATCGCCCGCACGAGTAAGAGACTCGTGCGGGCGCTACCTACACGTCTTTTTATTTTTTGAAGATTCATAACTTTTTTTAGCGTACTTCTAGCACATTTTTCATCAAATGAATCAATTTCTCTATCATATCTACATAAAAAAGCTACCCTTGTTACAAGTCGCTATAAGCAACTGTTTTCTAGATATTTGGACTTGAAAATTTCAAGTCGATTATTTGATAATCGATGCGTGTTGAAGTTATTACCATTATTTTGCATTTTCCACAAGAATGCTCAGGAAATGAATTTGACGTTTGAGTAAGTAGTTTTAGTTTTTGTAGGGGGCGCCACCTATTCTATTCATTTTTACTTGTTTGAAATAGTTATTTTTGTATCAAGGGTGCAAAATATGTATTTGTTTTAATACAATTTTTAGAATATGTAGAATAAAATGAAATGAAGGAAACTAAATTGTATTCAAATAAATTGTTCAAAGTGTCCACCTTTAGCAAAGATGCAGGCATTCAGTATTCTAGTCATTCAATCTCGTACTCACTCAAAAATTATTGGTGTGTTTCTTATTGTTTCACAGGCGTCTACTATTCGGTTTCTTAGATCTTCCCCGTTCGCCACTGGAGTTCTATAAACTAGTGACTTCAAATGTCCTCAAAAATAAAAATCTAACGGGTTCAGATCTGGAGACCTTGGTGCCCACGCCTGGTTAGGTTCTTCTACACCCCTACCAATCCATCGATTTGGATAGACAGTGTTAAGGAATTCCCTCGCTACAACGCTTAAATGGGCCGGAGCCCCATCATGCATAAACCACATGCGGATACGAATTTCTAATGGTACATTCTGAAGTAGTCCCAGCAATTCATTTTCTAAAAAGTCTCTGTAAGTTGCGCCATTCAGTCGTAACGGAAGAAAGAAAGGACCTATCAAGTAATTATCAATTATTGCCGCCCATACATTTACTGAAAATTGATACTGATAATGTCTTTCACTAACTGCGTGCGGATTTTCCAGAGCCCAAACATGGTTGTTATGCAAGTTTGTGATAGCATTTCGCGAGAAGTTTGCCTCGTCCGTGAAGAGTACATATCTTAAAAATTGAGGAGTTCCAGCCAATTTTCTCAAAAACCACATAGTAATGCGTTGGGAAAAGTCTCGTGGCAAAAGAGCTTGTACCCTTTGAATATGATATGGATAAAATTGTTGATCGTGGATACTTCTCCAAACTGTGGACTGAGTAGAATTGAGAGCTTCAGCAATTATTCTTGTACTTGTTTCTGGATTCTCTCGAGAGCGTTCAAAACAGTTCCTTCAAATTCTGGGGTTCGTACTGCTCGTGGTCTTCCAATAATATCAGCTGCCCTCTCAAAGCTACCTGTTTCTGCCAAACGACGGTGGAGACTAGTAAATGTTGGAGCTGAAGGCAGTACTCGATTATAAAATCGCACCTTGCTTGGCGCGTTTTGCCATCCGTAAGGCCATAAACGAAATGCATATCGGCTACATAAGCATTATTGTTTGAATAATCCATTTTTTCAAAATTAGTGTTTTAAAACTTACAGAAACTTCAACAAAACAACAAAACGTTTAACTGTCACATAATATGTAATTACCAAAACTACTTACTCAAACGTCAAATTCATTTCCTAAGCATTCTTGTGAAAAATGCAAAATAATGGTAATAACTTCAACACGCATAAATTTATCAAATAATCGACTTGAACTTTTCAAGTACAAATATCTAGAAAACGGTTGCTTATAGCGACTTATAACAGGGGTAGCTTTTTTACGTAGAAATGATAGAGAAATTCATTGATTGACTGAAAAATGTGCTGAAAGTTCGCTTAAAAAAGTTATGATTTTTCAAAAAAGAGAAAGACGTGTAGGTGGCGCCCCCTACAAGTAAGAGCAATAATAACATCAGGTTCGAATTCGATACCTCAAAAAACCTCTCAATACCAATTTCTGTTCAATTAAGGTCCGTATTTCGAAAGTTATTTAAAAAAAACGAAAATAAAAATAAAACTTCAATACCCTGTATCTTGGAAACGAAGCGTTTCCGGACATATATTTGTTCAGACAATTCATATCAGAATATCGTGAGGAATCACCTCCTGAAGTTTGTCAAAGTATTTCTGACTCACCCTGTATATTGCATTTTTTCAAAAATGCAGAGTGTGTGGTGCAGCTTGAATCACAAGCTAGCCCACGCCCTTTTCATAGAAAACGGGAACTGTAAAAAAATTGGGACACAAATTTGTAATAAATGTGTACACAATTCTGAACTAGTCTTTTTTCAGTGTGCCATAAATGCTGGTGTAGCTTTAAGGACATGTAATTTCCTTCACTCAAGCATGGCGATGAAAATAATCCCCCCGAAGGCAGAGCCAATGAAACCAGCATAGTATCAATAAAATTTTGATTTTTTCTTACAGTTTGATCCGGGGCATAAAACACTCAACTTGAAAGTACTGTAGATAAAAAGTTTATGGTGCCACCCTGAAGTCGAGTGATAAAGGGAATGCAAAGACATATACGGAGCATTCGTTATTTCTTGTTAGGCTAAGGCTTAAGTATCAGAGGAAGTAGGTGATGGAATTATATATTTCAAGTCAACTACCTCGCATCTGCTGAATAAAATAGTGGAGATGATGGTAATCTTCCAGAAACCCTCTGAAAATTTGAGCAGAATTCATTAATACTGCGTCTCTCCAATTACCTCTCCCAGATATGCAACCCAATACTATATCGAGTGAACGAAATGTTGAAGTGACATTTCAGTAGGAAAACTGACCTTCAAAGAGGATTTCAGAGACTTATGTGTCGTACTAATGAATTTAGTAATGGACCCATGTTTCATCCATGGTTTTGAATCGACTCAAAATCTTAAAAAATTATTGATACATCGTCGCGACACTGGTTTTGTTCCATTGTGAGTAATTGCTGCACCCATCTTGCGCACAGCTTTCTCATGTCCAAATTTTCAGTAAGTTTGCAATGTACGATGATTGTGGAAAAGTATACATTGGTATGACGTCACAACTTCTAGAAAATGGGATTAATGGACACAAATACAGGAACAATTGGAGCACTGCGTTGACCAAACATATGATAAATGAAAACTTCAATCCTAATTTTAGAAATTATTTGGATGATTTTTGTTAATATACCACGTTCATGAAAGTTTTTTCCATCCAAATAATTATTTTCTGCATTCTAGTCTTGTATGTGTTTGAAATTTTGCAATCGATTTTTAATATCTTGATGAGATTATGATGGAGACATTCAAATTTCAGGTTTATTTCAGTTCATCGGCAAATCAATTTGAAATCGATTGCTCCTTAATACTATTATTATTATTATTATTACAGACAAACGAACAGACAAGAAAGCGAGTTTATATTGCATTGTCATCCATTCCTAAGCTGTCTGAAATTTCAAGTCTCTTGTTAATAGGGAAGTTAGTTTAAAATCGATTGCACTTTATAATTATTATTACAGACAACAAACAGATAGACAAGAAAGCGGATTAATATTGCATTATAATCCAGTTCTGAGCTATGTTGGGAGTTTCAAATCTCTAACTCATCAGGAAAATCGTTTAAAATCGATTACTTCTCAATATTATTAATATTATTATTGTACAGACAAACGGTTTTTTTCTATAATTTCGTTGTTTTGTTGAGTGATTATTTGGAAGGCAGTTATATTTAGTGCATATTCATTCACTTATCGATCATTCTGCTATGGAGAGGTTGTGTGGTCTTAACGTCACTTTTTGTGCTCCGCAAGAAAACGAACAAACGGACAAGAAAACGAGTTAATATTCTATTGTCATCCAGTTCTGAGTTATTTCTCCAGCTCATTGGGGAGTTAGTTCAAAATCGATTGCAAGATTTTATATATATACTAGCGGACCCGACAGACGTTGTCCTGTCCAAATTTCTATGTTCCCTAAAATGTTTTTCCCGAAAACTCTCGTCCGCGTAGATTTTCTTTTTTTCTATGTTTTCCTTTATGTTGTTCCATCTAATTATGCTTTTGACTCCTTCCGCTTCCTGTTGTCCCGTTATCTCGTTTTCTCGTTATCCCGTTATCCCATTTTCCTGTTACCCCTTTTTTTCTTTATCCCGTTATCCCGTTTTTTTCCTTATCGTTTTCCTTATTTTTTTTATCCCGTTATCCCGTTTTCCTGTTTTCCCATTTTTTCTTTATCCCTTTATTCCGTTTTCCCCTTATCCCCTTATCCTGTTATTCCGTTTTCCCGTTTTTTCGGTATCCCGTTATTCCCGTTATCCCGTTTTTCTGTTATCCCGTTTTTTCTATTAAATAATTTTTTTTAAAAAATAGGGGTTGATCGTAGGAGGGTGAAAATTTAGGGTTGTATGTATTTTTGAATGCTGTATCATAAAAAATTAAAACAAAAAAAACTGGAAAAAAAAATCAAAGGGTGGACCACCCTTAACATTCAGGGAGATGATTTGTCAATCTAAACCCTCCAGGGCTCCACACAAACGCATACAAAAAAATTCATTCAAATCGGTCCAGCCGTTCATGATAACTACTGCAGCGCCATCTGCCGGGCTGATTTGTGAATCTAAACCATCCAGGGCGCCACCCAAACGCATACAAAAAAAATTCATTCAAATCGGTCCAGCCGTTTAGGAGGAGTTCAGTACTACACACGTACAGTAGAATTATACAGTGCGCGTCAAAATTATGGAACAAATTCGATATTTCGCAAGCCATGCACTTCTGACAAAAATCCTGAAATAGGTCGATTTTTATTTTAAAATGCCGATTTTTTTATGTATATTCTAAAGAGGTTATGTCACTGGTTTTGACATGTTGACGTAATCGGTAATTTTTTTAAATTGGAATTAGATGTCTTGTGATACCTCATCTGAAAAGCCTTTCAATACTGCATTCAATGATAATATTTAATCAGATATTTTTTTACAGGGTGAACAAAAATTAATATTTTATTTCAATAAGAGAATAACTTTATATCCACCAAAATAGAACAGTTAAATAAGATGTTCGAAAGGCCATCCACCAGTCTCTTGACAATAAGCAAATCTACGGACACATTCCTCTTACACATTGCGAATAACTTCCGGAGTAATTCTGTTAATTTCGATCCTAATTCGATTCCTTGTAGATTTTACGGCCAATCTCCATAGACCTTCGATTTCGAATAACCCCACAAGAAAAAATCCAGGGGCGTAAGATCTGGAGATCTTGGGGACCACTCTATCGGTCCGCGTCTACCAATCCACAGGAAAACAGTTATTCAGAAACTCGCGAACATCACGTGCATAGTGCGGGGGTGCACCATCTTGTTGCAACCAAATACTTCCATTTGGTGAGTTAGGATTGTTGGCGTTTGGAAAAATATCGGCAAGGCTAGGTATGAGTTCATTTCTTAAAAATTCCAAGTAACGCTCCCCTGTGAGATTTCCTCCAAAAAAATACGGGCCAATAATCCTTTCGTTTATTATCCCTGCCCAAACATTGACTTTCTGAGGGTATTGAGTATGCCCGTCCATCATCCAGTGAGGATTATCCCTACTCCAATACCTGCAATTCTGACGATTTACTGAACCATTTAGGCAAAACGTAGTCCCATCGGAAAACAGAATTGGTTTTATAAAACGTGGATTGCGGTTACACAAATCCTGCATTATTTCACAGAACTCCACACGCCGATCGGGATCATCATCATTGAGTTGTTGATGTAGCTGTACTTTGTATGGATGGTACTTTTCTGCTTTTAGAAAACGTAATACAGAACTTTGGGATATGTCAAGGTCTGCTGCAATTTGTCGTGAAGTATTGTGAGGATTATTCTCTACACCCAATAGAACATCAAGTTTCACGTTTTCTTCTATTTTAGGACGTCCAGCATTCGGGATATGTTTGACATGACAAGTTTCTCTAAATTTTTTCTCAATCTTACTGACTGTTGAACGACTGATAGGTCTATTTGGATACTTCGCATTGAACAAGTCGCATACCTCTTGCTGAGTTCTGGTTCTATCTCCGCATCCAATGAAAATTAAAATTTCTATGCGTTGGGTTTCACTTAGAGTAGCCATAGTTTACTTTTAGAACCTTTTTACTTAGAATTTGTGAAGAGTATTTGTTGATATTTCAACTGATATTTATTTGACACTAACTTGCCTATTATGGCATTAATTTGTGATTGTCTTTTGTGTCCATTTTAGACTAGGAAATAGCTAACTATTAATATTTGGAAAGGATCCATTGGTGTAGTAGAGCACTGACTCACTAGTCTGCCAGGGCAGTCTAAGGGATTAGAGCCTTGGCTCAAAAAAGTAAAATTTTGCATTTTTTAACACGCTTTTATTATATTTACTTGTAACTAAATAACTCACAATGTAATAAAATCTTGGAAGTAAATATTCACCCACTTCCAATCTTCTGAATAATCTGAAATTTGGCACAAATATCAAGGACCGATGACAATACAAGAATGTCATAATCATAATGTAATAATAATAAAAATATATTTTTCCAAACGCCAACAATCCTAACTCACCAAATGAAAGTATTTGGTTGCAACAAGATGGTGCACCCCCGCACTATGCACGTGATGTTCGCGAGTTTCTGAATAACTGTTTTCCTAGGAGGTGGATTGGTAGACGCGGACCGATAGAGTGGCCCCTAAGATCTCCAGATCTTACGCCCCCGGATTTTTCCTTGTGGGGTTATTTGAAATCGAAGGTCTATGTAGATAGGCCGCAAAATCTACAAGAGTTGAAAAATCGAATTAGGATCGAAATTAACAGAATTACTCCGGTAGTTATTCGCAATGTGCAAGAGGAATGTGTCCGTAGATTTGCTAATTGTCAAGAGACTGGTGGATGGCATTTCGAACATCTTATTTAACTGTTATATTTTGTTGGATATAAAGTTATTCTCTTATTGAAATAAAATATTAATTTCTGTTCACCCTGTAAAAAAATATCTAATTAATTATTATCATTGAATGCAGTATTGAAATGCCTTTCAGATGAGGTATTACAAGACATCTATTCCAATTTTAAAAAATTACCGATTACGTCACCATGTCAAAACCAGTGACATAACCTCTTTAGAATATACATAAAAAAGTCGGCATTTCAAAATAAAAAACGACCTATTTTAGGATTTTTGTCAAAAGTACATGGCTTGCGAATTATCGAATTTGTTCCATAATTTTGACGCGCACTGTATATATAAAGATATACATATATATATATATATATATATATACCTTATAAAATAGTTAGTGTTATATCTGTATCTGTCCAGATTATTATTGAAAGTTCGAGTTTGAAAAAGTAATTGGCGGTCCAAATTAGGAGATCCAACTTTTTACTATTTTTGAAACAAATCGTTTCATTAGGAATCATTCCGCCCACCACGATTAACCTATTGAATATGATGATTTTTAGAGATAACAACATAATTTTTAAGAATAATGTTAATAAATTCCATATCACCAAATTTCTTGAACAACCCTGATGTACTCTCACATTTTCCAATCCGGTTTTCATTGTGAAACATTCCCCCCATTTCATTCGGTCCTCAATTCTAAGTCTTGATGTTCCATAAAAAAGCTAATACGACATTTCTCAGACAAAATGAAAATTTGTGAGAAAAGTTCATCGTATCCCGCAGTGGAGTGGAATGGAATATTCCAAGAAAGTGATACCCCACAATGTTTATTTCCCCCACATTCAGCCTATTTCTGCGACTAGGGTCGGAATCTTCAACAAGCTCAACATCCTTGATTTCGGGATCGCCAACTTAACATCCCCTTCGAAGGACGGCATATCTATCACTATATTTCATGCTCATTGATATAGCGCCCGCAGCTGTGAATATGCTACTACGATGCTTACAATCCGAGTCTTTCCTTTCAGGTTGTAACCATCCAAGTACTAATCGCGCTCAATATTGCTGACCAGCCAGGTCGTGCAGTTGAAAGAGTATCAAGACACGATTCCATTTCAGATACGTGGTCCTCAGACTGAAAACTCTGACTTGAATTGGTCTAGACACATGTTGTGATATATGATGGCGTTAACAGAGAAACAAAAACTATATAATGAAAATATGCTCAGTGGTTTCGAGCGGATAGCATTGTAAGGAACAAAGATAAACGATCTAGAATTTTTATAGGTGGTAATGAATCCGCAGTGAGTAATAAAAAAGAATCTTGATTAATCGTGCTTTTATGACTGAATGAAAAGCAACCAAAATTCAACAAGATCTATATGAGGCTCTTGGAAGATGTTTAGGGCACCGACAAAAATTAATGACCGATCTCATGTCGTGTTAACTTCTGAAACAGTTGAGAAAGATGAGCTATATATACCGACCTTTTCAAGGTTATAGAGAGGGAAAGGACCTGTTCAGGTATTTTTTACGAGTATGTTTCGGTTTCACAGAAAGAAACGATCAAATGTTTATGAGGACGGATGAATCAGAAGGGTGCGATTTAATTTAGTGTTAATTTCGGATAAAATATTTTTTTCTAGAAGAAACACAGCACAAGTGAGGATTTGAATGATATTTGGATCCAGTCCAGTTTCAAGAAGATTTTGAGTACTGATTTGTACGAAATTATGAACAGGATGTCCATGAAATGAGATATGGTATCTTCTGCGACTGAGAGATAAACTTCAGTCACTATCTTCCATCATTCAAGATAACTTTTTGGGGGTATTCATGTTGAAAATAAAAACATTCTCCTTTGAAAATTCAATAGAAGGATTTTTTTGAAAATTGAAAATCCACGACAATAATGAAGTTATTTTTTGTAATATCTAACAGAAAACAGCTACTTCCTGGCTAAAGCCACGCTGGACATTGAACTACATCTGTAAGATAATAAGAAAGGATCCCAACTCAAATAAAAAAATCTAAAATGAAAATTTGCATTTTCATTCAGATAGTTATTTGATTTTATATTCCAGTATTAATTAATTCTTCGCCTCATTCATCTATATGAGTTCTCGATTAAAACTTGTTGATTTTGATAACAACAACGTCAACAACGCACCCAACAACGACCTCTTCCAGCCCCACACGAAACAGGACACGAAGGAAACCGATCGTGACGATCGTGCGCAATCGACTAAACACCATCACAAATTGAAGAGCACAACACGAAGAAAAGATCAGTAGAGTTCGAAACAATCGAGTTTCTAGACATCACCTGAAGATGGCAAATGGGAATTTGCCGAAACGTCGTGAAATCGGACCTTTTGAGAACCAAGAACACAGTACGCAGACAGCAACCTGAGAAACTATATCAACATATATATTTTCGAACTGATGGTATTTTTGGGTTCTGGGGGCATGATCGGTGAAGCTATACCAATTCTTATGGTGAAGTGGGGAAGTCCCCAAAATGATCAAGCAGCGGACGTTTTATCCAGACACCCACCATCTTGACTTCAACGCCTTAGAGACGATGTCAATTGATGTAAATCTAGACGATATCAAAAAATTGATACAAAGAGAACTTGAACAATCTTCCAAATTTAGATAACGGAACAATCGAAGAACTTCGAGTATCGCACCCCTCACTGACAACAAATCGAAAATTGATATAATTTCAAACGAGATCTTCGCCAACGGAATCGCTGTGTTGTCAATCAAAACATCTCCCTCAGCCTTTTTAAAGTAAAAGCAGCCAAATTTTCTTGCCATCAACGAAATCAGACAGGCTTCATTGTTATTTGGCCAAAAATAGTTTTTGAGAAACTTGAACCGTCATTGTTTCATCGAATAAAACTTCGGCAGACAACTGCTCCACTGTCTTCCAAAATTGCCCACTTCTATATGCGTCTCTTGCATCTAGAGTTGATGATTTGCATAATTTAAAATTGGGGATCCATCGAGTACTCGTTAAGGAACACTCAATAGATGATCTGGTGATAACCCTCGGTATTTCAATCATTCGAACGAAGATTAATACCTTCGTGAATTTTGAATTTTTCCTGAAACGCACAACCTTAGTTCGTGTCTTTTGGGCCATGTACCGAGTTGGCCAAATTTGACACTTTTAAAGTCTTGTTTCCAAACTAGATAGATGAAAACTGATGGCTGTGTCTGAGGGTCAATTTTTATGACGAACTTAATGGTGAAAACCGCATATCGATATCCATCATCGTTTCTGAGTTAGGGCATGTTTTTAAAGAATGTGCATTTTCGAAACGTTGCTGTAACTTTTTTCCTGTAAAAAATTCTTTGTTTCTATGGACATTTCCAAAGCACTTATTCACGTAGAATTCAATAGTTTGAGTAATTAATTTTTTCAAATCATATATAAATAGTTATTAATGGAAAAAAAAAGACAACCTGTATGTTCCTGCATATTTCAATAGAACTTGAAACTACCATACCTAAAATGTAGCACACTTGATGTTTTGCTAGAGTCACCTTTGAAATGCAGAGCTTTTAGGTTTTTTCATGTAGATTTTGAAACGCACACTTTGAACAAGTAGGCTTTGGACGACGCGGCGATAAAACAGAAAGCAAGTGTTCACTAGTAGCTATCAAATTTTGATTTAGGCAGTGAAGACGCTCCTCAATTCGTGGTTTTCGTTCTTTTTTCAAACACATTTGCAATGGAGTATGAGAATTATGAAAATGGGATATGATAGTCTGTTTTATACAAACCGGGGAAAATGCAGAGGCAGCAAGCAATTCGTATCACGAGAGGTATCGACAGAGAAGACAACCTTTCAGAGACATTTTCGCAAGATTCCGACAAAACCTAATTGATGGTGGTCAATTTGAAAAGAAAAGGCCAAAATTATATGCATCAAACATTTTTGGATAGGGAGTTGGAAGAAATAGTCGTTTTAGGAGCTGTTGCAAATAATCCCAAAACGTCTACGCGAAATTTAAAAATATCAACAGGCCTACCAAGAACTAACTTTAGGCAAATTCTGAAAAAGCACAAATTCAAGCCATACAGGACCAGAAGAGTTCATGAACTCAGATTTTGAACGCCGCATGGATTTTTACCAGTGGTTCCTGAAAAAGTGCTTGATTTTTCGTAAAATTGTATTTGGACAGACCAAGCCTATGTAAGCAGTGCCGGCATTTTCAACCGCTACAATTCTTATCCTTGGGCACAACAAAATCCTCATTTTATTGTAGAGCAGAGAACTCAAGGAAGATTTGGATTTAGTGTATGGGCAGGTGTTTTCAGGGGTAGAATTATCGGCCCGTTCATTTATAATTGCACTCTCACATCTCAGAGATATTTGGAAATGTTAAGGCAACAAATTGAACCCCTTGTTGATGAATTGCCGCTAATGAAGCTCAGAAAAATATATTTTCAGCAAGACGGGGCTTCGCCTCACAACACTGCAGTTGTCAACATTTTTTTGGCTGCAAAATTTGGCAATAATTGGATAGCTAACCAAGGACCCAACCGTTGGCCGGCCAGGTCACCGGACATAACGCCTATGGACTTTTACCTCAGGGGAAGGTTGAAAGATCTTCTTTTCAAATTGCCGACAACTCTTGCTTCTCTCGCTCCCATTGAACTAATTAATTCGGCAAGAAATGTTCAAAAAACGGGTCGCCTGTGTGTAGGAGAAGATGGTAGACATTTCGTACGCCTCCTCTAAAGAAATATTTTGTTTTTTATTATTAATATTATTGTTGCAGTTTCATTTATTAGTAGAAAATATAGTATAAATTGTTATCAGTTTTATTGAAACTATGAGTTTTAATTACTGCTGTGAACATTTGATAGCTACTAGTAAACACTTGCCTTCTGTTTTATCGCGTCGCCAAAGCCTTCTTGTTCAAAGTGTGTGTTTCAAAGTCTATATGAAAAAATCTTAAAGCTCTGCCTTTCAAAGGTGAGTCTAGCAAAACATCAAGTGTGCTACATTTTTGGAATGGTCATTTCAAGCTCTACTGGAATATTCAAGAATATACAGGTTGCCTCATTTAAAAAACTGAGTTAACCATTAATAACTATTGATATTATATGATTTGAAAAAATAAATTACTTACACCATAAAAAGTTCTTTAGAAATGTTTTCATAGAAACAAAGAATTTTTGACAGAAAAAAAGTTAGAGCAACTTTTCGAAAATGCACATTCTCGAAAAACATGCTGTTACTCAGAAACGATGATAGATATGGATATGCGGTTTTCATAAAAATTGACCCTCAGACACAGCCATCAGTTTTCATCTATCTAGTTTGAAAACAGGATTTTTCCTTTACAGATGTCCAATTCGGCCCACTCGGTACAATATCCACGGAACTTATTAATTTGCCTAGATGAATAAAGTAAATGCCTGGATATTTTTTGACGTTACTGGGTTATCCGAAAATTGGGAAATAGCGATTTTCGTAACACAAAATTGAGGGACAGTCTATACCTGCTCTATGAAACGGCTATTAGAAAACCCATGGAACGAAATTCGAAAAATCCATACATTGATCTCAATAATACTTTGTATGAATTCATGTCACAGTGGCAGTGGAAAAATTTATACGCTCAAGAAAAATAACTTCAATTTGAAAAAAAAATGCTAGTAATATAATGTTATTGTGAAAAGATGGAGTTGATAGATTTTTTGGAAGAATGTTCAGGTTTGCGCCGCTTTAACTCGTTACCCATTAGACATAGAGAAAATTAATAATAAAATACGGAACTGAAAAGGAAAAATAAAATGAACCATAGTTTCAATAACTAAGCTCCTAAACTAATGTTAGTAACTAATTTTGAGTTGGCGCCAAACAAACAAGCAAATGACTTAGGTAAGGCATAAAATGATGGCATCAAATTGCGCGGTGACATTCTGATAATTGTTTTCATGTAATTTAATGATTTTCGTTGATTGTTCGTTTAGCGCCGACTAAAAATTAGTTACTTACATTAGTTCAGGAGCTTAGTTATTGAGACTAAGAAGATTTATTTTATTTTTTACTTTTCAGTTCCGTATTTCGTCGGATTAATTTTTTATTAAAAAGTTTTTATTTTTCAATTTTTTGTGGCTGAAATCTACTGATTACTACCTACTTGTTTTTTGATTACTTCCAAAATACTTACTTACCCACCTTCCTTCAACTATTACCAGTTAAATAATATGATTATATATCTTTACAATTGGTTGTAATATAAATTCTTTTTGTTGTTCTGATTAGTTTATTTCATTACTTCGTATATCATTCCATCCTCTAATAGAATATAATGATTGTGACAGATGTAGGAGAACAAAAATAATGACAATAGGAATATGTCATTGTCAACTACATATGTGTGCCAATGTTCACAAGTGAAAAATCAATTACCCCCCATTTTTCTACCCGCAAGGATAGATTATTCCATTCAAAATCCAAATATGATCAACTATGACGTATACCCTATCTATTAAAGAAAGAATCATCCAAATCGAAGAACCCAGTACAAAATTATGCCTGATAGAATCGGTTAACGGACCAGAATTCAGAGGGCGAGTGATCAATATCCTTCATTTTGCTACCCTTACCCGAAGTACATCATATCCAATGAAAAAAGAATTATCGGAATCGGACGTCTCAGTAAAAAGTTATATGTGGTCATACATAAAGAAAAACCTCCTCCTTTCCGGTTTCGTCTGTTGAAAAATCGTTTTAACCCCACCTTTTGTAGGGCAGACGCCTTTTTCAGTCCCCATTGACTGGAGTATTCAGGAACTGATTGCTTCATTGAGCTCGATGAATCAAACATAATTGAATTAATTTTGGTTCATTACTATGTTCCATACAGTTTGGCGATAGAACTGCATCCAATTACCGTCCATCATCCATAGAATTCTGTCGCAATTTGTGCGACTGCGAAAGCGATGAAAAAGCAAACAGCAGATCTCCGGAATGCGTTCCGCCAACAGGGAAGGTTTACATAAAAGCAATTGGCGAGAATATGTGACCAAATTAGCGAGTTGTTCGAGAGAAGATACATGGCGGCATCCGGTGTTGAACAGTACTTGGACATTCTTGGAGGACTGCTGCTTAATAGCCGATCCCTATTATGCTTCAGTCAAATGAGAATCTGATACAAATTTCATTTTGAGATGGGACTCACTTTGGCATTATTCATGAGCGAAAATCTAGGGAAAAAGAGATAAACATAAAAAAATCTAGTTTATATAAACAGGATTTTGAAATGTTGATATTTATTTCACACCAGAAATAATGTTATCTCAATGAACCAAGAAAACTTTTCTATGCGACTTTTATTGACAATTCTCATTTACAACTCTCTCTTCCTTTTTTTTAATAACATCTGAACAAAATATATTCAATAATCATATTTGACACAGAATGGGGCCCAGTTTTTACCACGTTTTTATTAGCTCGCTTTCGTTGTCTGTTTATTCGGTACAAATCTTGCAATGGATTTTTAACTATCTTCCCATGAGCCAGAAACTTGAAGCTTCAGACAGCTCAGAACTCGATAACAATGCAATATTAACTCGCTTTCTTGTCTGTTTGTTCGTTTGTCTGTAGAACGTTTAGGGAGCAAAAAGTTAGGTAAAGATGACACAACATCTCCATCGATGAGTCAGTTAGCACTGAATTCAACTGCCTTCCTAATAGTCACTTAATATAACAACGGAATGAGATGCAAATAATAGTTATTTATGTAACAAGGATCATGAAGACGATCATCATGGTACAAGTCGTGAATGTTATTGGGCGAGGCGTAGCCGAGTCCGATAACACGACGTGTGCCATAATGATTGTTTATGATTCGTATTATATTAGTATATTAAAGTATAAGTGGATAAAAAGGGCTTTAAAACACGCGCGATTTTTCGAGCACGACGGCGCAGCCGGAGTGCTCGAAATAGAGCAAGTGTTTTTAAGACCAGTTATCCACGAATACTTTACGTTATTTTTTTTTATTGGTGCACTTTGAAATCATATATACTGGTATTATTACTACAAAAAATAGAAATAAGAACTAATAATGCAAGAAGGTTGAATTCGTGATGTGACATCATACCTTTCGTTGTCATGGAAATGAGAAAAACATTCATTTGCAATTTGTTACCAAAGATCAATATTTGTTGTCACCAGAGCTCAAAAATGAATGATTCTAATATCGATTTTTTGAATAGTGAGGCAGAATCGCGGTTAATACCGCGAAAATCCAGTGATATATATATATATATATATATAAAAGAATATGAAAAGTTCATCAAATGGATGGAGGAGCACATATAAATGAACGAATTGTGAGTAATATATTATTTGACGTCACAAGGTACTCCTGTCAGATCAATAATCAAAAATTTGTCATTTAGACTTCACGTTTCTCGATTTGTTGATGTTGTCATGGTTACCTTTAAAAAACGCGCGTTTTTTAAAGTTCGATTTAAACACGCTGGGCCGTGCTTTAAATGGGTAAAAAGAGGCACCAATAAAAAAAAAAATATTTTATCTGATGGCATTTATATTAATACATTTTCGAAAAATTTAAAACTGCATTTTTGACATGTCACAATGACAACTATTTTCAAAGGAGTGGGTATACAGTGCTTTTCTTTAATGTCCCCCCCGTCTTTTATTTTTTGAACGGGTCAACTCAAAAAATTGAAACTTGGAATAATGAAATTGATGCATGAATACTATATTTTGGAGTAAAATTGACAGATAAAACTTTCCAGATGGCGACTGGGCGCCACCTGGGATAACAATTTTCAAGGGGGGTCTTGTGACACATCCTTTTAGAGCTCCTGACGAATACTTCACAACCCTAGAATATAAAGTCAATATCTTCACCTACTACAAAATGGCGGAACATTTTAACTGAATACAAACACATCAATATCGATACATCTAGAAATATTTGTTTTTCTCTGCCATATGACAATCCCAACAACCGGATAAGGTTTGATAGGTTATTTTTTGTGAAAGATAAGTGCCATGTGAAGTGGAATGAATAGAAAAATCGAATTAAACGGTTTTCTTCACATAAAGGATTCAATATAAAATTTAACCAGAAAATGGTAGATCTCAGGTGAAAAACAACTACTTTCCTAGCAAATACCACGCAGAACGTTGGATGATATTCACCTGAAAATCCATGTATACTTCCATATAATATCAATGGACATTGAATGCAAATATTTCTTTCTGATAAGCTCGATTATGTTTAATTTATGTCGTGTTCACCTAACAATCCGCATACCGGTTTCAGGCTTCTTGGCCCTCATCAGTACGGAGTAGTCAACCAGCCAAAGGTCCAAAGAACTCTGGCTGAAGTGAGACACAACGTAAACAAACCATCATCGAGCTTGTAACACCTATAGGTACGCCGGAAAAGATAAACTTTAACTGGCGGTACCTAGTGACAGAAAGAAATACTCCGAAAATCTCCCACCTCGATAGGTTTCTAAATAAAAGATTCCTTCTCAGTAGGAGTGGCAAGCCCGTCTAGGAAAGTAGTTGTTTTTCACCTGAGATCTACCATTTTCTGGTTCAATTTTATATTGAATCCTTTATGTGAAGAAAACCGTTTAATTCGATTTTTCTATTCATTCCACTTCACATGGCACTTATCTTTCACTATATGCTAGACGGGCTTGCCACTCCTACTGAGAAGGAATCTTTTATTTAGAAACCTATCAAGGTGGGAGATTTTCGGAGTGTTTCTTTCTGTCACTAGGTACCGCCAGTTAAAGTTATCTTTCGGCTACCTATAGGTGTTACAACTCGATGATGGTTTGTTTACGTTGTGTCTCACTTCAGCCAGAGTTCTTTGGACCTTTGACTGGTTGACTACTCCGTACTGATGAGGGCCAAGAAGCCTGAAACCGGTATGCGGATTGTTAGGTGAACACGACATAAATTAAACATAATCGAGCTTATTAGAAAGAAACATTTGCATTCAATGTCCATTGATATTATAAAAATAATAATAATAATAATAAATGGACTTTATTTTACTTGGCGGAGTTTAGCTCATAGCTATTCTTCCACTCAACCAAGTGTGATTCAAATGAACAATGTCATGTACATTTATAATAACAATGATAATAAAAAATAATAATCATAGTAATGAATGTGCCTACCTCCAACATATTATTCTAATTATTGAAAGAATATTTACAGTCAAGAAGAGGTAACAAATGCAAAACGATCAAAGAAAGAGAGTGCATTTAATACACTCGTAGAATCAGCCTAATATAATATCAAATAAATTATTTCACCTTATCATTATACAGTGACAAAAACGTTGGTACCTATATCGTATGAAATAAAAATAAAAAGAGAGATTGCGGAATCAGAGTTCCCAAAAAATAATTTAAATGAAAACGAAACTTTCATGAAAACAGAAACAAAAAACAAAAATTTAGCATAAAAATGTTAAACATATCGTGGCAAAAACAATGTAAAGAATAAGTGAAGATTCAGGCCTCCATAAATAATGTTACTTAAATCAAATGTGTTTTCAAAATTTCATGACGATTGGTGTGCTTCTTCCATTTCCTCAATCAGGGCTTGAATTTCATCCATGGTGGGTTTCATTATCCTACCTTTGATAAAAACACGAATTTTCCCGTCGATTGTCCAGACATTCTTTGTCCGAATTTTTTAGCCAGTGCAATGACTGATTGATAGCGTTGGGGCGTAAGATCTTCTTTTATCGAAAAGTTAGTACCTTTCAATATGGATTTAGACTTAAAAATATGTTTTTTCATATCAAAACATTTAAGTTTAACCAGTACCACCTTATCTGATATTCTGTAGGTATGTTCTATATCGGCCTGTGCGACGTCTTTAATTTTCATAACATTTTTGAAAAGGTCATGGATATTTGCCAATAGATTTTCACTAGAGGAACTTTCGATTCCGAAAATTCTCAGTGAGCATCTGCGAGTATATTGTTCAAAGTGGTCGAGACGTTGGTCTAGCTGGCTAATTTTCTGAGTGTTTTGTTCAACTTGCATTTTGAACACACCCAAAGTCTGCTGCAGTTCGTCCAATTTCGACTCTATACTAGCAGATACATTTTCGGGTACCTGTTTGATAATTTGTTTCATCGTGGACTCGTGTAACAAATCATTGGAAGCATTCCTTTGCGAGCGTAGTTCGAAATTTGTCTGAGATAGCGATGTCATATTGTGCCGCGGCATGACCGTATTTCCTCTACTGCTACAGGACAACTGATAACCAAACAAAATAGCTGATCGCCGACACGCTGACTGAAGTTGAGATTCTTATCAGTTGTTGATTTCAATCGCGCATGCCTGTGTTTGCCACCTTGGTCGTTGAAATACGAATTATGGCCGGTGATAGTTGTAGATAAATATTGATATATTTTACCTATTAGTAGGGTAGGCTTCAAGTTTGGGAATTTGATTACGCATTCATTTGAGAATAAACTTCACTAACTAACACTTGAACTTCTTATCGTTTTACTAAAACCGGTGTTAAAAAGGATAACTGAGAAGTTGCTGGAGGTAGCAAAAACACGTCTACTCAGCACATGACATTCTCATTGAATGGAAGTATGGAAGTATGCATGGATTTTCTGGTGAATATCATTCAACGTTCTGCGTGGTATTTGCCAGGAAAGTAGTTGTTTTTCACCTGAGATCTACCATTTTCTGGTTCAATTTTATATTGAATTCTTTATGTGAAGAAAACCGTTTAATTCGATTTTTTCTAGGTTATTTTTGTTTAAACAAAAAATGACAAGAAATGTCAGTACGACAACGAACATCATTGTTCAGTTAAAATATTCTCATTTAGTTTTTGATTTTACTAGTAAATAGGTACCACGTGAACTATCTCTAAAATGGTCAATTCTCGTCCATTGGAAGAGAAAGTCGATGCGATTTTTATTTACGGTGCGACGCGTAACTTTCACGAAACCGAAATAATTTTTAATGATCGTTTCCCGAATCGTCCCATCTGTAGAAAATATTTAAGGGAACCTGTAACCAAATTCACAACTACCGGTAGTGTACAGAACAAAAAGCCTCCAGGTCATCCGTCCATTCCGGAAGAACAGCAAGTTCGAATAATTGGTGAGGTGATAGTAAATCCTCAACAGTCTACTTCCTCCGTCGCGAATGTTTGTGAGGTGTGTCCTTCCACTGTGTGGAGACTTCTGAAGAGGAATAAGTATCATCCATATAAAATCAAAATGATACACCAGTTAACTGAAGTTGACCCTGATTGAAGAACAGAATTCTGCAAAATTATGACGGAAACCATTGCAAGGCATCCTACCTATCTCCACAATATTTGTTTCAGTGACGAATCTACATTTTATCTCAACGGCAAGGTTCACAGACAAAATTGCCGTTATTGGAGTGACCTCAACCCTCACATTTTCCAGGAAACTCATTCTCAATATCCAGAAAAAATTAACGTCTGGGCAGGAATATTGGGAAACCATATTGTAGGACCTCTATTCATTGAACAAAATTTAACAGGCTGACTGTATTTGAATATGCTGGAAAATACTGTTGACCCTCTAATCACCGAAATCGTCGAAGCGAATCCTAATGAATTCGATATGGATATTGTATTCCAACAAGATGGAGCACCACCACATTACTACGGACAAGTAAGAAACTATTTGGATAATACTTTCCCCGGTCGTTGGATTGGTTGTCGAGGTGCTACGGAATGGCCAGCCCGCTCGCCAGATTTGACACCTGTATACTTTTTTTTATGGGGCTATTCGGAGCAAAAGGTGTACGAAACTGAACCTGCTTCAATAGTGGGTATACGGCAGAGAATAATAAATATTTGTAGATATATCGACGTTACTGTGTTCGAAAATATTCGGCGTGAAATATTGGATAGGCTGTTCTTATGTCAAGCAGTTCAAGGCAACCATTTCGAACATCTTATGAACTGAACTCGGCTTCTTTCCTCAAATTATGAAGTTAAACGTCGATGTATTCAGGCAATTATTAAATGTTCCGCCATTTTGTAGTAGGTGAAGATATTGACTTTATATTCTAGGGTTGTGAAGTATTCGTCAGGAGCCTCAGAAAGATGTGTCACAAGACCCCCCTTTCAAATAATTTTTTTTTCACAGGTGGCGCCCCAGCGACATAACCTTAATCTAGACTGCTGATCCCGTATGATGAGAATTCATCAAATAACAATATATCGAAGAGCTTTTAGAACATGCGCATTTTGTGTCTGTGATGATTCAAAATCACATAATGGCTCCTCGTTGGATGTCAATGTCCGAAATGACATTATTTGTGCTTTCTGCGCTTTGCGCAGACACGTTCACGTAAATTCTATTTTGATGAATGTTTAGAGTGGTGTGGATATGACCTCTAGCGGTCTAGATTAAGGTTATGTCGGTGTGGCGCCCAATCGCCATCTTGAAAGTTTCATCTGTCAATTTTACTCCAAAATATAGTATTACGCGAAATATCGTGGACTCCCTTTTGCCGGAAAAATCACGGAGTGTATATGAACTAGCGTAATTTCATCATGGTACTTAGTATAGTTTAACCATTTTCAATTGCAGAAGCTGTTTCTATAGGGAGCAAATCAAAAACTCACTTCATTAACACGAGCATATATGCGAAGACACGGAACGAAAAATAATGTGTACTACTCGTAAACATTCTCCGTCGGCGAACGGTAGATGAAAAGAAGATCAAAAGAGCCGATAGTCAACGTGGGTTTGAGTGACCGCAAATCACCAGTTTCAAGAGTAAGTAAATGAAAGCCAGTAGCGACTCTGGTCTAGGATTGAAATAGCTTTTAAAATATTACTATATATTTTAAAGTTTTGTCGTGTTTTGTTGGAAAAGATGGCTTTTTTCGACCATAGGAAAATGAAATTATGATGATCCGATTGTCTATTGATACAGACTTCCTCGCTAATGGCATATTTTTTTATCTTAACGTATTTTTCGAATATCTAAATAAAATCAATTATCTCCGCCACTGCTGCTCAAAGGATTCCGCCGCAAGACTTTTTTATGCTTCTGCAATTGATATTGGGAAAACTATACCAAAATGATTTCATTATGGGACTGAGTATCATGTACCATGTCATCAAAATTGAGTGACATAACGTTGTCATTATGACATGCCATCAGATAAATTAATAAATATCCTTCTCAACAAAATCAAGTAATCGTTATGTAGGGTCCACATTAAACCAACAAAACAAGAGCATCCAACTAAAGGGGCCTACAGACGTGCCAATTTATTGGACCCGATATCGGAGGGCCGACGTGGGGAATCGAAATCGTGACGTATGTAGGCTCGTCGGCCGACTAAATAATTGCGTTCCCGATACCGTGTTGTCGGGAGGCCCGGGCCCGATCCCCCACCTTTTCTCCCTTCTGGTTGGCACGTAAGTAGCACGATCGGACCTGTCGGGACACGATTTCCTTTCCCACTTCATTTCATTCAACTTATTTCTTCTCGTTTCTCGTACAACTGTTTGTGTTATTGATTCAACGACATGGAAATTAATGACGCTAAGGAATAGTGGTATATACATGCTGTTCACAAATAAGTGCGAAAGTTTTTAGGGGGTAATCAAAGGGGGTCTTTCATTTCGCAATAAAAAAATATGTGTTGAAAAGAACGATTGATTGCAAAACTGTACGTGTGTGGCAGTGAACTCCTTCTAAACGGTTGGACCGATTTGAATGAATTTTTTTGTATGCGTTTGGGTGGCGCCCTGGATGGTTTAGATTCACAAATCATCCCCCTAAATGTTGAGGGTGGTCCACCCCTTGACTTTTTTTTTATTTTCGAAAAAAAAAAATTGTTTCAATTTTTTTATGATACAGCATTCGAAAATACATACAACCCCAAATTTTCACCCTTCTACGATCAACCCCAATTTTTTTAGCAAGATTTTTTTTTTATTTTGTCATGACTTAGAATAAAAAAATTATATTGTTCTCAATTATCACCCTTCTACGATCAACCCACAGTTTTTTTTTATGAAAAAACGGGATAACAGGAAAACGGGATAACGGGAATAACGGGATAGGGATGACAGGATGAGGGGATTAGGGAAAAAAGGGATAACGGAATGAAGAAAAATTGGATAACAGGAAAACGGGATAACGTGATAACTGGATAATTGGATAACTGGATAACAGGGATAACAGGATAACGAAAAAACGGGAAAACGGAAGAAAAAAGAATAAGGGATGACAGGAAAAGGGAAAAGAAAAGGAATAACGGATAAATAAAAAACCCGATAACAGGAAAACGGGATAAGGGATAACGGGAATAACGGGATAACGAAAAAACGGGAAAACGGGATAAAGAGATGACAGGATAAGGGATAACGGGAAAACGGAATAACGGGATAAAGAAAAAAGGGATAACAGGAAAACGGGATAACGGGATAACGGGATAATGGGATAACGGGATAATGGGATACCAGAATAACGGGATAGCGGGAATAACGGGATAGCGGGAATAACGGGATAACGAAAAACGGGATAACGGTATGACAGGATAAGGGGATAACGGTAAAATGGGATAACGGGATAAAGAAAAGAGGGGTAACAGGAAGATGGGATAACGGGGTAACGGGAAAACGAGATAACGGGACAACAGGAAGCGGAAGGAGTCAAAAGCATAATCTAGATGGAACAACATAAAGGAAAACATAGAAAAAAAGATATTCTACGCGTACGAGTTTTCGGGAGAAACATTTTAGGGAACATAGAAATTTGAACAGAACAACGTCTGTCGGGTCCGCTAGTAATTAGAATATTTCACGGAAACAAGAACATAACAAACAAAACCCAAATAGCTAATACATTAAATCAACATTATGCAAGTATAGGAAAGATAATGGTGGATAAAATCAACAAACCAAAAAATTCAGTTTTAAATAGAAGCACATCCAATGCTACTGTTCATGAGGCCTACTTCCTCAGTAGAGGTGGTGATTATAATCAAAGAACTGAAAACTTATAAGAGTCCAGGAACAGATGGCATAACCTCCGAACACATAAAATTAATAGTGGATCACATAAAGGAACCCTCGACTTATATCATCAATAAGATGATAGAAAACAGCCATAATAAAACCTTTGTATAAAAAAGGGGATAGGAGAGAACTATTGAATTATAGGCCAATCTCTTTAATAAATACAATGCAAAAATAGCCGAAAAAATAATGAAAATCAGAATCATGGGATTTTTGGAAAAAAATAATTTACTATCAAAAAACCAATTTGGTTTCAGATCCAAAATGTCAACAGAACATGCAATAGTGCATGTAACAAACAGTATTTGCAAATGTCTGGATGAGGGAAAATGCTCTATTGGAATATTCTTAGACCTAGCCAAGTTCTTTGATACTTTCATCCACAAAATTCTTATTGAAAGTATGGAGGACCTTGGAATAAGGGGCATCACTTTGAGATTATTGCAATCTTACCTCACAAGAAGGTACAGAGCGATTCCCTAGAAGTAATGACTGGTGTTCCCCAAGGAACAGTACTCAGTCCGGTACTGTTCCTCATATACATCAATGGACTATTGAAGTTCAATTTGAATGGTACCATATCGTCCTTTGCCGGCGACACCGTGGTCGTCTCTGTTCTGCCAAAACTTGGGAAGATACAAAATCACAAGCCGAAGATGATCAAGAAATAATAGAAAATTGGTCAAGTGAAATGGACCTTTCTCTAAACTTGGAAAAAACAAATCCTTACAATAGATACCATAACTTACTTGGAATAGAACTGGATAAGCACTCAAAATGGAATATACATGTAAACAAAGTCGTGAAAAAGCTAAGAGCAATTCTGTACACCTGAGGAATATCCTTGATACTGAAAATAACTTACCACTCTCTAGTAGAACCTCACCTACAATATGGCATATCATGATGAGGGGAGACTGTATGAGGACCACGTGAAAAAATTTAGATATCATTCAAAAATGATTGAAGAAATACTTTGCAACAAAAAAAAAGGCCTATTTAACCTAAAACCTTTTTAGTGAAATACAATTTAAAATTACAAAATGATACCTTTATGGAATACTGTGTCGTAACAAAATAGAAACACGAATTGATTGCTATCTCCCATGAACACAACACCGATATAAAAAATCCGCAGAAAACAAAAATTCCAAAGTAATCAAGTGAAAAGGTCATCGATCGTATGATTTTTACAGTTCCTCGAATATATACTCAAGTACCCCAAAGCATAAGAACTATAAATAATGACTAACTCTTTAAAAAAAGAATAAAGAACTGGCTAAGAATCTATCGGGGGTAAATAAAAGCAAAATATCAATATACACATTTAATGCAAAACTCAATACTATTGTCTAACTATAGTTACCATATTTCAGTAAATAATAGTTATTTATGAAACAAGTACAAAAAAGTGTTTATTGTACGCGACGTGACATTGTCCAACGAGGCCATAAGGCCGAGTTGGACATGTCGAGGGCATGAGTTGCATACAATATTTTTTCTACGTTCATGCAAAAACAAAAAAATTTCATTTAGGGGAGGCACTTAGTGTAGGAAAATAAAAGACGTAATTTAATAGCAAAATATTCAATAATTAGTAGCACTATCGATTTGCATTGAGAAAGTTAGGAATAATATGTTAGGAACAATTCAACTCAAACTTTATTTTTACCATTGATGTTGAAAGTAATGTATAATTCGTGCAATTTCCAATTTAATATTTCTTAGTGAATTATTTTTTAAGTTTATTAAATGGACAGAATATGGCGTCGATTTGAACGTTTATGTTTGTTATTTTTTTATTTTTTTTTATTACATTATTCAACATATACAAGATCCAATTACAGAATAGGAATATACAGTATGAACTATTTAACATGTTAGATATATACATTAATATAAATCATTGGACAAAAACAGAACAGTCCAGTTTTTTTATGGAGGCCACACTGCAACAAAAAATGTCAATGGTTTCATTCATCTTATTATATGTATTGCACATCTTATAAACAGGTGCATTCAATTTAACATTGGTGTGACAAAGTGGAAGAAAGAAAGTAATGTTCCTCCGAGATGTGAGTCTAGGAATATGAAACTTCAATATATCCAAATGCAGCTGCAGTCCAAATTTTTGTGAATAAGATTGAAAAGGAATATAACATAGATCACAAAACTTCATCCGCCATCTTGAGTTTTGAAGATTATATATCGAAAATTTTACCTTATAAATATTGGAGGCTGTCCCAATTTCCACTTGTCGTACCCAAGAACCCAGAGGACAAGGAGATCGATGAAATTCTGCCTTGGTTTGGTATTTTTCTACATTTGTGATCATTTGACGGTGATTAATTCGTCAGCTGCCAATTTGACATCATTGGCAGAATTTACCTACAGGATTATCCTAATATTTTGGATATCAGTTATAAGAATTACTCAATACGATCTACCAGATGAGGTCCCAAAATGATGAACTCAATGGTAAGGAGTGTATCTCTAGTCATATGCCATCTTGTGAGATCTGTTTCAAATCTTTCAAAACTGAAAAAGGACTGAGAATTCACAATACTCGCATTCACCATTCACTGCCAATATATTTACAAAACAAGTCAACCCATGATTCCCAAGAAAAACGCAATGAAGAAAGGAGTAATCAACTCCATAATCGCCTGGCCAAATTCAAAAGAAGCACTTTCGTAATAAAAAGAATCCCAAAATCTGCAAGAATCTGTTGTGCATTCGCTCTCAGCGATGCTATAGATGAATGTATCAAGTTTAATTCCATAGAATCTTGGGAAAAATTATTTCTCTTCAGTTACAAGAATCTTCAAATTCCTCAAAGTAGTGAAGAACGAAAGGTGTCACTTTCATCTTTGATTGAAAAGAATATCAGTGATTCAGATTCGACCCATCCAAATGTCCAAACCAAACAATGTTCATCAAAATTTTCCCCAAACTTGACGAGAAGTGTTATGAATAAGATTTCGGATGGAGACCTCTCATCGGCTATAAGAATTCTCAGCTCAAACGGTACGATTGCAAGTTTTGACAATTCAACATTTTTACAACTGAAGTCAAAACACCCAGCTGCTATCAGATCTGAACCTCTCCAATACGACCGTCAGGAAATTGAACCACTAGAAGTCAATAAAATCAATGTTAATGAGGCAGTGAAATCTTTTAAAACAAGTTCTGCTGGTGGCATAGACTCGCTCAGACCATCTCATATTCAAGATATGCTCAGTGAGAGTTCAGGTTGTGCGAGCGAAAAACTTTTAAATTCATTGACGGCATTATGCAACTTTATGCTGGCAGGCAGAGTGAATCCTGAAATTTGTACAGTTTTATATGGAGCTTCACTTTGTGCTTTGAAAAAGAAAGACGGTGGAATTCGACCCATAGCAGTTGGAATGTTTTATCGTCGACTAGTGGCAAAATTGGCGTGTTTTAGTATAAAAGAAAAGTTAAGAGAAGTTTTTCGTCCCACTCAGTTTGGTTTTGGAACTCCTGGAGGGTGCGAAGCTGTTGCCCATGCTGCACGACAGTATATTGATCAACACCCAAACCCGAAATCAAGAGTGTTTCTCAAGCTAGATTTTGAAAATGCATTCAACATGGTTGACAGAAATTTCTTGTTGAAGAAGGTGAAGGATTCAATACCAAATATCTTTCCATTCTTAAATCAATGTTATAATTTTTCCTCTTTTTTAAATTTTGGTGAAGAAATTATCATCTCAGAGAGAGGAATCCAACAAGGAGACCCATTAGGTCCAGCTCTTTTCTGTCTTGCAATCGACGATTTGACCAAGTCGATCAAGAGCGAGTTCAACGGTTGGTATCTCGATGATGGTTCCATAGGAGGAGAGAAAAATGTTATTTTGGAAGATTTGAAATACATAATTTCCAATTTGAACGAAATTGGTATCGAATTGAATACCAATAAATGTAAAATCTTCTTTCTTGATGTTCCAAATCAAAAAGTTTTCGATGCGTTCGTCTATTTCATTCCTGGTTTGAAATTATTAATAGATTCTGATTTTGTACTTCTTGGTGCACCTGTTACTCTTGAGGCTCTTTCTACATGTATCAAAGATAAAACAGACTCTCTCTCACTAATATCTTCACGGCTCAAAGAAATTCCAGCTCATGCTGCTTTTTTCCTACTAAAAAACTGTTTGGCATTACCCAAACTTATGTATATACTTAGATGTTCTCCAACATGGCATGGTAATTTAGAATTAGAGAAATTCGATGAATTTTTTATTTTTTTTTGTAAAATTGTAAAATTGTTTTTAACCGCTTTCTTAGTTGTTTGACCAACCCTCAGAAGTTAATGAAAACTTGTACGAGTTAAGATCACGGGGACCTTACCTTTTATAGTGGGATCCGAAACCACTCTTGGGACCTTGAAAAAATTTTTCACCAGCTGCGGGAATCGAACCCGCGCCAGGTGGAAACAGTTGACACAAGACCGACGCTCGTTCCACACAAGCCACAATTGATAAAAAGTACTCTCCAATCGATAACAAATAATCAATTTCGTAACGAGAATTGGCTTCAAGCAACGCTTCCTGTGAAAATGGGGGGATTGGGTATTCGTTTGGCATCATCACTCACCTTACCAGCATATTTATCTTCCTTAAATAGTGTTTCTCATTCGGTGAACTCGATACTCCCATCAGATTTTTTTGGATTGATAGATTCTTTCTATGGGGAAGGCGAAAGATTGTGGATTTCTAAAGTCAATGTCCCTCTGCAAGGTACGGATAAGAAAATGCAAAGTGCATGGGATCGTCCGCTCTTGAAATTGAATTGGAATAATCTGTTTGAAACAGCTGTATCTACATCTCAGAAGGCTTGTCTCAATGCAGTGTCTTCAAAGGAATCAGGTGCGTGGCTCGATGCATTACCAGTTTTTTCTTTGGGTAATCTTCTTGACAATGAAACATTCAGAATTTCTGTTGGACTTCGGCTGGGTTCTTCAATTTGTGTCCGTCACAATTGCAAATGTGGTGCTGAAGTAGATGAATCTGGGGTTCATGGTTTGAGTTGCAAATTTAGCGCTGGTCGTAGGTCCCGCCATGATGCAGTCAATGACTTGATAAAGAGAGCTTTGATAACTGCCAAAATTCCAGCTATCTTAGAGCCATCAGGTGTCAGTCGTGATGATGGAAAACGACCAGATGGAATGACATTAATTCCTTGGAAATTTGGTAAACCAGTGGTATGGGATTTTACTTGTATGGACACTATGGCCACATCACACTTGAACTCAACCTCCATTCGCAAGGGTGCAGCTGCAGAAAATGGAGAGAAAGTTAAGATAAAGAAATATCAAAACCTGAGAAATCTCCACATTTTCTACCCTGTAGCTATTGAAACCTACGGAGTATTTGGCCTCCAAGCAACGGAATTCATTGAAGAGATTGGTAGAAAGATTTTCCAAGTGACCAATGATAGGAGATCCACCAGCTTTCTCCTTCAACGCATCAGCATCGCCATTCAAAGAGGTAATGCAGCTTCGGTGTTGGGAACCATTCCAGTTGGACGTCATTTGGATGAATTTTTCTACAATCCACATTCTAAAAAGAAAATATCTCAATATAGCTCGATATCCAATAGTGAAAGTTCGTCAATTCTGGGTTCTATTACCGCTACTCAACGTTTGGATGATATATTTATTCGTCCACAAAAAATTAACATGTCAAGTAGTATCCATAGGTCTAATATTCGGAGCCAAATACCTGAAAAGTATAATTTGGATTCATCCACCTCCAAAAAAATAACGCGATCTGCCATATCTTTACCCAACTCGATTTCAAGCAGCCTCCAATCGAGTTGCAATGATAGAGAAAATCATCGGATAAGAGACTATTCCTTTGAAGATAGCAGTAGCGGTGAGCGCATCTCCCTCAGTTTTAACTCCATGAAACCACTTGTGCTTGGAAGCTCCAAAACTCTCGGTCTTAATGGTTTGAAAAACATTGGCAATACTTGCTTTATGAATAGCGCAATACAATGTTTATCGAATACCAGATGGTTGCTCGAGTATCTGAGAAAAAACGAACATTTGAAGGATATCAACACAAGCATATCAAGTATGAAGGGTTCTTTGATAAAAGCATTTGAAGAAGTGGTAAAAGAACTTTGGTCAGAAGATTCGTCTGATGTGGTGGTTAACACTGTTTCTTTGAAAAACCAGATACAAAGATTTGCACCTCGTTTCATGGGTGATGCTCAACAGGATGCCAAGGAATTTTTCAGATATTTATTGGAAGGTCTTCATGAAGATGTAAACAGAGCAAGAGAAAGAACCTACGTTCATAGAAATCGATGAAAATTTGAGCGATAATGAAAAGGCAAAAGAGTGTTGGTCAAGATATCTTAGAATGGACAACTCAAAAATTCTCGATAACTTTGTTGGTCAACTAAAATCATCGTTGAAATGTACTTTCTGTGGCCATTGTTCTGTCACTTTTGACCCATTCTGGGACCTTTCACTCTCTATTCCACAGATTACTGGCAAGCTCAATCTGTCATAATGTTTAGACTCGTTTACTAGGGAAGAAATTTTGGATGATGACGAAAAACCCACTTGTTCTAAATGTAAGAAAAGGAGAAAATGCACGAAGTTATTATCTATACTTAAATTCCCAAAATTTTAGTAATTCACTTGAAAAGATTTTCGCAGAAGGATAGATTCAGAGGAAAACTAAATGTCTTCATTGACTTTCCTCTCGATGGATTAGATATGAGTACTTATGCACTAGATAACGCAGCTCCGTGTCGCTACAACTTGTATGCTGTATCCAACCATAGCGGAACAACTCTTAACGGACACTACACGGCTTACTGTAGGCACCCTAACGCAGGCACATGGCACGAGTACAATGACTCGAGAGTATCACCGCTGTCACCGAAATCCATTGTGAGTGGAGGAGCATACGTCCTCTTCTATGATCAAGAGGACACCGAATCACAACTTTAAAATAGGCATTTTACTTATTTACATTATATATTAACCTAAAGTTGAAATAATGTTCTACATGTGACCTATTTCGACGAGATTCAAGTGAATCGACTGAAAATCTAGAAATCAGTTGTTCATGTGGATAACCTACGTCTGGGTAGTTGCCATCAAGTTTGAAACATAGATACTTCAAAAAATTTCTAAATTAGATATATATACCTGATAATATGGTGCCCAAACAATTGATGCATGCTCTGAATTTGATTTAACAAATGTAAAATATAATTGCAGAAGAGTTTTCTCATTCCTTCCAAAATCTTTCGACACTCTGATTATGAATCCTAACGATCTATAAGTTTTTTTGGTGACTAGCTCGATATGTTTTGCAAAAGAGAGTTTTTTGTCGAATGTTACTCCTAGATCTTTGAGAGTGTCGGGTCTTTTCAATACGACATTGTGAAGAATTGGATTCCGCTTGGCGGTGAAAGACATAACCTGGCATTTAAAAACATTTAGGAATAAGCTATTCTCGATGCACCAGAGATTGAGGCGATCTAGATTATCTTGGAGAAGAGTACAGTCTTCTGTGGTGATAATTTCATGGTATATCTTAGGATCATCGGCATACAGTAAGTGAGCGACGGAGAGAGTAGCTACAATGTCATTAATAAACATTATAAAAAATAAAGGCCCGAGGTTAGACCCTTGGGGGACACCTGACGTGGGGAGGTTATGATCACAAAACGCTGTAGTAGAATGCCATATGAGTGCAATAAAAATTTGTATTGCACTAGTATAATGAAGAACCACTTTTTTCACTAAATATAGTTCCATGAAGTTCTGATTTTTGCATGAACGTAGAAAAAAATTTAAATAATATATTATAATTTTACTGATAAAATTTTAACTTTTTTCCTGCCTTCTATCTTTTATCATATACATTTGCAAATCTTGTCATAATCTCAATGTGTTCTCTTTTTAGAAGCTTTTATTTAACTTGCTTCGTTCGTATGTCATTCGTTCGTTGTCATTCTTTCCGTTTCAAAATTTGTAATCCATTTTTGGAGCACTTGCCGACATCCGATTGAGCTTAAATTTGGAAGCTGTCCATAATTCCGGTGACATTGCATTATAAAATGTTTGCTAGAGAGAAAAACAAAATGGCTGCTCCAAGATGGCGGACGAGTTTTGTGATTATGGTACCATTCGATTCAAATTAGCATGTGGGGGTTTTTGGGGACGCAAATTGTGAATTTGTAGTTAAAATTCCAAAATTCAAGATGAGAACAAGTTTTGTGATTATGGTCCGATTCGATTCAAAATTGGTATGTTGGGGTTTTGAGGTCGAAGATCATGAATTTTTTGTTAAAATTTATGAATTCAAGATGGCGGTTCCTAAATGGCGGGGGAGTTTTGTGATTGTGGTCCGATTCTATTCAAAATTTGTATGTGGGGGTTTTTAGGGTCGGAGATTTTTTTTATTAATTTTTAGTCAAAATTCATAAATTTAAAATAGCAACTCCACGATGACGGATGAGTTAATCTTCAGATGGTCCCTTCATTGAAGGACTAGATAGCTCAGAACTTACAGGAAATGAAAACCTCATAATAACGCTGCTTTAACGAAAATGCCTAGATTAAGGCGTACCTAGGTACTAAAAAGCACAAAATAAAATCTTTATTAAAAAACCTTTTTAAAAACAAGCTTTTATTCGAATGCACTAAAAAGTAAAAAATAATTGCTCTGGATTTATTATTCCGTGAGTTATAGATTCAAAAGCTTGTCGCTTTTGTATTCGCGCTGAAAACTCTGCGCGACAATCTTTCGAATCTCTAACTCACAGAATAACCAATGTCACACATCCTAAGCAATTCTTTTTACTTTTTTTTTAAAATTTTATCATTAACATTGCATGTGTTATATTGATATGTATAAACGTTACTTATGCCACCAAAAATAATATTTTGTAATACTAATCACTTGAAACCTCAAGATTCGGAAGTGAACTTTTTCGTTACTTCATTATACATAAACAATTTCTAATAACTTTTCCGGTTATCTTTACGGTGGTACGGGTCAGTAGTCCCTGCCCAGATCGTGAAACTCGAAAATGCGCGCTTTATTATCGACAGTCATATTCATGTCAAGTTGATAGCTTTGTTTTCGACTTGAGCATGTGTTTTTCCCATAAGTGTTTTTAAATAGAGAAAAAACCGAGAATAGTTTGTGAAAAAACCCAGGTAGAATTTGTGATTTGTTCGAACCGGAAGAATGATCGATCTCTTTTTCTTCGATTGAACCTCGACAAAGGTGGTGGGCTGGGTGAATCGATTCTGGTACGTTACGATTGGTAATTGAATAGCTATTACTGTTGTGGAGTATAATCATTTTCCTTATTTTGCAATCAATGTTGTAGTGATTAACATTATTTTCTGCTTTTTCTATGCTTGTAGTTTTCGAATTCTTGGATGGTAATTTTTGAAGGTTACGTATAAATTCTATATTGTCAGATATTCGTCACTTTTGGAATTATCAGTAAATTTCCGATTAAATAATCTACATATTATTTTATATCCTACTTTGGCTAATTTCTATCAAGGTTGATTTGTGTTTTACATTTGAGTAAAGAAAAAAACAAAAAAATATATTTCGGACATTTTGACAAATATTTTACGGCACATGTCTATGTGTCTGACGTAGTATCCGTTCAGACCATTGGGGACTAATTTTTTGTGGAAATCAGTTCTACGCTTTTTCCATTTTTAGGTACCAGATAATTGGTAATTCCGAGTGGACTAGCACTTACCTCACACTACCAGGGGATTATTCCAAGGATTCCGATTGCAAAGGGTGTATTCGACTATTCTGGGACAGTTCTGCAGTACCTTATAGGACAGCTCTCTGGTAAGCAATTTTTCATTTAATTTCATAACTACACGTTTATGAGATTATTTTGGTTTTCATTTGAGAAAGAATTGCTTCTGGAGAGGATTGCACCTCTGCTTAACTTGTCTCAGAACACTCGATTTAATATATTCCACAAGCATAAAATTTTATTCACTTTAATAAGTTCCTTTTATCGATTTACTTCATTCAATTCACAGTGAGGGTTATTTGATTTTTGATCGTTGTAGAATCAATTCATTTCAGTTACTACCTTGTCGCCAAGAGCAGGGAGATTCATTCAGTTTTTTTGAGAATTACCTGGCTTATCGATTCGAAAAGGGAATTGCCGCCTATTTCGAAATTATCTTTATCTAAGAGAGTTGTGCCCACTGAAAGACGTGCGGTCTCCCTCTTCGGTTTATCTTTGAAAATTCTTCAATAAAAAGAATTATTTAACTGTATCTTTATTTAACAGAGTTGTGCCACTGGAAGACGTGTAGTCTCTCTCTTCTTATCTTAACTGAATCGTATACTTTTGCGTTAGGGCCTGATTAATATCTTGGTTCATGAACACTAATTTTGTGTAGCTTACTGGAGTATTTTGGTTCATAACACTATATTCTCCTTTGGTACTTGCTTTAACATAGTATATTTTTGCATTGGCAACATTTAAGTATATTGCTTTAAAATACTATATTTTTTCTCTGGCAACTTTAGAGTATTTTGCTTTAAAATACAATAATTTTTCTCTGGTAAAGTTTCAAGGATTTTTTTTTAATTCTTTTGAAATGCCTTTATTTATTCATTTTTTTTGAACTCAAGTACATATAATCACCTTATCAGAGCTTACTTTGTTTCAAAATTTATCTGAATTTTAACATTACGTTTTGGGTGAGGTTTGTTTAGTTCTGTTTTAAATTTCTCATTGTTAATTTTTTTACATGATTAAAATTTAAAACCAGAATGGCATATTTTATTGCTAATTGATTTTTTCTTTCACTGTTATCTTCCAGTCATATATAAGGACTGGAGCATTTTTATTGTATGCTATCATTTGCATCTATCTTTTGACCCTAGATTAAAATTTGAATCATAAAAACTTGAGGTTCAAAGGATATCCTTCGTTCTCCCACATTTTTAAAAAAATTTTATTCCTTCCATCTTTTTCGCATGATATATACCACGGAGTGAAGCCACCTGATACAGAAGGACTGGTACTGATACACTGATACAGAAGGACTGGTACTCTAGGAGGTCGTACAGCACATCAAATTCAGTCTGGTCCGTGAAGATCAAACCAATTCACGCCAACAAGTCGTCGCACCGCTGAGACCAGATTCGTCGTTGTACTGCTGAGACCATCTTCGAATAAACCAGCCTTTATCTCCTTCCATCGAAGATCTTCTCCGCAGGTATATACGTATCACCACCGTCTGGACTCATTTGTAAATGTTCAAGTTTTTTTCTGGGTCAGAAAATTGCCATGTACATGTAACTTTTCATTTTTTTCATTGCATTTTTTGTCGACTCTTCGAGTAATCTTGTTGAAGTTTGTTATTAATTCCTCTCACTTGTTAAAGTTTCTTTCAATAACCAGTCACGATTATAATTCAGTCTGGAATAAATCTGTTAAGTTGATTTCCTGCATATTTATTTGCCTTCCCATACAAGCTAGGTGACATTTATTCAATTTTGTTTATCTTTGGCTTTTGTCTTCAGCAAGCCTGGCGCCCAACTTTTGAACTAGTCAAATCAATTGATGTATAATTTTTTTAGTGGCCCAATTTGACAAACTAGGAACAGTCAATAATTGAACCTTACTCGCGGCCTAACCGTATCCATCTGAGCAGCCTATCGGCAAAGTGATTTTACCTTCTTAAATTTGAATCAGATACTTCAAATTTGGGGTTCAAAAATGAAGGGTGTTGCAACTGGATACCCCCATAACAAGGGAACTGCATGGGAGCTGTTGAGTTTAGTCTGTACCTGAAGTAAACTGTCTATGTATTGCATTGTTATATGGAAAAGAATAAACTTATTATAATTGGTTTATTAATTGGATCTCACTGCTGTCATTGATATTGACAGAGGACAATGACATATGATAAAGTGAAACACTTTATCATTATCGGACTTGTACTTTGAAGTGTCTGTTTATTGACTCTAAATAGTGTAATATATCAAGCGTTTATGATTTTGTCGATCATAAAATGATATATCATTCCTTCGATTTTTCTGGCACCAGCAAAGCACACGCATTTTTGGCAACCTTTTGAATGTCCGTACTTTCATCAGGTTTTATTGCACAAACTCATATAACTAATACGAATGGTCAAAGTTATTATGAATTTGGGAATTCAATAACAAACTTATAGTAACCAGAGCAATCCTATCTTTATAGCAAACGCACGCCAGGTACAGTCTAAACAAACTACTGAATGAGTTTTACATATCTTTGAATATTATTATATGATTTCGGATTAATTTAACAAAAACTTGTGATTTTGCTAGCAGTACGAAAAATATTGTTTGCACCTCAGGGCTTGTATCTTGAAAAATAGACACAACCATAACTAACTCTAATTCACTTAATGTTTTGCCAGATTATCTTTATTGAACTATGCTTTCAGCCCAATAGCTATTAGTGATAGAACCAGCGATGATATATTATTCAGCCGAATCCAGATGAGTTTCTTTATCTCTAATTGTGGCGGTAAAAATGAAAAATATGAAAAATATGAAATTTGCTGGTTCAAATGGATTATTGAACGATTTAAAATCGAGAAAGAACTTCCACCTACCTCTGGTGCCTAGATGGATGGATCTTCCTCCTTCCTTCAGGAATCTTGTGTTTAAACTACGAAAAGTGGGTTATCACACACGTGACAATGTCTTCCTTTTAACACTATAGCGGTGAGACGGAAACTTGAAGAACCAAAATGTTTTCCGTTTTTAACTAAACTGGCGAGACGTATATCTTGAAAGCGGAGTGTTTCAAAGCGGAGTCGAAAGAAAAACTGAATTCTTGCTTGATTTTCTTCGCGCGCATGCGTAAAGTGGAAGTATGCTTTCATGAACGCGAAATGATATATATATTTGAAAATTAAGGGGAATTGCTTCGACCATATGAAAATACTTATATATAAAGAATAAAAAAAATAAAAATAATAGTTTTTAACAAAAGATGGGTCAGGAATAAGGGGAAACCTTAACACTAATTGTGTGAGAATCCAAATTTCGATGGGTCAAAAACCTCGCACAAGATGTGTTTACTGTTAAGTCACGGCAGGTTGAATCTGTACTTGTAGGCCAATCAAATAAAAAAACATGAATTCGGTTTCGTGAACTGTATGAGACAAAAGTCAATTGATTAGAAACGCAACACTTACTGATCAATGATCCTATATTTTTCTCGCCCACAAAACACGGACGAGTTGTCTTAGATGTACACAAAAATGTCTTTCCAGTTTCATTTTTTATCAATTGAAAAAAAAAACACATCAGTGCAGATGGAATTTTAAGGAAATATTAGACCAGGGTCGATAATTTTTTAAACCAAAAAAAAATATAGTAGAATGAAACTCATTGGAAAAGGAAGAAAACATTACAAAAATTGAAGGAAAAATAATTTACGGGCGATCTGAGGTCGGGAAGTGGAAGGGGGTGAGTTTTTAAGGGTAAAAAACGGTTTATCTCGATTTCCGGCAAAACTACAAGTCCTATGGAAAAAAGTTAATTGGCAAATTTATGTGAAAAATTCAAATAACCAAGTTTTTGGTTTTTTATTTTTATCTTTTACAAAAAAAAAAAATTCACGAAATTTGGTGAAAACTTACTTTTTTATGTCCCAAACACACTGTAATTTGTTTTATTTGAAATATTTATTTTTCCACCTTATTTTGACTTAATATCGAAAAAGCACCCTAATTTTCAATCAGAAATTCTCCCGTCAAAATATCAGGTTTTTTAAAAAAGCCGGTGGGTTTTTTGTTCATTGAAATCTCTAATTTTTGATAGTGTGAAAAAAAATATACATTACTATGGTAAATGTTCTCAGAAAATGCAAAGAAATAACAGGTAGTAAGGCCCAGACTCTCCTAGCCCTTCCCCACTTCTCTATGAAATACCTTTTGATGGGCTAAAATTTTCCGTAGGTCACTCAGGTATATAAGTTATCTCGAAATAGCAATGAATAGGCATCTACGCATATAATTTAAAGAAGATTCTATAACTTTCTCAAAATATTATAGATGTCTTATTAAATTCGGATTCGAGTTTTTTTCGTTTCTTTGCATTTTCTGTCATAGTAATGTACTTTTTTCTTATACCATCAGAAAGTAGAGATTTCAAAGAACACAAAGCCCACCGACTTTTTTGAAAAAGCTGATATTTTGACGGGAGAATTTCCGATTGAAAATTGGGGTGCTTTTTCGATATTAAGTCAAAATAAGGTGAAAAAATAAATATTATAAATCAAAAAAATTACAGTGTGTTTGGAACATAAAAATGGAGGTTTTCACCAAATTTCGTTGAAAAAAAATTGTTGTAGAAGATAAAAATAAAAAACCAAAAACTTGGTTATTTGAATTTTTCACATAAATTTTGAGGTTATGTGAAAAAAGTGTCGATAGAAAAGTTGTAGATCTTCCCATAACCTACAACTTTGCCCTCTAACTTTTTTTCATAGGACTTGTAGCTTTGCCGGAAATCGAGATAAACCGTTTTTTACCCTTAAAAACTCACCCCCTTCCACTTCCCGACCTCAGATCGCCCGTAAATTATTTTTCCTTTCATTTTTGTTATATTCATTTTTTTCCCAATGGGTTTCATCCTACTATTTTTTTTTTCACTTTTTACCATTTTTAAAGGCTTCAGCACTGGTCTATATCTTTCCACAGTTTCGTGATTTTAGGTAACGAATCGGTTGAAATAAGCATTATTATGGCTTTCTTCATTTATGTTCTCAACCTGTTGGGTAAAATGCTCGTTATTCCAATTACCCATCGACTTCCAAATTACCTTACTCGACCTATTCCAAGGTCAAAATGATCTACACAATTTGCGTTTATGATGAATACTTTATGAAACTTTGAAAAATAAATAATAGTTTAAAAAAACTAAAAAACCCGCTTTCATAGAAAACCAGACTAAAAAAATAGAAAATAAGAAAAAAAATTATTTTATTTTAAAAAAGCGTGGGGTGCATGGTATCGCCTCGGCCTGTGATCTGAGACATTTCTTACTTTACTGCCCTAGGTGTGTAATGTACTATATAATTATTGATACCATGCACCCCACGCTTTTTTTTTATTAAATACATTTTTTTCTTATTTTAAATTTTTTCAGTCTGGTTTTCTATAAAAGCGTGTTTTTTTAAACTATTATTTATTTCCTACTTTTTAGTGTGGTTTATTTATAAAAGCGTGTTTTTTTAGTTTTTTTTAAACTATTATTTTATTATTTTTTTGCAAATAAAAAAATGGAATAATCTCATTGAATCAGGTAATCGTAATCTCCGACCCCAAAAACCCCCACAGACCCATTTTGAATAGAATCAGACCATAATCACAAAACTCCCTTTCAATTTTTCAGTTTTTCAAAAGCATCATAATATTCGACCCCAAAAACCCCCACATACCAATTTTGAATAGAATCAGACCATAATCACAAAACTCGTCCACCATTTTGGAGGCGCCATCTTGAATTTTCCAATTTTGACAATAGAATCATAATCTCCGACCACGAAAATCCTCAGATACCAATTTTGAAGCGAATCGCACCATAATCACAAAACTCGTACGCCATATTGGAGCCGCCATATTGTTTTTTTTTTCATACAAAAATTTCTTAATTCATTGTCACCGGAATTATGTATACCTGCCAAATTTCAAATCATTCGGGCGTCTGGAAGTGTGTCAAAATCGCGCCCAAAGGAGTCGGTTACAAACAAACAAACAAACATACAAGTGAAGCTAATATAAAGCGTATGAAAATAATTTTACATGATGAAAGAATTAACAAATTCAAATACAAAAAATATTTTGAACGGTTCGGCGTAGGACACGGGACGCAAACTGTTTTGAATGACATTACCAACCATAGAGAAACTAAAAATAAAGAGAGTTGTCAAAACTGCAGTAAAAGTTGGCACCACGTTTAGACAGTGGCGACATATCTCGCAACTGGCCGAACTAAGTACAGTTGGTAAGACCGATTGAGATAAGGCGGGTTTTTCAAATTGCGTTACTTTTATATGATTGATATGGTATATATTTTATAAGTGATCGATTTGCCATTCTTGTATTCCATATGAATAGTTGTATCGTATGAAATACAGGAATGGCAAATCGATCACTAATAAAATATATACAGTAATCGATTCGTAGAATCTGTTAGTTCGTTCGTGGTTAAAATAAAGTATCAAAGTAAATCTTTATTTCATGATATCAAGAACAAAATTCAACATCTTATAAAACAAGAATAATAAGTTGAACACTATAAAAACACATTTTATTGTATCTAGGACAAGGTACAACTACAGACAAAACAATTTTAAAACTCCGAAAAACAACAAAATTAAAAATATTCTCCAGTCGCTTATCATCAAATCAACCCAAATAAAAACAAATTACATTTACAACAAACCTTCAATCATTTTGTTAATTTATTAGCACAAAGGAGACCATGTACTTCGTACTTCCTCAAATGGTGATAGGAAATGGAAACTGATGGATGGAAATTAGTACCAGTTTGTGAAAAAATTTCTGCAACTGATGGATGGAAATAAGTATCAGTTTCTGAAAAGCAGCTTTATATTTTACCTTGTGAGAGAATATTTCGAGGAATTTCAGCGTCAACTCGAATAACAAAACATTCCATTTTCGACGTTGGGTTCATAATTCAAGTCCATGGTATAATTTGTATAATTAATTTTTCGATGACAACAGTAGAATTATTCTGAAATTATTACGTGGTTTGTCATCTTCTGACAAATGTCGAAATTGGAAAATTATCATGTCAGTCGTCTGTTGATTGCGGGCAGCGCCTCCATGCGCGACTGGCCGTACCAAAAACTTGGTGGTCAAGATCGCCAATGTTTCAAACAGTCTCTTTATTTTTAATTTGTCTATGTTACCAACACTACTTTTTGAAGACATTGTGTATGCCCGATAGATGGCGCAGGGGGACACATCAAGTTAAAAATTTCGAATAGCATCGGGGGGTCGAATGGCACATCGTTCAAAATATAAAACAATTATCTTTTCAATCATCCTATTTTTTTTTTGAATTTCGTTAATACGTTATTTAACAATATTTGAGATGTCAAGTGAAAGTGTGGATCTGAATGGTATCCTTACCTCGATAACTTTTGAACGATTTGATCTGAAACAATGGAACAGAACATATTTTGAATGATATTACCGATCGTACTTTTTGAGAGAAGATGGATAGATAGATAGATAACTTTATATAACTACGTAAATACAATGTATATTTGTAGCAGGTCCAGGAAAATGTACATCTGTACTAGGTCTAAACTCCACATAAAATCAATAACATATTATGTATACATTACAATTACTACTGGGGGCACATCAACTTGAAAATTGCGAGAGGCATAGAGGTCGAATTGCACATCGTTGAAAAGGTAATTCAATTTTACTTCCAACCATGGTTATTCTACGGAATTCCAATTACGATGTGTAACATAAGATTTGGTCGATAGACAAAGATTCATGTCTTGAAAAAAATTTCATTTTCGAATTGGTTTCGAAGCTCAATTAGGTAGGGATTCCATACAATCATCCAATTTCCGACCCAAATAATACCTCATTCATGTATTTTTGATAACCATAATCAAAACGACTACCTTTCATTGGATTTGTTAGACTGAAATTTTTTTGACAGTTCTAACAACCATTCAAATTTTGTCATTTTCTGTCATATGGAACAATTTCACCCAATCATGTAACTTACTGATAATTCATTCATGCAATTATCAATCATATGACAACACGATTGAGTTCGACAACTTCATTCCAAATAAATTTCAAAATGCACGTTTTGGCAATGCAATTTTAAAGTATAAATGCGCTAATCAAAGAAAAAATTCCCAGAAATACAACCTACAGTCACAAATATATTTGGGGAATATTTATGGAATTTTGCTGCGAACGAGAATATGAATTAGATGAACATAGAAGCTTAGAAGAATTGGCGTTGATACTAAAATATTGGGCGGTCAATATGAGAAAGAAAGACGGGACCGAATTCAAAGAAGCAACGGTGAAGACAATGTGGAACGTTTCGTGCAAACTTTTGCAAAAAAAGTACTATGATGACTATAATATTATGATTGACCCGTTTAACAATACAGTATTTAAACCAGCCCGAGATGCCCGCGATGCAATCAGGAAGAAACTACAAGCAGATCCATGTAAACGTAAGTACAGTTCAGTTTCGTTAAATTTGTCTGAAGTTAACAAAATAATATTGCTATGGGATGAAAATACTCCTGAAGGTCTTATGCGTAAATTTTACCATATTGCTGCTGTAGAATTAGCGTGGCAAGGAGGAGGAGGAGAGGCAGTTGCTTGTCTGGTGGATTTTTTTCAAATAATAATAATAATAATAATAATATTTATTTCCCTTCGGTAGTGATATACATTTGTTCATAATAGTATATGGGTGTAAAAGAATAAATATAGTTAACCCATAAAAGGTTGCCCTCGAGCATGGGTATAGGGGTGGGTACATGGTGGAATTATAATAATAACTGTGTTTATGGAATAGTACAGAAATATTTAAGAGAAAAAATTTGACATGGGATTACTTATTTTGAAATAAATGATGATAATAGCAATAATAATACAGAGAATACATTAATTAGCAAATATTTACATAAAAATTATATACATATAAATATACACATAATATTAAAATAATACAATATGAAATACAAACATATATACTATACAATTTTATCACTGTATTCAGAAAATTGACAATTTCTTTTCAGAAAGTTAACCTTAAAGTCAGGTCAAGAGTTGATGGATTTTCAGTCTGTCTGTTTGTGTCATCCAATTCCTCAAGTGTCTTTTAAAGAGTGAAGTAGAGTTAATTCCTTTCAATTCTGGTGGTATAGAGTTATATAGTTTTGGTCCCAAGTAAACATATGACCGTCGTAAGGTATTTTTTTCAGGTTTTGGTACACATACTGAGTTATTTCTGTGTCGAGTAGCGTGAGTGTGGTTAATTGGTATCAATTCGTGTTTATTAAGGTGTTGTCTAGTTACTGTTTGGAAGAAATAGAGTTGCCTTATGTCCATAATTTTGGTATCCTTATGTAGGTCCTCTGTGGGGTAGGTATATGGTTTTTTATACATACTTCTGATTGCCATTCGTTGAATAATTTCTAGCTGCGAAATATGATTTTTTGTTGTAGCTCCCCATGCAATTATCCCATAATTGAGGTGGGTTTCAAAGAGTGCATAGTATAGTATCCGTAGGTATTTAATATCGAATATTTTACAAAAATATCTCAACTTATACAGTACATATCTGGCTTTTTTCACGACATAATTGACATGGATGTCCCATTTTAAATTACTGTCAACATAAATACCTAGATATTTTACACTTTTAGCTGATTTTATATTAAAATTGCCATTTCTAGTAGAAATGTTTAGGTTGTAATATGTGGGTAAGTACTTTGCGTATGAGGTGAACGGAACGTAAATAGTTTTATCAACATTAATGGAAAGCAGCCGGCTGTCAAACCATTCCATAATAATTTTGAAATCAATTTCTGTAGAGGTTTTGAGTGCTTCCCAGGAGTCAGCTTTGTATATGATTGCGGTGTCGTCTGCAAAGCTAATTACGTCTCCTTCTATCTGTAGTTTATAGAGATCGTTCAAATATATATTAAAAAGAATCGGACCCAGGACAGTACCTTGAGGAACACCATACTTGACTGTTCTCTTTTCACTGATTTCATCACCTATTTTCACATACTGATTTCTATTACTGAGATAACTATTTAGTAAATCATGTGATGCTCCCCTAAATCCAAGTCCTTCTAATATCTCTAGTAGTTGGGAGTGGCTGACAGTATCGAATGCTTTCGCAAGGTCAACAAAAATGCATAGGACTGGAGACTTCTTATCAATATATTTACTTATTTTTGATGTCAGATAATTTATTGGGTCTTGTGTTGATTTGCTTTCTCTGAAACCGAATTGCCTTTCTGATAATATGTTGTATCTACTGAGATATTTATCGATTCGTATTTTAAGTATTTTTTCAAAGATTTTCGCAATATTGGATATCAGAGATATTGGTCGAAAGTTTTCAACTTCAAGGTTGTTTCCTTTTTTGAAGACAGGTGTTATTATGGCGGTTTTGAAAGCGTCAGGGCAGTTTCCAGTACGGAATGTCCGGTTTATTATATAAAGAAGGGGTTCTGCAATATATTGTGCAATCAGTTTTAAAGTTTCGGATTTAATACCATCAATGCCTGGAGACTTTGTTTTTTAGTTTTCTTTGTTCTATATTTCTGTTTTGTTATTTTCAGAAAAAGGAGTTACATGTGGTTTTAGGAAAAATATTTTTTTCTTCTGGATAATTTTTTGTGCCAACTTTTCGCCGACATTTGAAAAATAATCAACAAAACAATTTGAAATAATTTTTTATCTTTGCTTATTTCGCCATCTTCAGTGCAGATTATTTCTTCTATTATTATTTTTTTCGCTTTACTCGTTACTTTCCCTACAACTTTCCATAAACCACTTGCGTTATTGCTATTATTTTCTATTTCTTTTCGATAAAAGTTTTTCTTTGCATCTTGGATTGAACGGTCTAGATCATTTTTTGATTTTCTGAATCTTTCTTTGTTATATTCTGATTGGTTATTTTTCCATATTTTATATAAATAATTTTTTTCTGTACTTTTGTTTAAAAGATGATTCGTCATCCAAGGATTTCTTTTGATTTCTGTTTTCTTGATTTTTACTTTATTTGTGCTTTGTTCTGTTATTTTTTTGATAAGTTCTATGAAAATATCAGTTGCTTCATCGAGGTTTTCTGATAAATAGACTGTTGACCAATTTTCTATTTGCACATTATTTATGAGTTTTTTGTGATCTAGAAAATATTTGTACCTACTTTCTTTGTGGTTAATTTTTTCTTTTTCATGATTTATTATTTGGAGTATAATGGAACTGTGGTCTGTGATATGGAGGTCACCAATAATCGATTTATATTTGAAGCATGATTGTGAGTCTCTGACAAAGAAGTGGTCTATACAGGATTTAGAGTAAGAAGTAGTTCTGGTATAGTCATTAATATGAGATTGAAATCCATTCATGCTCATAATACTCAGGTAATTATTAACTGAGTTGTTTTCAGTTTCCTCAGTATTAATATTAATATCTCCTGTGATTATATGAGTATCAATATTTTGTGAATTTTCTAAATACAGTGCCAAACCGTCTATGAAAGTATCGACGTTTGTAGATGGAGGTCGATATATAGCAATCAATTTAATGTTAATCTTTTCGAACATGAAAGTTATTTCTATCGCCCTGATTTGTGAGATTATGATAATTTTGTTATTGTATGGAATACTTTGGTTCAAATATATAATACCATCGTTTTGGTTTATTCTACCCTCATTATATATTATATTATAATCTTCCAAGTGGAATAAAGTAATATCTTCAATAATTCTCGTTTCAGTAAGGATGATGATATCAAATTTGGTTGATAGCTGATCCAGATTTATTTTGAGTTCTTCTATATTTTTTGTATATTCATCTGAAAAATCTTTAAATTGACTGTATTATTTGTGAGTTCAGTATTCAGCTGGACTAAATTATCGACCAATTTTGATTTGATTATGTTTGGTTGAAAGTCTCTTAAGTAATTATTCATAGTTGATAGTTGTATTTGCTTACTTTATTATTATTTAAACTATTTGGAAATTATAGCATGATATAAAAGTTGAATTTTGAATTTGTAGCATTGTAGAATTTTAGTATAGAAAGTTTTAAATTTGTAAAAGTTCTAAAATTAGCTCCCAGTAATTTTGTTTCTTCTTTCAGATTATCTATGAGATCTGAGTCTACTTTTCCCAGCTCCAGGCAAGGGCTCTTGGATTGGTTTAGTCAACTTCCTGATCGTGCCTGTTTTTGGAGTTATTTGATGTGCTTCAATTGTGGTGAAATTTTCTCGTTCTTCTGTAATTCCAATTGCTTTTTCTTCTTTGGGATTTTCAGATAACTGTAGAATGTGTTTTATTATTGGGTCAGTAGGGTTCTGTACAGTTGGCGTTGGAGGAGCACTGTTGTTTTTTGGGGATGAATTATTTTCGTACTGCAACTCCTCAACAGTGTATGCAGTATGATTCACGTAGAGTTTATTGCCTTTTATGTAGCACTCATCCTTAGTATTTGGTCTAGCTTGAAGGAGATGAGTTCTTAGAATTTTCTTCTCTTTCCTTTGGATCTCTGTCAGATCTTGGGAGATAGAGACTTTCGATCCTTTTAATTTTTGGCAATTTTTTAGAATTTCTTGTTTTTTTAGCTCAGATATCAACTCTAATTTGATAGGACTGTTTTTGAGTCTACCAAGAGTATATAAATTGCTGATATCTGACTCATTTAGTTGAATATTCAATAGTTGTTTTAAATGATCGCATATAAGACCCACTGTCACTCCTGGTGAGTTTCTTTCAATTCCGAAAATTATCAAGTTCTTCTTCTTGCCTTCTTTTTCCAATACTTCAAGTTTATTTTTGAGCTCGCCGTTTTCTCTCTCTAAGATTTTCACTTTTTCGTGTAAAGATTCAATTTTCCATAGAACACGAGTCTCGCTGGCCTCAATAGAATTTTTCAGCTCGTTTTTACTTTTTATTATTTCATCAAACAGCTGCTGGATACTGGGCTCTTGTTCATTGTTATTCATTTTATTTTGACCTGTGCGCCTGTACTATATTCAATCCGCTTATCTGTTTTTTCCCATGTAAAGTAAGCAGGATATAGAATCGAGAAAAATAACGATGACTCTCCAACAAATCGCTTTGAATACAATCCAGTGTTGAGTAAAACGTGCCAAGGCGGTTCTAAAAGCTGTACAAATAGTGAATGGTTGGTTTCCAATAGTGAAAGACAAAGCTGCCCTGTACGTCTTTTTCATAAAGTGATATCAAAACGAGGCGACAATAATACCTCACCACGACTGTTTCTAAAACCAAATCGACACTGGAAAAATGAAACTGACAAATGATACGATATGGATGGACTAAATCTGCTGCTGAGGCAATTGGCTTGAATGTAAAGGACGAAAAGATAACAAATCACTCGAATAGGTCAACTGCTGTTAGCGAACTGGCAAAAAGTGGTGTAGAAGAATGACAATTGCTGAAAATTACTGGTCATAGCAATCAAAATTCTATAAAACCATACTTAAATCTCGATCAAGAACACCACTACAAGATCATAAATATTATGCGTGGTAATATATCTTCTATAGTAGAGAACAGCAACGTAAGATGTCTAAAAACCCTAGTGCTTGCACTTATACCTGTAGAAGTTTGGGATCGACTTGACGACACTTGGCCTACTTGATAATAGAGATTACTAGCGTGTCAGATGGCGCCAATTTTGTTTTAGTTTCCATTCAGTAACAGGGTATATTCATTTCTTCAGCTTTCTTTTTGAGGCTAACTGTTCGCGGATTTTAATTCTAGCTTTGCTATTGGTTGAAAAGAGACATCTGTCAAACTTCACCAATTGCAAAGCTAGAATTAGAAGCCCCAGAACATTTTACAAAGAAAGCACTGTCGTGTTGTTTTTCGTATTTTGTACCATTTGAATTTGAGGTTATCTGCATTTAGACAGACGGAGAATTCGAAATTGTCATTAAATTGCAGAAAATATAAATTTCAATGCATACAACTTGAACTTTGAAAATATCATTATTAGTCAATTCGTCAAGATTTGTACTTGCTTTTGGTACTGAGTACAGGTGAATATTCGAATCTGCGGCTTTAGACTGTCCACACAAAATAAAAATGTAGCCCATTCTACAAAAAGTATCCTTACATACTACACTACCTGAAAATGAACAATTCCTCACGCACTGATGAACTGATGAACGAGTGCTTTTTTAAAGAGCAAACTAAGGAATAAGCTAAGCAACATTTCAAATCAAAGAGATGGAAAACGCATAGATACTGACAAAACACTGGAAATAATTTCATATAAGATGCTGCAGATGTCAGAAATTAAGTTCTGGCATTAAGCGAGAATATAGACAAACATTTTTGGACGGCGCCATCTACCACAGAGAGAGAAGCTCTGTTGTAGTAACAGGTGGTGTCCCCTCGGAAATCTAAACAATATCGAATCAGTTCATTCACCAGGGTTTTCAGACATCTTACAGCAACCAATCTAATGTCAAGCTAAATTTTAATAATTGTACTTTCACCAACTGTACTTTCAATGAATAAATAATGTTTCATTGTGTTGAGTTATACATTTTTTTGTCAAAAAATTTTTCGCCAAATATCCCTCGAACATTGACAAATGCCTCATAAATTTGTGACAAATTTCTCACGCTCGTTGCTTGGTAACAGCACTCAGCCTACGGATTCATGCTGTTACCAAGGAACGAGCTATCAATTGTCATAAAATTATCTCGTCTATTATCAATTGAGCAGTTACCTAGAAATGCCTAGTATGAAGTTGAATTACTTTGTTGATGTTCAGTTCCTTATAATCTATAAATGATTATAACACTATTCACCTGCTCTTCATATCATAAACGAATTATCGCATTTGTATTCAGTGAAGGGTTTCACCTGAAGGGAATTCAGTATTGTGACATCACAATGGTAGGTAGAAAGGGGGGAAACACAAGTGGACACGATTTGCTGTGACGATGGTGGATACCCGCCAGTGTCGGAAGGTTACGTTTGTTGGGTTAGTAAGTGGGCAGTGTGGTTAATTAGTAGATGTTGAAAAGTGGCAACTTTACTCCTGTTACATAACTCCCAACATTACCCTCATCCTACTACTATCATAAACGCGAAAGTTTGTAAGTATGGATGGATGGATGGATGTTTGTTACTCTTTCACGTAAAAACTACTGGATGGATTTCAATGAAACGTTACAATAATATAGCTCATACATCAGAATAACACATAGGCTACAATTCATGAAGATATTGTGTGAGTTGTCCAAAATATGACGATAAGTGTCAAGTAAGTAGGAAAAAATCTACCATCTGCGAGCTATTGTGGCGTGCGCGTACCCGTTTTGTTAATGCGTAACCTGGACGCGCCAAGATTATGCAACGGTACTCGGTTGCGAGTTACCGAACTAGGAAGGCACATTGTGAAGGCCACAATTTTAACTGGAGAAGCCAAGGGAGACAATGTTCTTATATCGCGCATCCCAATCATACCCAACAACTTACCATTCAATTTTAAATGCCTGCAGTTCCCATGGTTGGTTGGTTGAAAGCTGACAAGCCAGAGACACGGTTGGCACTTAGCTTCCCTTGACACTGCGACCAGCTGGGATCTATTGTATCACTCTGTCGTCAGTGGTTCCTTATTCGAGCAGGTTTGTGCCTTTAATTAGGTTAAGAAGCCTGTTGATAAGGTTCTTCGGATTCATGCCTGTTTCCGGGCTGATCTCTCCAAAGGTTCTGTATCGCCTACTACTTAGGGCGTCACAGTCGAAGATAATATGAGAGGCTGTTTCCTCCTCTCCATCACATAGCCTTCACTCCACGGTTTCCCTGCGTACTCCCATGGTGTTTAGGTGTTTTCTTAGGCCGCAGTGTCCAATCAACAGACCTATTATTATACGTGCCTTCGTTCTGTTCAGGTTCAGTAGGTCAGCCGTCAGGGTCCGGTTTGGATGCCCTACCATGACTTTGCTGTGTATGTGCCCGACAGTTTGATCCCAATATTGTTGGTGTCTTCTTTTTATCCACTCGTCGATCAGGGTCCTGCATCGGTTTTTGCTAATCCCATGTGCAGGTTCTGGCCCTGTGAATAGCGTTTCAGATGCTTGTCTAGCTAGCTGGTCCGCTTTGACGTTGCCTTCAATGCCTCTATGACCTGGCACCCACATCAAGGTGACCTTGTTGTGTTTTGCCAGCTCGATGAGGTTCTGGAGGCAGTTCCCATTAAAAGTCGCATTTTCAATGACGATCAACAAATCGCAGGGTCAAACCTTAAAGGTAGCAGGCATACATTTGGGCACGCTATGTTTTTCTCACGGTCAGCTCACGTGTTTCCAAAGCGAAAAATCTGCATGTTTATGCTGAAGGAAAAAACTCGTTAAATATAGTTTATAGGAGCATACTGCAGTAGCTACCTATAGGCCTATGATTAGGGCTCTGCAGTGCTCAATTACCGTATTTCTCATGTGCAGGTTCTGGCCCTGTGAATAGCGTTTCAGATGCTTGTCTAGCTAGCTGGTCCGCTTTGACGTTGCCTTCAATGCCTCTATGACCTGGCACCCACATCAAGGTGACCTTGTTGTGTTTTGCCAGCTCGATGAGGTTCTGGAGGCAGTTCCCATTAAAAGTCGCATTTTCAATGACGATCAACAAATCGCAGGGTCAAACCTTAAAGGTAGCAGGCATACATTTGGGCACGCTATGTTTTTCTCACGGTCAGCTCACGTGTTTCCAAAGCGAAAAATCTGCATGTTTATGCTGAAGGAAAAAACTCGTTAAATATAGTTTATAGGAGCATACTGCAGTAGCTACCTATAGGCCTATGATTAGGGCTCTGCAGTGCTCAATTACCGTATTTCTCATGTTGACAATATTGTTACGTTAATAAAAGGGGGCTGTAACATCTCAATATTTTCAGGCTGTTATATTTTTCAAATGCGACCCAAAAATTATTTATGTGATAATTTTAATGTCATAATGTTAGTTCTTTTCTACGCCACGCTAACATAAGCTACTCGAAATAATAATCCTGCGCAGACGAAGTCGCGGGCACCAGCTATATAAAATAAGTAAAAGAATTAAATGCTGTAATAGTGATAGAAACTCCAATTGTCTAAGTATTATTATAGGTATAGTTCATTGTCATTAATAATTTATTATTTTCAATCATACGATTTCACTATTTTATTGGTCGATATAAGCAATTAAACCGAACCAAATATTGTATTTAATAATTTTATAATTTATCTATCTACATGTTACCTCAAATTTTTGAATGTATGACAGCTATTTTTTCAGAAATATTCTTATACATATTTTTCACTCATAGTTATGTATATTAGGTTTCCTATTTCAAATAAAGATGTATGTATTATATTGGCAGTTGGTATGAGGGTTCCTTTAGTTTTAGGTTAGGCTCATGAAAATTGATATTTGAGGTATTTGTTACAAATGAAAAAATATGTGTTTCTCTGTTTTTGAAAATTAAATCCCTGACGGTGTGAAATGGGGGTTATATGTTTTCAAGTTAGGGTCATAAAAGTATTTGAGGTCATTGAAACAAATAAAGGAATACCTGTTTCAGTGAATTTGGAAATGCATCCCCTAAAGGGGTGAAATGGGGGGTAAAAATTTGTATGGGGTTTCGGTTAGTTTTTGAGTTACAGTCATGAACATTCGTGTTCAACCTAACTTGACAATTCTACCCCTGGAGGTTAAAAGGGGTTAGTGAATTTGTAATAGTCGTCACAGAACGTTACTTTCGCTGTAAAATCAATTATGGCACCCAAATTGGAAAAGGGAAGCCACAGGCATAAGCTAGATGGAACAACACAAAAAAAAAACAGGGAAAATACAAATTATACGTGGACGAAGTCGCGGGTACCAGCTAGTTCAGTATAAAGCGTATATCGATCCTCCAGTACCTTCTTGACTCAAACAAGGAAGCAGTCGTGGCCGGAGACTTTAACGCTAAATTCGCGTTATGGAATTCCTACACTACGGATCTTAGAGGCACATATCTTACAGAAGCCCTACAGTCCATGAACATGTTTGTTATTTCGTCAAGGCGATACTTCAACCTTCAGCAGGGGATCACCAAATTCGATAATTGACACCACCTTTTCCACCTATAGGAACATCAAATCTTGGGCCGTCTCTATTAAATATAGACCAGGGCTGAAGCCTTAGCAAATGGTAAAAAGTGAAAAAAAATAATAGTAGAATGGAACCCATTGGAAAAGGGAGAGAATATTACAAAAATGAAAGGAAAAATAATTCACGGGCGATCTGAGGTCGGGAAGTGGAAGGGGGTGAGTTTTTAAGGATAAAAAACGGTTTATCTCGATTTCCGACAAAACTACGAGTCCTATGGAAAAAAGTTTGATGGCAAAGTTGTAGGTAATGGAAAGATCTACAATTTTTGTTTCCACACTTTTTTCACATAACCTCAAAATTTATGTGAAAAATTCAAATAACCCAGTTTTTGGTTTTTTATTTTTATCTTCTACAATTTATTTTTTTTCACGAAATTTGGTGAAAACCTTTTTTATGTTCCGAACACACTGTGATTTTTTTTATTCAAAATATTTATTTTTTCACCTTATTTTGACTTAATATCGAAAAAGCACCCTAATTTTCAATCGAAAATTCTACCGTCAAAATATCAGCTTTTTGTTCGCTGAAATCTCTACTTTCTGATGGTATAAAAAAAAGTACATTACTATGGCAGAAAATGCAAAGAAACGAAAAAAACTCGAATCCGAATTTGATAAGACATCTACAATATTTTGAGAAAGTTGTAGAATCTTCTTCAAATTATATGCGTGGATGCCTATTCATTGCTATTCTAAGATAACTTATATACCTGAGTGACCTACGGAAAATTTTCGCCCATCAAAAGGTATTTCATAGAGAAGTGGGGAAGGGGCTAGGAGGGTCTGGACCTTACTACCTGTTATTCCTTTGCATTTTCTGAGAACATTTACCATGGTAATGTATATTTTTCTCACACCATCAGAAACTAGACATTTCAAGGAACAAAAAGCCCACCGATTTTTTTTAATCTGATATTTTGACGGGAGAATTTCTGATTGAAAATTAGGGTGCTTTTTCGATATGAAGTCAAAATAAGGTGGAAAATAAATATTTCAAATCAAAAAAATTACAGTGTGTTTGGGACATAAAAGGGTGAATTTTCACCAAATTTCGTGATTTTTTTTTTTTTAAAAGATAAAAATAAAAATCCAAAAACTTGGTTATTTGAATTTTTCAGATACATTTTGAGATTATGTGAAAAAACTGTGGATATAAAAGTTGTAGATCTTCTCATTACCTACAACTTTGCCATTCAACTTTTTTCTATAGGTCTTGTAGTTTTGCCGGAAACCGAGATAAACCGTTTTTTACCCTTAAAAACTCACTCCCTTCCACTTCACGACCTCAGATCGCCCGTAAATTATTTTTCTTTTCATTTTTGTTATATCCTTTTCCCTTCCCAATGAGTTTCATCCTACTATTATTTTTTTTGGTTTCAAAATTTATCGACTCTGGTCTAATAATCCATGAGTCTGCATAGATACATTACTTTTGATATAGACGTTGGCAACGAAAAGTCCAAATAGGAGTGGCAGTCTGAGCCCCATATCGACGTTGATTTATTCAGAGCCACTATGCAGATTCTGGAAAGGAAAATGCCTGACGTTGAAGGACTGCCAGAACAGTGCAAGATGCAAGCATCATAAGGGCACAGATGGTAGGCCTAGACCTCAGCCACTTTGGTGGAATAACGATATTGCACAACAAAGAACTCTTTGCAATAGGTCCAGAAGATAACTTTGGCTAGAATTGTCGTTTCATTCCATTCTATCATGTGGTTGTCATTGGATTTCAAAATATGTTATGTTAATTTTGAACCTGTGATCTGTCGATTCCCAATATAATCTCGATGTTCGACCTGGCGCACTTTTAATGGTCTTGATATCTCACTAATATTACTTTTACCTCGGGAAAAAGGTATATTGTACACACAAATTTTTTATTTTTCTTCTATGTTTTCTGGTTCTGTTTGTGTAAGGATTTTGATTTTGATGTGTTAGTTGTTCTGATGTCATACTTGTTGCCAATCCGATTAATCCTTTCAGATAATCCGGGGACATAAGGTATTGTGTTATTTTTAGATGTATTGGTGGTTGTGTCTGTATTGAATTCATTAGTTGGTGTATTGTGTGGTGTGGTGAATCAGGTCCCTAACATTTTTATTATAGAACCCTATATCATATATAATTTTATCATCCATCATTCTTTTTCTAATTCAAAAATTCTCTAATATCTGATTTTATCATTTGATTGTTATTTACACTGATGGATCTTTTTTATAATCAATCTTCAGTATAGTATATTTTTATCTTTTATAAGTATTTTTCTTTTGATTATTATATCTTATATCTGATTTTACCATGTGATTGTTACCTATATACACTGAGGGATCTTTTTTATTATCAATATTTAGTATAGTATATCTCTTATCTAAGTATTTATCTTCTAATTATTATATATATATATATATATATATATATATATATTATATATATATATATATATATATATGAGTTGGGATATTCAGCTGCAAAAGCAGTTTATTATGTTTTGATAGACTCGCAACTAAGGTATGGCATTCCATTTTGGGGAGCATGGGGAGTATTCCTCTCTACAAAGTGTCTTTATTCAATAAAAACGTGCTCTGAGAAGCCTATGCAAACTAAGACTTCGAGACTCATGCAGACCTCAAAAATCACAAAATACTGACTGTCATATCCATATATATATATAATGGAAACAGTATGCCTCATACACAAACACAAATCTAATTTTAATAGAGTAAACACTTATTCTACCCGACAAAATCAGCATTTAAAACTAGCAATTCCTTCATCTTCTCTTGTGAAAGATTCATTAATATATAATGGATGCAAGATATTCAACCACTAGCCAGAAAATATAAAGGGTGGTGGTATCTGGTGTTATTTTCAGAAAATAAGTCAGGGCATTGCTTTTTGATAGACCCTATTATAGTTTAGAGGAATTTTTTAACGATCATACTATTTTATAGATAGAGGGAACTCAACTTTTTATATAATTTTAACTTTCTACTTTATATTTGATTTTAACGTGTCCCATTGGTTTTTATTAGGCGTTTTAAATTGTGATCTTACATTCGATAGATATAAGATATCCAACTTTTTATTTAATTTTAACCTGTATGATTTTTTTTTGTTTTGTATTGTTTTGACCATTTGTGTTTTTCACAGATTAACAGTTAGTGATTGAACCATTTCAACATTTTAATCTTTTACATTATTATATTAGGTGTGTGTGTACTGTTTATTTATTGACCTTTTTATTATTTTAAAGCTGACTCCACACTGTCTTCTCTGTAATAATTATAATGATGGTAGTTATGATCTAACACATGCTTTGTCAATGAGATTATGATTCTTTGGACAATAAAGTATATTTTGATGGATTGATTGATTGATTGATATATATATATATATAATATATTGTTATGATGAGGTGATTGGGGTTTGTTTTTATTTTATTATTTATCATTTAATTTCTTAATCAGGCATCATAACAAAGAAATATTTTTTGTTTGACTAATTTTTATACCATTTTCAAATCTTTTTTTAGCTAGTTCCCTTCTGAATTCAATTTAATATGTTCATATAAAAATACCCTTATAAATATTTCAAATGTACGGCTATGTTTTTTACCATTTCCCCATTGGTTCTTTCACCTTATTCGCTTTACCTCAGCTAACTCAATCGGTACGCCTATGGAATCTCAAGAGTCAGTTCTTCTGTGGAGCCCTCTAATAGTTCTTGATATCAGTTTCAGAAACTGGCAAAATTGTAATGATCAATCATTGAAAATAAAGTAGAAATTCATCAAAAAATCATTTTCTTTATTCAGGAAGACTTACTGTCACCTATTCTGCGATAATTAAACATGAATAGTCGAGTTAAGTGATAATAAAAGGGAAATGTAACCTATTTTTGTAGGTTATGTAGTCTATATACTAATTCATGAAAGTGTTCTATCGAAACGGTTCCTTGAGAAGTTTATTTTTTGAAATGCACTGAGTTCAGTAACATTTTATGGTTTAAAGTACCGGGGCTTCTTGAAACGAAAATGTTCAGTGTCTCGGATCGCTCTCCCGTTCCTGGAAACTGCCGTTTCAGTTTGCAGCTCCTTTGTCGAATGTGAATTCGCCCTCGTACTGGTATTTGTTTCAAATGAAAAGGTGAGACTCATTCTGCATCTGGGTGTCTCCATCAGCTACAATTCTTTCTAGTGTTTCCTTGTGTTGCATTGGCAAATAACTGTTTTTGTAACGGAAATATGATTGATTTCTCAAATTCAAATTTCTTGAGTTGGATCTTCCAAAATTATTTTTTCTTAATCTCCTAGCTTGTTGATTTTTTTTCCTTGATACCACACATCCTTTGTTTTCTTCTCGAATTTTCATTATTTTCGTTTATTTGACAGTTTTTATTCACGAAACGTTTCTAAACACCTTACATACTATATACATTATATATAAAAATTCATTTTTGACGTTTTCTGCTTTTCATATTCTCAATATTCATAATTTTGCATCAATATCTTTCCTGGCATCTCATTGGCTATTGTGTTCAGATCTAATTTCATATACATAATGTTCTAACTTCAACATTTTGTTGTCTGCTTGTGTTCAAAAATATATTAGTAAATTTTTATTTCTATAATTTTATAAATTGAGCCAATTGCTTGTAATGTTGAAAACTTGTTTATTTTAAACATAAGTATCGACTAATATTATATGAGGCTTCAGAAAAAACGGTAGAATCTTCAGAAAAACATAGCATCAATTACTAAGTATGTACATTTTTTTATTTATGTGCCTTTTCAATTTATCATTTTCATTTTAACTCTTTGAACATCTAACACGTACTTCTAAACATGAGAATGTATATATATATATATATATAATAATATATATATATATATATATATATATATATATATATATATTATGGCGTAATCTCACTAGATCGCTATACTAATGAAACTACTGTATTGCTTACATACAAGCAGACATAGTCTGCCTCCTAAGTCGAATTATAATTTACCATCACTTTTATACCATTATCTCATTATATTTGTTATATATGTGTATATATTATCCATGTGCAAGCCCTTTGTGAACAAATTGTTATTTATATTGATGAATAAATTTTATATTATTATTATTATTGTTGTTTGTGATTTCATTAAGACTCTTTTCCACAAATTTATCTGGATACGCATTGTTCTTCAGTATTGATTTCATGAACACAATTTCTTCTTCAAGGTTTTTTGTTGCATTGCATATAACTATAGCTCTATTGTAGATGCTCTTACCTATACCCTTTTTGACACTTGCGCTATAATCCCAAAAAAGTGTCAAGAATATTTTGTATTGTTCTTTTACTTAATGTTTGATTAGCTTCTTTCAATTGTATGTCTAATTAGCTTTGTCGATAAATGTTATACTACAGTATATTTTGAATTTGAATTATTCCCAGTCTAAAATAACTTTTTTTTAGGTGAAATCTTCAACATTTCAGGTTTTTTTGGGAATACATGTACAAGTCCCCATTCATTACATGTGCCAAACAAAATTCTTCCAACCTCTGCTCAAATAAGTGTTGAACGGTAAATGACAAAAAAACTGTAGTTGTTTCTAAATATGGTATACTTTCATTCTTCCTGTGCCGAATTTAATTAAATTCTTTCCATAACAGAGCAAAAAATGGCTCGTTGTGGAACCGCATCAAATTTTATAATCTGTAGACAGTGATAAAAAAGACAAAAAGTTGCAAGACAAGATGGGTCGTTCACATTTCGTATTAATTTCAAGCATTTTTAATAGGGTCGTGAGGCGCATAAACGGTTGAAATCAGGGCCGTATCAAACATTCTTTCTATAGTTAATAGCCCAGCAGAAATAGACAATCAATTCACATTAATTCCAAAAGCTTTCAAACTTCCATGGTATGTTAGTGCATTAATGAAAATAAACCATCAAATTTTGCAGAAGTCTGCGATGAACGGAACACTGTTTTAAATGCAAAAAACGTTTTTAAGCTTTATTTTTGCAGTGAAAATTTCAAAAGTTCTGCAAACTAGACATACCGATAGTAACGATGTTTTACAAAATGCATTAAATTTGCAACCTTGTAAAAGTTACGGAACCTAGTTTTTTGTCATATTTTTAAGTTTTTCATTGTCATTCCAGTTTTCTCGATATCAGACAACTCTTCTGATGGAATATTTTGAAAAATGTCAAGAAAGGAAATATCATCTTGGAACATTCAAACTACAGTCAAAACACAAGAAATAAAAATAAAAGCGTAATACCGTGCTTTAAAAAAACCATAGGTCAGCGGAATGTAACATACCTAGGACCTAGATTATATAATATGGTACCGGATTACCTGAAGAATAACTATAACCAGGGCCGGATTGAAAGGTGTGGAGGCCCTGGGGCAACAAAGGAGTGGAGGTCCTTATTATTTTTCAAACAAGTTTTTTATTTTTTATTTATTGCGGAACAAATCAAATTATTTCGACACCAGCATATGTAGGTATAATAAAATACAAGAAATAAATTAAATTACAGCGTAAACAAAGGGATTCTTGCGAGCTTTTTTCGACGAAAAATCATTGATGATTTCGGTCAAATCCAGCATCCGGAGAAAATTATTCTCAATGCTAAGAAGCGATAACTTTGATAGGCGGCTTTGTCTCATCGTAATTCGCCTATTTCTTGATGTTACGATCATAAACACATTTCCTTGCAAAATTATATAATGTACTAATGTACCGGTTTTGATTCATTTCACACTTTTCATGCGAATTGATGACAGACGTCAAATTAAAAATATAGGTTGTCAGACAATAAAAACAAAATACCTCAAATTATTCCCGCGACAATTTTCTAGGTAGAATATTCCCACTATTGATTGGCCAAAACGTATATGAATTATTTCAATTGAACGTTTCCATTGGTTTCTAGCAATGTCAAAAAATAATCACTGTAATTTCAATGTTTGAGAATGTAGCTCTGAAATTTTGGTTTTCAAGAATTTGATAGTAGAACATCTTAGATAGATAGATAGATAGTCCTTTTCAGAAGGATTTACATTTGTTGCGGAATGTCATCCTTCTCTTAGACTCACACTTTCAGATTTCGGGGATTTCTCTGTTACAAGCGCGCCACTCAGCGGACACTTGTCAACGCCAATAAATAGGAAAAACAGGTAGAGACGGGCAAAGTGTTTGTAGAATCGGCAGAAAAATAGTCAACAGAATTTGAACTTTTGTTCTATTATGGAATGCGCACAGGGCTCTTATAAATAATTTGATGCAATCATATTCATAAATTGAAATATTATTTTCTTTTGCTTATGATTATTGAATTTCATTGTGTATCTAGATCGCTTGTGTCATTCGAAGAATACATCGACAGAAAATCCTTCATTTAATAGAAAAAATGTATTTTTTTTTAATTCAATTGTTCTTGTTCTTACAGCTAATTTCGATACGATATAATATTTTGAATAATAGTATGATGTAAAAAATTTTGCTAAATTCTGCTAAAAAAGTATTGGAAGATATTTATGCATTAGAAACGACAAACAATCATTCTTCATTTAAAATTTCCACTTGTCACAACATGACTTCATAGCAATCGAAGAGATTTTGAAATGAATAATCGATGCTCTATGGAAGTAAGGATATCAAAACGTTATCGATTGTAAATTTCGCAAATACATCATCATCAAACAGAAACGTTGCTGAAAAATAAAAATTTGTGAGATCGATATTAGATCTCAAATGAAATGAAAATAAAGAGGGGACGTAGCACAGTTGTAGGTTGAACGTTAAATGCCTTCAGTTTTTTTTAACGATTTTTTTTGAGCAAATGATTTAACGCGTTTTTGTAAATTCGAGAACTTTAGTGATTTTTGGTTATAATGCTTTTTAAGTAAAAAAGGGATATTACATGATAAATGGGAAAAATCGAGAGATTCCCGAATTCTTATGGGACCATCAAATCCATACAAAAATATCTCTTTCATGAAATCATTGGTTTTTGCAAGAAACCGATTCTACGATCGGGAAATTTAAGACAGAAAGCTGACAAAATTGTAAAAATGAAAAACTTTTCCTAGACAAGCTTTTGTTGTTGCACTGAAAATGATCATATTTTGTTAGATGTTTGATGATAACATCATCTGAAAATCGGTAATTACAGACTCATGAGTTTGTCATGGGACCAATTTAGTTTGAACACAGAATAACTTGCCTCGCACATCTAATAAAACATTGTTCCATTTTAGTACATCTGAATAAATGTTATTGTTATATTTATTTTATCTCTAATTCCCTAATTTTTGAGATTTCGAAATGGAATCCATCATTCTTGACCTCAAAAACCATAGGATATTAATTTTCAAAAGAATCAATCGGACCATTAGTAAAAAAACCACCCGCCACCTTGAATTTTGACAAAAAATCCATAATAATCGACATTGAACACTCTTATACGAATGAAAACATAGATCACAAAACTTCATCCGCCATCTTGAATTCTCGAATAAAGAGATGTAATTCATAATTGCGGTCCCAAAAATTTCCAGCTAACAATTTTGGATAGAATCAGAACATAAATCACAAAATATTTCCGCCATCTTTTAATTTTGACATTGAATTAATAATATCTTCGGCCCCAGTTACCCTTGAGAATCAATTTCAAAGGGAGAACGAAACACACCCTGTGTATCATTTGAAATTACTTAGTTTTTCGCAATACATTTCGACTCTAGCATTGAAAAATAATCTATTTGGCCATCAAAAACTTGATTTCAATCATCCTCAGAAAATAACATTGATAAAAACTTTTTAACAAAAAATTAAACCGACGAAAAAATCAACTGAAAAGCAAAAAATAAAATAAACCTTCTTAGTCTAAATGATAATTGAGCTCCTAAACTAATGTAAGTAACTGATTTTGAGTCGGCGCCAAACAAACAATTATCGAAGATCATTATCTATGAAAGAAGTCATCAAAACGCAGCCGTGCATCTCGCTGCCATCATTTTACGCTTCACCTAATTCAATTGCTAGTTTGTTTGTCGCCAACTCAAAATCTGTTACTTACATTAGTTTAGGAGCTCAATTATCATTTAGACTAAGAAGGTTTATTTTATTTTTTGCTTTTCAGTTGATTGTTTCGTCGGTTTGATTTTTTGTTAAAAAGTTTTTATTTTTTACTTTTCAGTTCCGTATTTCGTCGGTTTAATTTTTTGTTAAAAAGTTTTTATTTTTCAATTTTTTGGAGCTAAAATCTACCAATTACTACCTACTTGTTTTTTTATTACTTCCAAAATACTTACTTACCCACCTTACTTCAACTATTACCAGTCAAATAATATGATTATCTACTTTTACTATTTGTTGTAATATAAATTATTTTCGTTGTTCTGGTTAGTTTATTTCATTACTTTGTATATCATTCCATCCTCTCATGAAATATACTGATTTTGACGGAACAAGAATAATGTCAGTAGCGATCTGTCATTGTCAACTACGTATGTGTGTGCCAATGTTCACTAGTGAAAAATCGATTATCCCATATTTTTCTACCCGTGAGGGTGGCTTATTCCTTTCGAAATCCAAATATAAGGTATACCCTATCTATTAAAAAAAGAATTAGCCAAATCGAAGAACCCAGTACAAAGTTATGCCTGATAGAATCGGTTAACGGACCAGAATTCAGAGGGTGAGTGATCAATATCCTTCATTTCGCTACCCTTAGGGGTGGATTTTATCTTTCAAATTCAAATGGGACCAAATTCGAAGTACACCCTATCCACTGAAAAAATAATTATTGGAATCGGACGCCTCAGTAAAAAGTTATGAGTGATCATACATAAAAAAATATGATGAAAAAACATATAAAAAGTTTTTAACAAAAAATTAAACCGACGAAATACGGAAATGAAAAGTAAAAAATAAAAACTTTTCAACAAAAAATTAAATCGACCAAAAAATCAACTGAAAAGCAAAAAATAAAATAAACCTTCTTAGTCTAAATGATAATTGAGCTCCTAAACTAATGTAAGTAACTGATTTTGAGTAGGCGCCAAACAAACAATTATCGAAGATCATTATCTATGAAAGAAGTCATCAAAACGCAGCCGTGCATCTCGCTGCCATCATTTTACGCTTCACCTAAGTCAATTGTTAGTTTCTTTGGCGCCGACTCAAAATCAGTTACTTACATTAGTTTGGGGGCTCAATTATCATTTAGACTAAGATGGTTTATTTTATTTTTTGCTTTTCAGTTGATTTTTTTGTCGGTTTAATTTTTTGTTAAAAAGTGTTTATTTTTTACTTTTTAGTTCCGTATTTCGTCGGTTTAATTTTTTGTTAAAAAGTTTTAATTTTTTTATTTTTTGTGGCTTAAATCTACCAATTACTACCTACTTGTTTTTTATTACTTCCAAAATACTTACTTACCCACCTTACTTCAACTATTACCAGTTAAATAATATCATTATCTTCTTTTACTATTTGTTGTAATATGAATTATTTTCGTTATTCTGGTTAGTTCATTTCATTACTTTGTATATCATTCCATCCTCTCATAAAATATACTGATTTTGACGGAACAAGAATAATGTCAGTAGCGATCTGTCATTGTCAACTACATTGTATGTGTGTGCCAATGTTCACTGGTGAAAAATCGATTATCCCCTATTTTTCTACTCGTAGGGGTGGCTAATTCCTTTTGAAATCCAAATATAAGGTATACCCTATCTATTAAAAAAAGAATCATCCGAATCGAAGAACCCAGTACAAAGTTATGCCTGATAGAATCGGTTAACGGATCAGAATTCAGAGGGTGAGTGATCGATATCCTCCATTTCGCTACCCTTAGGGGTGGATTTCATCTTTTGAATTCGAATGGCACCAAATTCGAAGTACACCCTATCCACTGAAAAAAGAATTATCGGAATCGGACGCCTCAGTAAAAAGTTATGCGAGATCATACATAAAAAAATATGATGGAAAAACATAAAATATACGGGTCGAATAGAGAACCTCCTCCTTTTTGGTTCCGTCGGTTAAAAATATACGGGTCGAATAGAGAACCTCCTCCTTTTTGGTTTCGTCGGTTAAAAAACAAATAATGAAATAAATCGGCTGTTTAGTTTGTGTGAAATTTCATCGGCGCCACTGCTTCCAACCATGAATCGACTCAAATGAATACCCAAATCCAAAATAAATCGAGAACGGACAGAAGCTGTGTTGCCAATGTTCAGACAGTTCACTATCTGCACTCTTGGTAAATACATGCCTACAGACTCAACCTGGGCAGGGCGTTTCCTGTAACGCGCTATTGTTTGCTCTTTTAAAAATACTGTACGAGTGTTTTTTAAATCTCAATATTTCTTCCATTTTGTAATGAATCAAGAAAATTATGAAAACGTGTCGAGAGATTCTCGATCCTCCATCAAACGTACTCAGAATTCCTAATTGTAATATGATGGAATTAATTCATATTCAACATTATCTTTCAACATTGAATGATTTCACCTACCGTTGGCGAACTTCTTCTTGGTCGATATTTAACTTGGTAACACAATGAATGTCATTTTTCAGGTATATAAAAATCTTTATTATGCAGATAACACAGGTGTTGTAAGAATAAATATTTTTTTAATATCCAATGTTCCGCATTGTAACATAGTTCGCAAATTATTATACTGCCACCAATTGGTAAACGTAGTTATCTGCCCGATTTGTGAACTTTTGCTTTTTTTGGTAGATTACGAATACGAAAATATTTTTCTTTTGATTTTACCCTTATTTCCGTGTTGCAGACGAGGTTGCAAATTAATGAAAACATCATACATCAGGACATCTCCATTATTTGAAACTTTTGTAATGATTCCAATTTTTATTTTAATAAAAAAAAACACGATGAAAAAATATATTTTCCGTTTGACGCAAGGGGTTGCAAAGTAAAACTTATCTCAAGAACATTATTTTAGTTATTTTTTTGAGTTTGCAGAACTTTTGGAATTTTCTTAAAAAAATTGGGATTATTAACAATTTTTTTTCGATGAAACAAACATTTCCGTTTTGTTTGAATGGTAGCAAATTTATCAGAGGATGTTAATTGCTATTTTTCAAATCATCGAAAGTTTGCATAACTTCTGCAAATTTTTCCGCGCTAATAATGTGAAAATTCATTAAATCCTGATTTTCAACATCTTCCGTTCAGAAAAAAGGGTTGCAAAATCAGAGTGATTATCATTTGAACGTACTCTTCACTCTACTGAAGTTTCAAAACTTCTGTAATTATTATCAAATTTTGGGAAAATTATGTCGATCTCTACTGGCCTATAAGTCGATCGATAACAGAGAGTGTTGGTGATCCAACAAAAATTCTGGTCATTTCAACCTTCAAATAGGTCGGCGTAAATTTTACATCATTAACGTTTTTAATATGGGGAAGATATATATATATATGTATATATAAATGTATATATATATTTATATAAATATATATATATATATAAATATATATATATAAATATATATATATATATATAAAATATATATATATATATATATATATATATATATATAAAATATATATATATATATATATATACAAACTCCGACTACAGACTTCTCACCTTATTTCGAGGTAAAAAGTTGCTATCAAGGTATGTCCTAAAATGCATCCCTTCTGAGATACAGGGTATGGAAAGTACGAAAAAAAATTGAGATTTAATTTGTTTTCTCCAAAATTCCTGAAGGAAAATATTTGAAACCTGGTACACTAATCGAGGTTTATCAAAAGTTATAATTTTTTATTTTCGTGAACCAGTGGCGTAGTTACGATGGTATGTGGTCATATGTTCCTTCATGCCGTTGGTGGAATAAGTAAATATCCGTTTATGCTCACCTCTATGTTTACGTGATCAAGTGCTAGTTTCTACCAATCGAAAAATAATTTTGAAGTTCATGAGTGACACGATAACCAGTTCTGGACTCCTTGAAGTGAAAATACAACTGTAAGTCATCCATACATCACAAATAAATGCATGTTTACATCTGATGACCCAAACCGATAGTAATAAAAACGGTAAAGTCGCCCAAAAACGACAAGCTGGACACCTGTTCCACGATCGATAATTTTTCCAAAAAAAAGAATATGACATAAGCAATTCAAACCAATATTTTAGAACAACCACCTTGCAAAAAAATCGAAAAAAATCAAGACACACGGATGAGATGAAAATAAAAATTGCTTCAACCCAAAATACTATCGAGTAACTCCAGAAGGAAAAACATTGTATCAAAGAGCAGTACAAACAACTGGAAAACAGGAACAGAAATGATAACTTAATTATATTCGGCTTAGAAAACACGCACTCTCCAGAAGAAATAATAAATGTTCTGAACACTGAACTCAACAAAGACCTTGACAACCTTTATACACTCGGAAAAAAACGAAGAGGGGAAGAAGTTACCAGTGAAGCTAGAGTTCATTTCATATTTAAAAAAACTGAAGTACTCAAAAGTGCCTATAAACTAAAAGGGAAAAATATCTACATCAACGAAGATCTGAGTAAAGAAGACCAACAAAAAAATAAATACTTGAGAACTTTCCTGAATAAAGCAAAGGAGTCTATAAAAAAATCCTCAATTCGAAAAAATATACTAATAGTGGATAGTGGACCTAACCTAACCTAACCTACACCTACGAGTACTTGCAGCAAAACCCGGATACAGAGTTCGAAACCACATTGAGAGAGACCCTGCTGTGACAAAAGAAAGGAGAGCCAATCCTCAAGAAGAGCTTTTAGCATCAACAAAGAAAATTCAACTCGACAACGAACGTACAACTAGGCAAAATAGAAAGAAAACACAAAGTTAAATTCAAATTTATTATACTCTATCATCATCCTAATTACTTTCATATCGAAACATGTTTTATATATCCTATCTTCCGAATTCTGAAATTAATATTCAAAAATGGATCCGTTAATAAGAGACTATAATTTCATGCCAGTAAATACTATTGAAATCGAAAATATAGAACAGCTTGAATAACATATAGAGAGAAAAAAAATAATCTAAACGTGTTGCACCAAAATATCAGAAACCTATCTAAGAACTATACTACTCAATAACAATTGATTGTATTGTACTAAGCGAAAGGAAAAACTGATTTAGATTCTAATGCGAAGATGGATACAACATTATTTATAGTCAAGGAACAAAAAACAAATGTGTACATAAGAAACTCATACAATTGTAGTTATAATATAGTCAATATAGGTGAAACTACAGCTATAGAAATAAAAATCTTATCTGACTGTGGAAAGATTTTAAAAATAACGGGTATTTATAGATTTCCCTCCACATGTCCAGAAAGGTTCATTGTTAATCTTGAAGATTATCTACAAAAAATGAAAAGTGTGATCTCCATATGATCACTGGCGATATTAATATTAATCTGATTCAAATTACCGAAAATCTAGTAAACGATTATCTCGATATCATGAGTGAATTCATTTTCACCTTCTTTATAAACAAAGCAAAGAGAGTACAAAACAACTTATGTACCTGTCTAGATAATTTTTTCATATGAAACTCCATAGATAACATAAATGATTCACCTTTCATCATGAAAACATCAATAACTGATCATTACACACTGTTAGTCAGCGTACCAATAAAAACATATCACAATGGAATCACTTGTAGATATTCGAAATATACAAATCATAAGAAGGTCAGGGAAGATCTCTAACAATATAACTGGGACTATTTATACAACTTACATGATGCACAAATAGCTTCTACACACTTTCTTGGTGTCATCGAGGATACAATTTAAAAAAATACAAAAAAGAAAAACTTCAAGGAAAAAATGTTGGATTACACAAGGTCTTGTAAACTCAATAAATAAAAGAGAAAACTCATACAAAAAATCAAGTGAAAACCCACAGATCTACAAAACACAATACCTCGACTAAAGAAACCACCTAAACCACCTCATAAAACTCACAAAAATCAACTACTATAAAAACAAAATTCAACAAGACAGCTCTAACACCAAAAACATATGGAAAACAATAAAAACTATATATACCTCTCGCAAAATCAATAATATTAAACAAATCAAGAAGGAAAACAGCTCATTCACGAGAGATAAAGAAGAAATTGCGAATGAATTTAATAAATATTATGTCAACGTAGGAAGAAACCTAGCAACAAAAATTGAAGCCAAACCAAATCCTCCAACCTTAAGAAGTTCCGTGCTTTATTCGTTTTTCCTGGAACCTACAAATCCCAACGAAATTGTTGATATCATAAACAACCTAAAGAATAATAAAGCACCCAGACAAGACCAAATGAAGGCAGAAATTCTGAACGAAATAAAGTATGAAATCTCGCGGCCACTATCCTACCTCATAAACAATATACTGGAAAAAGGAACTGTACCCTCTCAATTCAAACTAGCTGTTGTTAAACCCCTACATAAGAAAGGAGATCGATTATAGACCCATTTCCCTAATCACAGTTTTCACAAAAAATAATACAAATAAGACTAAATAATTATTTGAAAAAATATAATTTGATATCGGAAAACAATTTGGTTTCAAAGAAGGCTTGTCGACTCAAGATGCTATCATCTACCTGATAAAAAATATTCTTGGAGCGTTGGATGGGGGAAAACCAGCCCTATGTATATTTCTCGACCTCTCCAAATCTTTGATACGGTGAATCACGACTACCTATTAGAAGCTTTGGAGAGCATAGGATCGTCATATAGACTCTTCGAAAGCTATCTCAGAAATAGGAGACAAATCGTTCAGATAGACGATGCATATAGCTCAGAAAAAGAATTAGAATATGGCGTAGGTACCCCAAGGTACTGTGCTGGGTCCCATATTTTTCAGTGGCCTGCTCCATCTGAACTGCTCAGGAGATATCATCAGTTTTGCAGATGATACAGTTATATTCTACCAAGACAATCATTGGGCTGCCCTTAAATCAAAAGCAGAGTCAGACATGAGGAATATAATACCCTGGCTCAATAAACACCTTCTCACTATAAACTTCGGTAATACCAAATTTATGCCTTACACATCCTACAGAAATCACCTCCCTAACTACAGACAGTTGAATATAAAATATAATGGAAAAAATACCAAAATAACAGCTGCAACAGAAATTAAGTACCTCGGAATAACTATCGACCAACATCTTAGATGGAACAAACACATACAAAATGTTGTAATACCCTGAGAACTATGCTATATAGATCCAAATTTATACAAAATATTATTGACACACACCATATGAAAATTCTACATTACGCATTAATAGAATCCAGGATTCAATATGGAATCCTAGCTTGGGGGGAGCTCTCGAATTTATTGAACAAATTAAACACCCTTCAGGAATACTTCCTAAAAATTATCTTTAGGAAAGAGCGCACATATCCAACGGACACCCTTTACAGCGAGACCAGAATATCCGACATTAAACAAATATTACATCAACACATTTCAATTTATCTCTACAAGAACAAACACATCCTTCATATGATCGATCACAACTACCAAACAAGACCAAAAACGAAACAATATGCAAAAACTCATAAATCTATAATCAATTACCAGAGGAGCAAAAAAACGCATTTCGAAATATTAATTCCACACCTTTATTCAAAAAATATCAAGAAAATGTATTTCAGATACAGAAAGAACCCTTATCCATATTATCATCAACCAAAAATAATTTGAATTCTAAATACACCTGAGACTGTGAAAGGTATGTTATCACATGAGTAAACAATATGAAAGAACCACCAACCCTGAGCTCCTGTGGGGCATTCTTCCGTTTGTTTGCAAATGTTTATATATCCGAAGTTATACACAGATATATGTTTTGTATTGTTATATCTACACATACTTCACACACAAATATTGAATTATAGTTTATAAATTGTGATCTATTTCCTTCCCTTCTCCTTATGAAGTTTACTAATAATGTTATTCACTTCATTTTATATTTATATTATACATGTATTTACATATTCTCTTGGGACAAGTGGATGGACAAATGAGCGTTTGACATCAGTTCGGCTCATCAATACTCAACCTAAAAGTCATAACATTCCATGTACCTAAAAGTGCAGGTTTCTGAGATAATTGAGAAAAACTGAAGATATGTCCTTGGTACAGACAAAATTTCCTATGTGATAATCGCATAATGCTAATTTCTTACAACATATCGTAATATGTGTCAACCTCCTGAACATTTTTTAATGTTGGGAGAATCGGAAACATATGAATGGTGAGTCAGAATGAGACCGATAACCCCATTTTTTCATTCATCATATTATTTGATCGAATCGATGTCGTGGATTCACTGATATGTTACCATACTTTCTTGCATATGATTGTTTTGACAGATCAACTGACAAACAAACCCAACCTCAAATTCATAATACTCCACTTAGATAAGAGTCAAGGTCTGAAATAATTTTTGCGGAAAACTGAAGATGAGTACCCTTAATTTGTTGAAGTTTATGTTGGAGTATCATTATCAAAGCCGTTTCTGATTGAATTATCTAGGAAAACATTATCCAATCAACATGTTTTTGAAAAAGAAAAACAATTATTGTGTATTTATATCTACTAAAATGTCATCTACAGCCTACTGGAATTTATTCAATTAAAATATTAAAAATATGTCTTACCAAGGTGCCGTGTTTTAACAACCTTGACTGATGATGTCACTGCCAATTCATTTGAGATCGTAGTGTAGTTTGAACGTTTTGAGGTTTAACGTTCATTTTGGCTTAATACTGGTTTATTACGTATAATGTATAATACGAATACGTGCTATGCTGGTATGCTGCATTCCTGCGCATTAGACAACATACTTACACGAGAGCCACACGACTTGAAATTAATGTACAATCTATTTTGTAGAAGTTCAACTTTCAATTGAATTTATATAGAATAGATGTCGCTTTCAGTTTAATGATTTATTTCATGAAGGCAATTACCGATCATTATTGTTTATGAACTTATGGTGCTTAACTTAACACCCAAAATCCCCGATTTTACCCGCTTCATTATTTTACCCGGAAGATGATCTGAAATACCCGTATTTCGGGTAAAATACCCGCAATTGGCAACGCTGCTTGCGAGTAGAGTGAATTCAGTCACAATGGTAGGTAGAGAGGGGTAAAACATGAGTGGACACGACTGTCATCGTGTGCATGTGCAGCACTGCTGCAGCAGTGTCAATACATGCAGCGGTTGAAAGGTTACGTTTGTTAGGTTAATAAGTGGGTATCTAGTGTAGTTTATTCAATTTTGTTTACTGTTACCTTGCAAAAATGCCCTGGAGTCTGAGGTTGTACTTTTCAGTAGCGGAAGAAGAAATTATGGCGAATGCTATAAAATTCATGATACGTCTTGTATATCGCTTTTACTAAATCATTTGGTACGCCTATGGAATTTCTCGTAATAGCTCCGCTTCGGATATCTTCGAGAGGAATTGTTCATTACGTAAGGGAAGGACAAACATGCCGTCTTAATAGAGAATGCACTCTAGATACGGTTTGCTGCGACCGCATTGACTACGGTGAATTTCCGCCAGTGTCATGACATGTAGCGGTTGAAAGGTTACGTTTGTTAGGTTTTGACCCTTCTTATTTAAAAATTTCATCTGAATCCCTGCTGTCCCTGAAAATAGCGCAAAGCTCTACATCGGGGACATATGGAAACTTTTGAAATATAATTAAGGAACATTGTAAGGAAAAACAGAAATAAATTACTTTTGACTTGACTAGATCCCTATGACAAATAGTTACAGAAGTGTAAGTTCCCTACGGCTTGTGTATCGCCTTTACTAAATCATTCAGTACGCCTATGGAATTTCTCGTAATAGCCTTTGGTAACGAGTGTTACCAAAGCTCCACTGAGTCTTTGTATATACAGGGTGAGTCAGAATAAGACCGACAAACTCTGACTACAGATTCCTCACCTCATTTCGAGGTAAAAAGTTGCCATCAAGGTATGACCTAAAATGCATCCCCTCTGAGATACAGGGTGTCGAAAGTACGAAGATAAATTAAGATTAAGATTTGATTAAGATTAAGATTTAATTTGTTTTCTCCAAAATTCCTGAAGGAAAAAATTTGAAACTTGGTACACTAATCTAGGTGCTAATTTGAAGTTATAATTTTTTTATTTTCGTAAACCAGTGAGCGTAGTTACGATGGTATGTGGTCATCAGACATAATTTCCCATGTGCAATAATCGCATAATGCTAATTTCTTACAATATATCGGAATATGTGTCAACCTCCAAAATTTTTTTAATGTTGGGATTATCGGAAACATAGTACGGGTGATTCAAAATGAGACCGATAACTCCATTTTTTCGTTCATTATATTATTTGATCGAATCGATGTCGTGGATTTACTGATATGTTACCATACTTTCTTGCATATGATTGTTTCGATAGATTAACTGAAAAACAAACCCAACCTCAAGGTCATAATACTCCATTTAGATAAGAGTTAAGGTCTGAAATAATTTTTGCGAAAAACTGAAGATAAGTACTTTTAATTGTTGAAGTTTATGTTGGAGTATCATTGTCATAGCCATTTCTGATTGAATTATCTAGGAAAATATTATCCAATCAACATGTTTTTGATAAAAAAAAACAATTATTGTGTATTAATATCTACTCAAATGATAGAAACGGTTCAGTGGGTACACCACATAGAAACAAACAAAGCATTGAAGCATATGATCAAATGGACCACCATTTTGTTCAATAAACAATTGGCATCTCCGTATCATCGACTGTCGCACGCTTTGGAATATTCCTGGTATATCCTGTATTCTTCCACAGATTCTACAGGTGTTCCATCCACTAGGGATTCAAGGTATCCCCACAAAAAAAATCTAGTGAAGTTAAATCCGGAGAACGTGCAGGCCAATGTATGGGACCACGTCTACTTATCCACCGATCATGGAATATTTGATCAAGAAATTGACGAACGATCCGTTGGAAATGGGCCGGTGCTCCATCATATTGATACCACATTCTTTGATGAACCGATAGAAGTACGTCTCCAAGTAACCCAGGTAAAACTTGTCCAAGAAACACTCGGTAGTTCTGGTCATTCAAACGGGAAGGTAGAAGATATGGTCCAACGATTTTCGATCATTCCTACCCAAATATTAACTGAAAACTTTTGTTGGTAGACTTCTCGAAACATTCCATGTGGATTTCGTTCATCCCATAAATGCCTGTTCTACTATTGAAATACCCATCTCTTGTGAAACATGTCTCATCCGTGAATAGAACATATCTGGGAAAGTCGTTTGCTCCTTCATACATCCTCAAAAACCATTCACAAAAAAATCTACGAGGACCATAATCACCAGCATGTAGGGCCATCACCTTCTATAGGCGAAATGGATACAATAGTTGTTCACGTGCTACCCGACTCACTATTGATTGTGATATTTGTAACCTATACGAAATAGCCCGAGTGCTGGTAGAAAGATCTGCTGCTAATCGTTGAAGAATCTGTGCTTCCGTAACATTATCTTTATTGTTCTATTCTAAGCACAATGGTGTTTACTGAATTTAAAGGACCTCGTTCCTTAAGTTGTCGATGCACAGCTATTAAAGTAGTGAAATTTGGATGATGTCTGTTTGGATATCCATGTTGATATATTTCAGCAGCGGCTCTGGCATGTCCCCCTGTTTCACCATAAACGAAATGCATATCTGTATATTCTTCAAATGAATAATCCACTTTGAAACGAATTTCACTGACTGAAATGATCACAGATGACTTGACAATAATACAAACTGTTTTAGGTTACTGTCAATTATGTCTAGTGTAAGTATCGATATATCAGTGTGTTTCTACCGGGAACAATGAAAAAAGGCTACGTTTCTTTTCAGTTCCAAATTTCGTGTATGTTTTATGCGTTGATCAGTGGTGTAATGAACAGCCCACCACAAACTAGCATGAAAGGCTCGACTTTGCAACTAGTTATCACGTTTCTAAAGGAATCAGTCAAGTAGATATTAATACACAATAATTGTTTTTCTTCATCAAAAACATGTTGATTGGATAATATTTTCCTAGATAATTCAGTCAGAAATGGCTTTGACAATGATACTCCAACATAAACTTCAACAAATTAAGAGTAAAAGATAAACGCCATGTGAAATAGAAAAACAGAATTAAACGGTTTTCTTTTATGTGAAGAAAACCGTTTAATTCGATTTTTCTATTTATTCCACTTCACATGGCGTTTATCTTTCACTATATGCTAGTCGGGCTTGCCATTCCTACTGAGAAGGAATCTTTTATTTAGAAACCTATCGAGGTGGGAGATTTTCGGAGTGTTTCTTTCTGTCACTAGGTACCGCCAGTTAAAAGTTTTCTTTTCCGGCGTACCTATAGGTGTTATAGACTCAATGATGGTTTTGGTTATGTTGTGTCTCGCTTCAGCCAGAGCTCTTCGGACCTTTGGCTGGTTGACTACTCCGTACTGATGAGGGCCAAAAAAGCCTGAAACCGGTATGCGGATTGTTAGGTGAACACGACATAAATTAAACATAATCGAGCTTATCAGAAAGAAACATTTGCATTCAATGTCCATTTATATGGAGGGATGCATGGATTTTCAGGTGAATATCATTCAACGTTCTGCGTGGTATTTACCAGGAAAGAAGTTGTTTTTCACCTGAGATCTACCATTTTCTGGTTCAATTTATATTGAATCTTTTATGTGAAGAAAACCGTTTAATTCGATTTTTCCAAATTAAGAGTACTTATCTTAATTTTTTCGCAAACGTTATTTCAGACCTTAACTCTCATCTAAGTGGAGTATTATGTATTTGAGATTGGGTTTGTTTGTCAGTTGATCTGTCAAAACAATCATATGCAAGAAAGTATGGTAACATATCACTGAATCCACGATATCAATTCGATCAAATAATATGATGAATGAAAAAATGTTATCGGTCTCATTCTGACTCACCCGTACCATGTTTCCGATTCTCCCAACATTAAAAAATGTTCAGGAGGTTGACACATATTCCGATATGTTGTAAGAAATTAGCATTATGCGATTATTGCACATGGGAAATTATGTCTCTACTGAGGATTTATTTACGGATAAACCATTACATTCAAAGTTTACAGTTAGAATATAATTTACTAAATTTAACTCATGACTAAGAATACGAAACTTACAATACATACATACAGAGGAGTGAAAAATAGATGAAAAAAGGAAGCCTTATGTTGTTTGATATCTGTGACAGTTCAACCAAATTTGATCTTTTTTACACGGCTTTTGAAGGATTCCAAACTCAGAGAAAAGAAATCCAAATCAATGCTATTGCCATTCTTGGCAATTCTAGCTAATGGCGAGATAAGTCTATAATTGCATCTATGGAAATCTATTGAAAACGTAGTATTGTTTCTGGTGCACCTAGCCGGAACATGGAGACCGACCAGTGATAACAAAGATGGACAATGTATGTGTCCTTTGATCAGTTTGAATACAAGGGTCAAGTCTGCCTGTATTCTGCGGTCTTCTAAACTGGACATTCCAATTGTATTTCGGATATTATTTGAACTATTATGATCTAGGGAAATGTTAAGTTTGTATGCAGCAAACCTAAGAAACTTGTTTTGTACTTTTTCTAAGTTGTGTATATAAATACTATAGGTGGGACACCATACTGTAGATGCATACTCCAGTAAAGATCGTACAAAGGAGTTGTAAAGAAATATGAGGCAGTTAATATCTGTGAAGTCCTGCGTATTCCGGCATACAAAGCCGAACATTTCGTAAGCTCTGTTAATTATATTATCATAATGGAAGTTGAAGGTCAATTTCCTATCCAGAGTGACTCCTAACTCTAGCAGTGTCAACCTGTGGAAGCTGCTCACCAGATATGGAATAGCCGAAGTCTGTTTGAGGAATACATGACCACATACCATCGTAACTACAGCAATAATTTACGAAAATAAAGAAATTTAACTTCAAATTAGCACGTTGATAAATTTTGATTAGTGTACCAAGTTTCAAATTAATTTTTTTCGTACTTTCGAAACCCTGTATCTTAGAGGGGATGCATTTTAGGACATACCTTGATAGCAACTTTTCACTTCGGAATGAAGTGAGTGATCTGATTTTAACCGCAAGAAGACAACCCACAATTACGGCTCCTGAGTTGGTTGCTGGTTGCGAACTCACAACTTGCGCACAATGTAACCATTAGGCGAAATACTGTCAGGAATCGTCTCCACGAAGCTAATCTTTATTCTCGGAAGCCACTTAGATGTCCACCTCTTTCTAGAGGCAATCGCGATGCAAGATTAGAATGGGCTCAAGAATTCCAGAACTGGGATGAAAATGAATGGGACAGTTTTATCCACGGATAAATCAAGATTTGAATTTTATCCGGATTCTCATCGAACAAGAGTATGGAGACGACCTGGAAATGCAGAATGCTTGATACACGTCCAGGAAGTGCACACTTATAGAGGTGGTACTCTGGTATGGGGAAAAATCACAATTGGTGGTGTAACAAAATCTTAGGAATCACCCTGTAAGAAAATATCGCCGGGTTCAAAAGCAGATTCTCATACTCCTAAGGGCTTTCTTCAGGGGACATAAACCTTTGGGTTTATGGGAGTTAAACAGTCACAGTTTTCAGAAACCTTGTCATCTGGGACGCAGGTTTGCTGTGCAAGCAGTCGAAAACGAAATTCTTAAGAACCAATGTGGATATCTGCTAACCGGTTGTTGGGGAAAAAATCTTGAAGGATAAATAAAAATTACAAGCGGTCCAAATTGGCCTGACGGAAAACACAGAGAGACAAACCCATTGTGAAATAATTCGTATTGTTTTCGTCACTCACCGAATGAACCTCCGAAATATGGGAATTTTGCTAAGAAATATAGGTTCACTAGCCGAGAGCGGGAAATTGTAACCAAGTTTTATGCAACGGGAAAATTTGTTTGTTTTCGTTGGCGAAATAAATTAGCACCCACATGAACAATTATTTGTATTTAGATTAACGGCTTATTAGGCTGCAACGGGTTTGGGGCGAGGTCTTTGATCGTTTTCCTCCAAATGAAAAGCCCTAAAACTCTAATTGTACAGGATGATCACTTTTAGCAGTCTAAAGGAGAGAAAAATTGTTAAAACCCACGAAAAGTAGAACTTAGAATTCCATAGTTCGAAGTAGTACCGCTCAAATAACAGGGCGGCGCCACTTCTCGGATGACAAAGATCAAGGATAGCTCCACCCACGACTAGACTCGAATTGGTCGACGGGGTCGTTACGAATTTGTTTATAATTTTGCAAAATACCACCCCATTGATTAGGTGATTATTCCCAGTACGAATTAGTTGGAATAGGGGTTGAATTTATTTTATCACCGGTCAAAACTTGACTGTAGCGGGGGTTCTCAGGAAAACCTTAGTAGGGGAAATTTGACGTAGTGAATTCTAGCAGAAAAATAGTCAGTAATATTCCATCGTGGCCCGGGTTGAACTGACTTACTAGAAATGTGATTCAAGTCAATAGTTCCTTTTGTTTTTCGGTTGAGCTAGAGGAAAGTCAAAAATCCCCTAGTCCGTATCGAGATAAGTGCTCATGTGCGAGTTAGGGCTTAACTAGTCAGGTTTCAGATAACTACCAAATTTCGTACACCAAAAACCGTGGAATTCTTTGTTCTAAGTAGAATTTTTCAACTGTTGAAGTAACTGAGTTTTGCTCAGAAAGTTCACTCAATTTGTTTTAATGAGTTAATTATTTTATCTAGTCTTCATTCCATTTATTTTATTTACGTATTTATTTCATTCACAAAAATGAATCTCCTAAATAAAAGCCATCGGTAGAATCAGTTCGTTTTCTTGGGAATACGGGGGAATTTGGGAAGTGTTATCCAAAGTTAGTGGCGACTACTGGTTAGACGTGGACGCCGGACACACTTCAAGCATCCGTAGTCGCCGAGAGACGTCTTGGGCTTTGGAAAGGATTAACTAGAGGTGAGTACCCCATATGTGATATCACACGGTTCCTAGTATACGCTGAGACAACCACCTATCGTCCTGTCGAAGCAAAATGGCATATTTCGAAGGAACTCTGGGAGTTCCAAGTTTGTGTGAGTCGCCAGGTATCTTTCAAATGAACTCACCTGGGGCCAACCGACATATGCGTGAGTTATTCAATAAAATCAATCAAAACACAACACTGTGTTATAGTGGAAGAAAGTTTTCTCAGAGCACAGCAATATTTGGATTATATTCTTCAATCCTTTGTGCGTCCCTCTACAGGAGCTGTTGATGAAAACTTTCATTTGATGCATGACAATGATCGTCCACATATCGCTCATATTGTGACAGATTGGTTGAACAATGGAGGAATATGGCCATGGCCAGCGCAATCTCCAGTCCTGAATCCGTTGAGGCATGTTTGGGACATGCTTTAAAAAAGAATTAACCCACATATGGGCAACATTCATAATGCTTTTGCATCCAGGAAGCTTCTGAGAGCCGAATGGACCAATTGACCCCAAGACGACATAGATAATCTCATTTCGTCTATGAACAATAAGTGTAGAGCTGTGATCAATCAACGAGGTATTGAGAGTTGATTTTATAATTTTGAGAGAATTCTTTAATGAATAGGACATTTTTTATAAGTTTTTTCCTTCATAGTTTTTTAGTATTTCACCAATGTTTCACATTATTTCCATACTACTGAACATTTAATAATCAAATATATACATTTTTCCAATGGAGTCATCTCATTCTTGAAAATATCTTGCATTTTAGAGAATATCCCTAAACTTTTCCGATGTGTATATATTGTTATATTAGGAAGAACCAGTAATCTATTTTAAAGGTGAAAAAGGAATAATTTCTCAAAAAAACCACAAAAATAATAACTATTTAATAGTTATAGTTCATGAGATATTGTTTTTACATTTTTTCGAGATTATATTTCCTTTATGAAGCCTCTGTATAATATTGATAGATAAATATATGCAAATACTATAATGCAATCATTTTCTGGCATTTTCAAAAATGATTACAATCTATAATTGTTTGAAATACAACAAAATGTCTAGATTTACAAAATTATTCTGGATTAAATGTGATCAACAAAATTATAAGGTTGAAACATACAGTAAATGGAATCGCATCTAACTAAACTAGCCAATGGGAGAACAAGAAACCTCTTGATGAAAATAGCCAATCAGGGAACAGAGATGGTTAGATAAAAGATTTGAAATTGTGGAAAAGTAAGAATACAGAAACGTCAAAGATAATTATGATCAAATATTGTATTTAGTTTATAAGGAATGTGAAATATGTAAGTTGATAAGTTTTCTCAAATAACACCAAATTAGTGAAAGTGCACAAGAAAGTACGCGATTTTGAAAATTCAAATAAAATGACAAAACAGAAATGGTATCCAGGTGAAGAAAAAACAAAGCGAGAAAGAGATTGATACAAAATTTTCAGAGATAAGCCACGTACAAAATTTGTGAAAAAGAAATTCAGGATTTTCATTAATGACAAGGTAGTTTTTTCAACAATAAGAAACCAATTCAACCACTGGATAATTTCGACAACACAAAATAAATAAGGATACAAGAAGATTACCTTTTCTGTCTCCACATGAAAACTTGTCCAAGCTGATTTTGTGGATTTTGGATGGTTCCTTTGCAATGGAGACTTCCTGAGAGGAGTGGATGAAACAGGATTCCTGATTATGGCCTGGTATTGCATCAGCGACATTCCAGCTCCAGGTATAAACTCTTTTAGTGCACATCACAAACTAAATCACTTTACAAAGTAACTCGTATATCTGAGAACTTTATATAATTTGGTATTGAACTATGAAAGAATTCTTCCAGCACAAAAGCGAGGTTATATTCACCTATCATTCATCACTGTTTTTCATTATTTTATGAAAATTTGTCAATTGCTCATAGTTATAAGTTATCTATCGCAGGCCAGGTTAATATAAGTTTTCCTGAATAAAGGAAATAATTGTTTTTGATAATTTCTGGTTTACTTTCCACAATGATATCTCACCTATAAACACTGAACTGAAATAGTTCGAGTGACATCAAGACAGGCAGTGGCTCTGTTGCCAGTACCGACTCCTGAGGCGAAGACGTTCCAACTGAGTTTAGTCGTGGTAAGAAAAGGAATTACAAAGAGTAAAAATTTCACATATATTCAATGAAATTGTTATGGTATTGGGTGGAAGAAATAATTTCACAAAATAAATAAATTTGAATAGAAATTATTATATTCTACCCAATCATAACAAATTGACATCCAAAGTAAGGGCAAATAACAATCATTATTGCATTTCAATTTGACAACCAACATAGAGGCAAATAAGGGTAATAACAATTGGTAGCAACGTAGCGAGAAAACATTAACGTTAGCTGGCAATTATTATTTCATTTAAAAAATTTTTTAAAAAAAGCTATTATAATATCAAACAATGATAAACATAAACAAGTAAGGGCAAAAATAACTATTATATGATAATCCATAACAATTGTCGCCCAATGCGGTGCGAAAATATTTGTATCCATAATAATTATAAATTGAATAATAAACAAAACAACCCATCATTACAATTGGCGCCCAACGCGGAGCGAAAATAATTATCATATCAAATCATAACAACAATAAATCATCTTACAAATTCATTATATATATATATATATATATATATATATTTGTATGTATTTGTTGCATATTGATGATTTAAAATGGCGCACTAACAATGTGACTTGTATGTGATGACGAAATAAATAATTGAAATAGCTGCTTCGTGGTATCTCATGAATAGAAGTGATATTACTCATGCAAAAGAATTTAAAAAAACTCAGAAGAGCATTCATAATCGGTTATTGAAACCCCACCCTGGGGGTACATTGTACACGAATTCTCGCTTGATTTTCCAAATGCATGACATAAAAAAAGGAATCGATGTGAGAATAGCAAGGGTCAAGGTCCGAGGCGGTGCCTGCAACGTGTACCCTATAATTTGCATGGTAAGATAGCAGGAGAAGGCATCATTTGATACATATCTTTCAGCTCGAACATTCTAGCAGAAAATGTGAATAATACTTTGGAATTCCCAATGGGTCGAAATTTGACCTGAACTATCTCAATATATAGATGAAAAATGTACCCATGTACTGAATTATTGATTCAAAACTACTAGATGAGACGAAACTACTCCTCAAGAGGATGGATATTATTCATTCAATATTTTAAAAAGGTTCGTTTATTCACAATTATCAATCAGAAAGGCCAAATGCATTCATGGAAACCAAATTCATTTATTTCAGAAAAATTAATTTACTTTCGAATCCTTCTAATTCCATCCCTAATAACTCGGATTCTAAAAACTATAATTGAGACCAATAATTCTTCAAAATCACAAACATTTCCTGAGTTCCAGGGAAATTAGAGGTTATTTATTATGTGGAATTCCTCCTGAAAGTTCACCAGCAAAATATCTTCAACGTCCACAAACCCTCATAAATCCAGGAAATTAGGAAGTGTGTGGTGTAGGGTGGGTCGTACTTGGACAATTCAAATTTGACATAAGAACAGTAGCTGCATTGAATAGTACCTAACCTTAGCTTATGCAGTTGTAGCATCGAGGTCTGTATTCGACACATATTTTATTTTATTGTGTGAAATCATGATGGAAATTGTGTACCTTGAAAGTAAGTATATAAACCTTTAGTCCATAAGGTAAAATAGTTTATTTATTTACAAAGGGGGATACAAACGGGACTGACCCAAAAACAGTATTCACAGATAGGTAATTTCCTAATATACAGAATCTATATTATTATAAAATTAATAACGAAAATTGGTTACAGATATAAAAGTCCAAATTCAAATAAAGTAATGAATTGAGTACATGTATTGAAAAGAAATGAGTAGATGAAGACGAAAATGAAAAAAACTTATTCTATACATATCTATCAAGTTTGTGAAGCGAGAAGATACTTTTTCAGAATGTAGGAAAACTTTTAAAGTGAGCAAGAGAAAATATCGAGATTAATAGAATTAGATGCGTGTTTTATGATATGTTGCATCTAAGCATTGGAGTTAAAAAACTAGTTTGTATGAGATTGTCCGTAACAGAAAACGTGATGATGCCTAGTAATATATGTGGGGGTATAAAGAGGAATGTTACTGAGGATAGCAGGCGAATCAACTGAATTATGTATGACTTCAAAGAGGAACTTTATGTCTGAAATTTTCCTTCTATTCGCTGGTGTTAATATGTTCAGCTCATGCCAAACGTAGGTACGGTTGTTGGGGTTGAATGAAAAGAAAATTGACATAATCTATGAATGAGTAATGAACCCGTTCAAGTTTATTTATATAAATGTTGTATCCACGGTTCCATATCACAGAACCATAACTCAAAGCACTATCGACCTATAGAAACATTTTATAAGCCTTTTTAGTAATATTGAATATATGCTTATCGAAAAGCATTTCAGAATAAAATATTAGTCCTAAGTCACAGTTTTTAAGAGATGAAAAGATATTTGATAGGAGTGATTTAGGAGTCCAAATATAATGTGGTAACACTTTTTGAAATTCAGATACAGTAATCATGAAGATTATTGATTGATTAGTATGATGTCGTCAGCATCAGTAAATTGGGTGGAATATTTTTAGATCATCCGCAAACATCAGAAAATGGCGAATCGGAAAAATTGGGAAATATCATTAGTTAAAATATTAAAAAAGAGTGGCCCCAGATGGTATCCTTGAGGCACTCAAGAGGTGATCTGGCGTTATTCTGATTTGAGGTTACCGCTTGTTACCGCTTGACAGCGATCAGTCACATAAGATTCAAGCCTGTTTAGTAGATTGCCGTTCATCCCATCTCCAGCGAGCGAGCTTATGTAGTAAGACTGAGTGATCGCTTTTGTCAAATGCTCTGCTGGAGTCGATATAGACAATATCAACTCCTGTTTCTCATTGAGGCTAGGCAGACCATACTCAGTGTAGGTTTCTTCATGAAGCCATGTTTTTCATATTAATTATGTTTTTAACGTCAAAGAACAGGTTATCGAAAATAATGGATTCTAAAATGTTTGCTATGATTGACAGTTTAGAAATTAGTTTTTGAAAATTGGGATATTATGAGCTTTTTTCCACACAGAAGGAAATACACCCTCTGCAAAACGATTTATTGAGGATTATGTGAAGTGGTATTGCGATATAATCAGTTCTTGAGGAAGGTTGTTGGTGGCTCATCTGGTACCACTTCTTTATTTGAAAGATTTTGAGTTTCTGAAGGAAAGATTGTGAAGAAATATTAAAGGAAGGAATGTTATATGATTCTTGAGGTTATGCGGTGAAATCATTCTTCTCGGTGATTTCTTCACGATATCTTTCGATCAATAAATGTAGTAGAGTGTAAATATTTTTCTACAAAACAAGTATTCATTTTTTCTCGACTGGTATTATTATCATAGTAGCTCTCGTAGGTGTTTTATAGTGGGGAAGCCTTCAGAATAATTTGGAAACTGGTCACACAAATAATTGTTGAATTATGTTATCAGTTGTTTGAGCCACTGTCGCGAACTCTAACATTTCAAATTGTGGACTCAGATTAGTTTGCACAGTATAAGGATTATTAGATAATAACAATTTTTCACCGGTGTTTAAATTCATGGAATAACCAAATTCGAACGAAGACCGAAATATATAAACAGGAAAAATTTGTCCCATAAAATACTTGCAGTGCATTGTTTCGATTTGAAACAAAGAAAAATAAAACAGTTGGTTGAGTTCAGGGTAATCGCCGAACGAAAACAATTGTCAAGGAATATAAAATAATAAGGAAAATTTAATTATTACTAGATGGACCCAGAACAAGGATCGGCGTGAAGTATCAAAGTTGGGGTAATTGCGAAGGTAAAGCTCAGATAATAACCGAGTGGAACGTGGTACTCATTTGTTCGAGACTAATAAGGGTTTAATTCGGATGGGAATATTGATTTGCCACAACCTAGAGAAATAACTTTCTGAATCCTTCCCTTAAACGTATTATAGGAGATATTGTTCTCAGAAAAGAGTTGAGGTAATACCGATTCACGGGCAACATACCTTTTCTAGGATTAATTTTGGTAGTATCCATATATTATTGTGATAATACCGACTTACCAGCAATACAAGTATTGTCTATTTGAGTTTTCCAGACCGACAACTATATTATGTGAAAAGAAACATTCTAAACCATTTTGAGGAATTGCCATAACCAAAATATGAATACAGCAGTTAGTTCAATACTTTCTACACGCTGTATTTACTGTGGAAAGCTCCTTCCCGTTTCAGGCATATAAATCATAGACTCAGAAGAGTTACGAAACAAAGTTTCAATGGTGGTGTAAAGACGGCTCTGTCTGCCTGCTAGAGTGAAGACAGATCTCGCTGTCTGTCTCTCTGTTCAAATAGTAGCATCTGGCGTCCAGTATCAAATATTGTAATTAAAGCCTACAGTCTTATGAAGAGTACAAAAAGTGTCAAAACACCAGACCCCTGGCCATATCGTATCTCTATCTGTTGCTACCCTAGTGCGTGGAGAAAACCACTAAAAAGTTGAGATAGGAACATATTTCCTGTATAGTACTTTGGCGTCATGAGTAACGTACCCTTCTGGGGACCGTTTTAGCCGTAGAATGTCCGACTCTAGTCTAGTCAATTTGATTATTGTGCTTTTTTCTATAATCCATGATATTTTATCTTCCCTCTAATGACTGTGATCGTATCATATGGATACTATGGAGGATATTTCTTGTGAATTTTTTTTCGAAAATACGAAATCAATTATTGAATAGATAGTGTTATAAAATAAATCATTTGATTCTTAAGTATTCAAGTTATGAAACAAATTATTCCAACCAATTTTAGATAATTCTGATTTCAGTAACTCATGTTCAACTTTACAAAAATCGCGAGAGTTGTGCTTTTTTATTGGTGGATTTATGGATATTGACTGAGAAATCTAAAGTATAATGCTTTTTTTCTTCTGGAACTGATGGTGAAGTATACTTTTTGCATACTATTATTGAGAATCAGATCAATAGTGTTACCAGACAAATTATAGAAAGTCTGAGATAGATTGGAAAAGTATTAGTGACGTTTTTAGAAAATTAACCAATTCGATTGTTTTTTTATTGATTCCTAGAGATTTACCAGTTTTCAGTTGTTCCTCTTGTTCTTTCTCAATTATTGATAGCATGGTATCGCTGATTTCATTCTGATGTTAATTTCTGTACAGTATCATCAAATTACAATATATAATGCGGATAATTTGAAGAGATTGAATTTTCATGTTACGAGCTCAAGCTGTCATCTTGAAGAATCGTAAAATCTTCATTTACATATATTGGAATTTTCAGTTCAATTTTAACACGTCTCGATAGCGATCATCGCGTGGGAACCTGGTGATATATACTTAATCATGGAATAGCTCGATCTCTAATGTATTACTTGATTCTGATGTCTATGTAAATCGAGATTTTCAGTTGAAGATTGGATATACGGACAAACTCAAATACAGCAATAAATGTTGTGGTGATAGTCTATCAAATTGAAAGGACTAAAATTATGCAATAAATACTCAGTAGCTCATTCCGCACATTGCTAAGAGGTAAGTTGATAGAATATCAATCATCCTGCTGAAATGCAATAACACAGTGAAAAATATATTTCAGTCAGGTGAAGATATGAAGAATGGACATGAGACCATCGCAATAAGATGATTTGGGAAGTAAATGTTCCTTTTTTTGGAATATTGGTACTTTTGACCCCTCACACAAACTTTGCACTAAAACGGTTCTGAGGACCCGAATTTATTTCGCAAAACTACTTTTATAAGCATAGTTGTAGAGTTCAGCTTACAGAAAAATGAAAAATCGTACATATTTGTTTGTACCGCAAAAATAGAGTGATGGATGATTCAGGTTTACTTCTTAATTTGTAAGAATATTGGATTGAAATGCAGGGTGTTATGTAATAAGTGTCCGATATTTCACAGGGCGATTCCTCAATTATTTTTAAGGTGAAAAGTTCATATAAGCATGGGTCCGCGAGGCCTTCATTTTTGATATACAAGGTGTTTATTTTTTTTAAATAAAGTCGGAATTGGTATTTGGGGATTTTTTAATATGATTAATTCAAATTTGATCTTAGTTTGGGCCTAAATTTTAGGAGGGTGTCGCCTACAGGTCTTCGTCTCTTTTGGGAAGTCACAACTTTGTAGTGCATGTATGTATCACATTTTCTACAGGAAAAAGCGATTTCTCTATCATTTTAACGTGAAAAAGGTATGCTTTTAAAAAGTCGCTACAAGCAGCCGTTTTCGAGATATTTTAATTTGAATTAATCGATGCATCCAATCTTCCTCTTATTGATTCGCGAACTCTTTGAAAATGAGAGTATCAAGTAGGCTAGTAAGTTTATTTCAATGGTTTTTTGGGCTGTCATGTCATGTCATGTCTTGACGCATAGTGAAATAGTTTAATTTATTATTATTGTGATTATTTGTTGAAATAATAGTTTAAAAAAACAAAAAAACACGCTTTTATAGAAAACCAAACTAAAAAATTGAAAATAAGAAAAAAATTTATTTTATTTAAAAAAAAGCGTGGGGTGCATGGTATCGCATCGGCCAACAATTACCTGTGATCTGAGACATTTCTTACTTGACTGCCCCAGGTGTGTCATGTACTATATAATGAAGAATATCACCAACTTTTGATTTTTGCCTTACAATACACTCTATTAAAAATGAAAAAATAACGTAAAAATATTTTTTTGATACGTCTTATACTTTCCGAGATATTCAATTGTTTAGCTAGGCGTGCGACGACGCGGAGTCATTGGCCGCTGTGACGTCACTTTACAACGGTCGGTTAGGGCGTGCTTTGCTTCCAAGCTGTGTGTATGAAGTTTGCGTCGAAAATTGATAAAAATGTCGAATGGAGAAACTAGGAAATCGTGTATTGTGCCAAAGTGTTTAAATAAAACTACTAACGCACCCAAAAAGTTGTTTTTTATTGTTGCTTTCGAACCTAAAAGTCGAAAGAAATGGATGCAAATCATGATGTTCTGGGGTGATTCTGCATTTCACTGTACAAATATCTCTTTTTACTTTTACATATCCAATAACGTCGTCGCCGAAGCTGTTTCTAGCCGATCTAAAATAAACGTAAGTTGATCTGATATATAAAAAATAAAATAAATGAAAATGCACTTATCCACCATCAATTAAAGAGGAAATTAATATAAGAGGTTTTTCATCTTAGCTTAATAATATTTAATAGGTGTAGTCGCGTCCATCCTAATAATAACCTACTTTTGAAAAAAATATTTCATGGGTTCAAATTTTAAAAAGTTTAAAATGTTCAGGTTATGTTTACTTTGTCAATTTTTTGTTACATTACATATTAAGAATATACAAGATGTAAGTCATGACCCAAACTTTGTAGGTAAAATAATACAGTATTGTTATTAATAAGTCCCACCCTGTTACAAATACCTACGTATTCTTCCTTCTCAGGAATTTAATGTCAAGTAAGATGTTCATAGTAACAATATGACGTATGACGTACATTTATAAAACACTAGTAATGAGAAATATGTACTTATAGGGATCAAAAAATGTATGATAAAAAGTAAAATGTTATTAAGTAATACTTACTTTTGCATTTTTACTCCTCGCATTTCGGCGGCCAAGAAATCGGAGTTATTCGAAAAATAGTGGGCAACCATCAACCGGTTATTTTAGGCAAGTTATCAGATTGTCCTTTTTCAAAACCGTCATCCATATCTAATATTATACTTATAACACATAAAAACTTAAGTTAAAAACGTTATTGTGGTCGAACAACCGATAGCAAAGCAATGATTGAGTGTACGGTGAAAACGTTGCGTTGTAAAATGATGTCACGCGAGCATGGCGCGCTCGCCCGAAATATTTGAATAGAACGAAAACTAAAATTGTCGTAACTTCAACACTACTCGCTTGATTGAAATGAAATAAAAACAGGTGTATTTCTAAACATTCAGGCTACACGGTCATAAAGTTTCAAGTCATCCAACAGACCCGGTGACATTCTTCATCATTGATACCATGCACCCCACGCTTTTTTTAAATGAAATAAATTTTTTTCTTATTTTTAATTTTTTTAGTTTGGTTTTCTATAAAAGCGTGTTTTTTAGTTTTTCAAATTGTTATTTATTTCCTACTTTTTAGTTTGGTTTATTTATAAAAGCGTGTTTTTTTAGTTTTTTTTACTATTATTTTTATTATTTTTTTTGCAAATTAAAAAATTATCAAATTAGTGTATTGTCATCGGTCCTCGATAAATCTACAAAGTTTGAATGAAATCTGACGGCTTAAAGTGGGTCAAAATCGCGCCCAAAGAGTCGGTTACAAACAAACATACAAGTGAAGCTAATATAAAGCGTGTAAAAATGGTAAACTTTGCCAATGCAGAGTATGTTGACGTACATTTTACAAGCAGACTTGCTAACAGAAATGCAAATGAGGCGAGACGTTTGTATCAGGAGCCTTATCCGAACCGCACAACTCCTACTTCAAAAACGTTTTCGAGAATTTACGCTCCGTTAAGGGAAACAGAAAGTTTTGAGAAAGCCAGTCATCTGTCTGTCTTATTAATGACTGTTTCTGTGCAGGAATTTTCCCTAATGCCCTGAAATTTTCTGTTGTTATACCCGTATTGAAAAAAAGGAAGGACTGATGATGTGAATAACTTTCATCCAATATCTATTGTTCCAAAAATTGGCAAGATCATTGAAATCATCGTCAAAAACAACTCTATAACTTCATGGAAATGCACTCTCTGTTTTGTCCAGGTCAATATGGTTTTAGAAAAAATATGTCCACAACAAAAGCTCTTCTCCAAGTAGTGTCGGACATTGTCGAGGGCCTTGAGGAAGGTAAACACTCACAACTTGAGTTGTGTGATCTTTCCAAGACCTTCGACTGTGTCTCACATGATATACTATTGGAAAAACTACACTGCTATGGCATCAGGGGCTTAGCTCCCAATTTTTCCGAATCTTACCTCAGTGAACGTTCTCAATGTGTCAGACTAAATGGTGTTCTATCAAATAGTAGGACAGTAAATCACGGTGTTCCCCAAAGCTCGGTTCTGGGCCCCCTTCTGTTTTTAATCTATATAAATGATTTATATTTCTCCATTCTTCCAACGAGAAGCGTTCTTTTTGCAGATGATACAACATTTATTTGTCAGAGTAATAATGTTGGCAATCTGTCCACGTTATCTAATAATATAATGGATCTAGCCAAAACCTGGTTTACTAGTAATAAACTTGAACTCAATTTGGAAAAGAATCAATCCATTCTTGTATCGTTCAAATCAAATCTCACTCGAGGTAGCTGTGTGAAATTACTTGGCATGCAACTTGACGATAGACTCAACTGGGGCCCTCATATCGCAGCATTAGCGAAGAAACTGTCTAGTATTACCTTTCTGATTCGATGTTTGAAATATATCGTCAGTATTAAAGTACTCAAATCATGTTATTTTGGTTTGTTCCATAGTCATCTGTCCTATGGTATTCTTATATGGGGTGAATCGTGCCACTCTCTTGAGGCTTTCATTCTTCAAAAGAGAGTGATCAGAGTAATGGCGGGAGCTCACTATCGTGAACATTGTCGTCCTCTCTTCATCAGTTATCAAATAATGCCACTTCCTACTCTATTTATATACTCATGTTTACTTGAAATTCATGAAACTAAACATTAATACTCGACTCAATCCGATGCCCATGGCTACACCACTTGCCATGCTGATCTAATTTCTACTCCTCGGTTCAGGCTTCAAATGTCACAAAATTACTCTCTGAGCCTTCATTTGTACAACAGATTATCTTCTAGGATAAGGAGTCTAGGTTTCTTTCAATTCAAGGTACAAATCAAGACTTTTCTACTGAAACATTGTCTTTATAGTGTCAATGAGTATCTTGATTTGAATAAAAATGAATTTGACACCCATGGAATGTTTTTATCCAGATAATTTATGTTATATTTATTGATTTGTTGAAAATATAAACAGGATGTTCATAAAATCAGATGTGGAATCATCTGCGACTGAAAGATAAACTTTAGTCACTATCTTCCATCGTCAAGATAACCTCTTGTGGGGTATTCATTTTTTAATTCACAAAAAATTCTTTCTATCAATATTCGATTGAGAATGTTTCCCTTTTCAACGTTATATTTATGTTCTTTACTCTGTGTATTTACATTTTATATATATATATATATATATATATATATATATCCCTTCTGTTCTGTTCTGACGTTCTACTATTACTTATGTATATTGTAGAGAAATAGATACTTCTACTTCTACTTCTACACATCGGATGGTAAAAACCCCAGAAATCGGAAAAGCAGTTCTCAATCAGGTAGGAGAACACCCGGAAATGAGCTCCAGAAAAATAGCGCTGACGTTAAACATTTCTCATGTTCTGGTATGGAACATTTTAATTGATAATCTGTTATATCCCCACCATATTCAGAGAGTTCAGGCATTACTCCCTCGTGACTTTCCGTTACGTAACAACTTATATCGTTGGTTTCTCCAATGCCTCATTCAAAATCCTTTATTTGAAAATCAAATCCTGTTCACCGACGAAGCAAATTTCTCATGCAACGCTATACGAAATTTTCACAACAATCATTTATGGTCAGAGGAAAACCCCTATGCGATACAGGCATCCCATTTCCAAGACCGGTTTTTTATTCCGGGAAGATCAAACGGAGAGAGATATCGTCATTTTCTTGAAGAAGATTTGCCTATTTTACTGGAAGAAAAAAAAAATTTTCAAACGAAAATCTGTTCAGCTATAAGATGGAAGAAGTATTCAAATTGCTAGTCAGTTTGTTTTTATTGGGAGAACAGCATTGTTTTTATTCGGAGAAGAGCATTCACCACCTTGGTGAAACTGGAAATCATTTCTTGTATTCCAGAAATTTTTTCAGTGAAAACCGTCTATCACAAAAAAATTTCTCATCTGTTGTAATTTCGGACAGTCAATGATTTCCATCTGAATTGAAAAAATTGGAATGAGCCTACATAATCGAAAAAACTATGACTATCCGGCATTCATATATACCACCTGATTAGCCAAAAATTACAATTTTCATGAAATCGTTTGTGTTTTTGAATGGCACGTTTTCCAAGATTGGAAAATCCTCATCCGATTCATGCTGCCAACTTCATAGGTTTGTATAATTCAAACTTTTTTGATGCCAATGAAACAGCTCACATTGACCTAGTTCCGAGAACAATATTATTCGCTGCCTTTGTTTACGGCCTGATCTACGCGATCTACATGACCGTCGTCGTATGTCTTGGAGCGTCTCAGATTAATATACGCTATTAATTGAATTTGAATCCGATTTCAGAGGCGTCTCCACAAATCACAAATTATTTCTCATTTGAGTCTGGCGATTAGAGTTGAAGTTGTGAAGTGTTATTCTTGGTGTTGTGAGTGATACAGTTGAACAAAATTAGGGGCCGAAAAACCGAATACGTAGCTTATAAGATAAGATAAGATAAGATCTTTATTTTCCAGTAGACAACATAACATCGCATGGGAAGAGTCATACACTTAAATCTAGGTAAATATAAAAACATAGAAACACACAACAATTCCAAAATTCAGAATTTCAATTTTCAGATAAAACCAAAAAGCTGAAACCACAGGTTTGAAGTAAAAATTATCAACCTCAATTAAAATTGTCCTAAGAACATTCTAAAAGAAACATGACGACATAAACTCTTCAACACTATACAGACACTTTTCAAGGAGAAATTCTCGCAATTGTATTTTGAATATTTTAATACATTTACTTTCTTTTATATATTTTGGCAGTTTATTAAATACCCTGGGCGCCATAGAGGGAGGAGAGTTGAATGAAAAGCTAAATTTATTAAAAGGTACCTGAAGGTCATTTTTTGTTCGGGTATCAAATTTATGTCTGACTTTGTTGGTACTGAATAAAGTACCTCTATTCTCAAATGAGTAAACAGAGAGTTCAAAAATAAATAATGAAGGAAGTGTTAAAATTTTATGGTACTTGAAGACATCCCTGCAACTTGTACGGCCCGATATACCAACGAGAGAACGCAAAACTCGCTTTTGGGCAATAAAAACATCGTGTGAGGATACAGATAAACTTAAGGCTAAGATGCATAACTTAAGGCTAAGATGCATAACTTGTTGAAATCAATCGTTCTAGTACTACAGGCTTTACGAGGAAACTAATCTACATATTGAAGACATAAAGCTGACAAAATTGTAAAAATGAAAAACTTTTCAAAGGCAAAGTTTTGTTCAGATGCTCTGAAAAAAATAATATTTTTTTAGATGTGTTATGTAAGTTGTTATAATCTCATCTGATGAGCGGTAATTATAGACTCAGAAGTTTGTCATGCGACCAGTTCAGTTTGAACACAGAATAACTTACCTCACACATCTAATAAAACATTTGTTCCATTTTAGTATATTTGAATAAATGTTGGTGTTATACCTATTTATTTCATTTTTACCCCCTCAATTTTCGTGATTTTGGTATGGAATTCATTATGCTAGACCTCAAATACCGTAGGATATTAATTTTCAAAAAAAATTGTCGGAACATTAGTATAGTTTTCCCAATATCAATTGCAGAAGCATAAAAAAGTCTTGCGGCGAAATCCTGTGAGCAGCAGTGGCGGAGATAACTAATTTTATTTAGATATTTTAAGAGTTTGAAAATACTTCATAAATAATGAAAAATGAAAAAAAATTAAAGACAAGCTTTTATTTATACAAATACATTAAGAAATAAAAATAATTTCTCTAATTGTTTGATGTAGGTTATTATCATATCCTAAAACGTATTTCGATCGGCACACACCAAGACCATAGACGCTACTGGTTTTTAATCTTTCAGAGCTATTAAAACACAAATATAACGCGTGATTTATGACCTCCCATCGTAGAAACACCTGCCAGCATCGATGTCCAACTCGATTGGCCCAGACGAATGGGGTGTACAATAGACAGCCGCCACTCGAGCCCACGTTGACTATCGGCTCTTTTGATCTACCGTTTGCCGACGGAAAATGTTTACGAGTAGTACAGATTATTTTTCGTTCCGTTTCTTCGCATTTGACCTCCCATCGTATAGACACACCTGCCAGCATTGATGTCCGACTTGATTGGCCCAGACGAATCGGTTGTAGAACAGACAGCAGTCACTCGAGTCCACGTTGACCAGCGGCCTCTTTGTGCCGACGGCGACTGTATACAAGTAGTACAGATTATTTTTCGTTCTGTTTCTTCGCATATACGCTCGTGTTAGCGAAGTGAGTTTTCATTTGCTCCCTATAGAAACAGCTTCTGCAATTGATATTGGATGAACTATAAAAAAAAACATCCATCTTGAATTTCGAAAAAAATCCATAATCACTCCTATACGAATGAAAACATAAATCACAAAACTTCATCGAATTCTCGAATTCAGACATGTAATTCATAATTTATTGCGATCCCAATAATGCCCAGATAATAATTTTGGATAGAATGGGAACATAAATCAGAAAATGTTGCCGCCATCTTTTAATTTTGACCTAATATCTTCAGCCCCAGTTACTCTTGAGAATCAATTTCAAAGGGAGAACGAAACACACCCTGTGTATCATTTGAAATTACTTAGTTTTTTGCAATACATTTTGACTCTAGCATTGAGTTATTGAAAATTAATTTACATGATGAGGAAGAAATTCGACTGTTTCTTATGACGCGCTAGTGTTTGCCCTTAATGAAAAATAATTGAAACAGATGTTCGAAATAAGAACCTCGACTTGCAATACAACCATTAAGTCTTCTCCTCATCGACTGCGGCACACGTTCAAAAATTCCTTCAGTGTTGCGAATGACATTATGATTATTCATAATTATTTTCCTCAATTTATTTGAATCGACAACTGATGTCGCATAAACAACTGAGTCGAGGAGAAAGAAAATGCGGCCCTATGAGATGATCACCGAAAATTCCCGCCCAGACGTTCACCGAAAACTCCTGCTGAAATCCACTTTCTGCATTAGTATGGGGATTCTCGTAGTCCCAAGAATGATTGTTATGAAAGTTCATGATGGCATCCCGTGAAAAACTTGCTTCATGAGCGAATTAAACTTCAGACGTAAAATTGGGATAGTTTACAATTTTCAGAAGGAACCACTGACAGAAATTCAATCGTCTAGGAAACTCTATCGGTAACAGTGCCTGCACCCGTTGCTTGTGGTATGGATACAATAAATTTATATGCAAAACCTCCAAACAATTCGATAACTGACATTGAATTGTGAAGCTAATTTTCGGGTACTTGTTGAAGAATTGCCGTCAACTTCTTGAAGAATTACTTCCTCCAACGGTGGTGTCATCATTGTCCAGATGGGTGTGCGCAGAAGGTTACCTGATTGCTGTTTATGGTAAAAATCATTGTACGCCACTGTTTTTATCTAAATTTGATATTTATCAGATTGAATAATTAAAAATAAAATTTTCTTGGAATGTATGATCTTGAAAAATTTTGTTGGTATATTTTTCGACTGAGGACCCTAACACTGGAACTGACTACTTTATGGATATGTTTGATTTCTATATAAAAAATATATCTCCTTTGAAAATTGAAAAATCGCCTGCCTGTTGGTTCAATGAAGAATTATCTAACATGCTTCGAGCACGCTCTGATGTCACAAAAGATCAGGTTACATTGGATGATTATGAACTCCTACGTAAAAATTATAGAAATTCCATCAAGGATACCAAAAGATTATCGAAGGAATTTTTTTTAGAAAATTCCCCGAATATTAGCAGAGACTCCTGGAGATTAATCAACTACGAGTGTAACAGAAAACCATATCGGAATTTGAATTCAATTGATATTTTATCAATATTGGGAATAAGCTGATCGCTTCTCTGCCTCAGGCAAATCACGAACCTTCTGAATACTTGATAAATCCTAGTTCACCTGTCAATGCTTTCTCATTTTCTCCTGTAATACCCGAGGGAGTGATGGGTACAATCGAGTCTTTGAAATATTGTCTTATGAGAGGTCACAGTGCGTTTTGGTCGAAGGCACTAAATGAGTACTGATGAAAAACATTCATAGTGTATCTCAAGGTTCTGTTTTGGGTCCATTCCTATTCATTCTGTACATCAATGATTTATATTAAAATATTCCACTGAAAAAATGCACCCTTTCTGCTGATGGCACCACTCTAATAGAGCGAAACAATAACTCAGAGGCATTGATTAACTTTTCCGAACTCACCGTGAAAATAGCCAATGAATGGTTCTGCTCTAATAAGCTCGTGCTCAATTTGGCAAAATATCGAAGTCTCATTATGTCTTCAAACTCAGCGTCAACAGGAGATGAAAGTGTCAAGTTACTTGGAATATCCATTTGATGACAAACTTAATTGGATGTGTCAAGTGGATAACTGTCGAATGAATTGTCAAGTGTCACGTTCTTGATTCGCAGATTAAAAAACCTTGTTAGTGCAGATACTTTCAGATCCTGCTATTTTGGACTGTTTCACTGTCATATGACATAAAATTGTATTGTGGGGAAACTTCATCCATTCAAACATAAAATTTGTTTCAGAAAAAAGAGTTATTCGAATAATATCAGGGGCGGGTTACAGACACCACTGCCATGCTCTATTTATTGATCTCCAGATCATGCCTCTTCCCACCGCTTACATATACGCCACTATGCTTGAAATTCACCAAAACAGATGACATTTTGCTCTACAATCGGACAGTCAACAACACCTAACAAGGTCGGGAAACCACTTGAGAACGCCAAGATATAGACTTTCTGTTTCACAGAAAAATTCATTGCATACAAGTATATACAATAAATTGCCTCTCGAAATAAGAAATATGAACTTTCACGAATTCAAAGGTGTAATGATATGTTGTCTACTGAAGAAAAATTTTTACTCGGAAAATGACTTTTTAACCCTATCTCTAGGTTTTCAATGTGTTCGTCATGTCAACTTTTTTATATCTACCTCTGTACGTTTACAATGACTTTGTTCTGTGTGAACTTTTGTTTTTGTTTTCTTTTCTTCCTGTGTTGTTAATCTGTTGTAAGACCTAGTCATGCACTTTTAATTCTACCTGAGTGACCTGCTACAAATGTATCATAATATGTAAACGTGGTCAATAAATTTCTCTCTCTTTCTCTACATGCGTGTATACGACTTACCATATGTGCCTATATATGCATATGTGTATGTACAATCCCTCTCCAATATAAATATTATTGCTATTCAAAGCTTCTTGAATTTAAGAACAATTTATACTCCTAACAATATTATGAGAAGTGAAGAAACAAAAGAATCTCCGTTAACATATATGTAAATGTCCCTATTAATTTTGAGTTTTTATTTCTTCGACAAGGAAACCTAGTGTTTATTGCCCTGAAAATGATTTTATTGAAGTCGAAACGTCGGCAAAGAATCAATAGTGATTTCAGTTATAAGACCTTACCCCAACAAAATTTACAATTGAAAACTTTCTTTTTTTTTTCTCTTTTCTTTTCTACTGTTAGGTTGAAAAACAGAGAGAGCGTGCATCAAGCACACTCAACTGACACCTTGTCTTTTTTCCAGAATCAATTTTGTATATTTAGTATACTGTATCTTTCTATTTTATTTCTTTGATAATGAAGACCTTTATTATTATTATTATACCTGTGTATGTACATTTTTATTACATTCATTGCATAAACTCATACTATGAACAAATTCTTGCTTCTGGCACTCGCACTGAGTTGATATTTCATTTCTTCAGAAAACATAACTTTTGTTTCGACTTTGCAGACAACATTCTCAAACTACATAAATTCATAACAATTACGCCTAACAGGCAAATAAATCTTCCGGATGATGAGCAATAAAACTCTTGAAATATCAGTTGGGGATATGATGGAGAGCATCAATCCATTAATATATAAACCACTAACCTTGTTGTCTGCCCATTTACAACTTGTCTCTCATAAATCTGCTAGATTGCAAATTTATTTTTAATGCTCTTAATTGCATGCTGTGCGTGTTTGAAAACGATCTGTTTAACTGAAAATTTAGCACCATTAATTGCATTTTGATGCTGAAAAACGTCCTCTCAACGCATCACCTGTTAGTCTTGCCGATCAGAAATTATCGGCGCTTATAAATATCTCACAGAATAAAAACTTTTCAACAAAAAATTAAACCGACGAAATACAGAACTGAAAAATAAAAAATAAAATAAACCTTCTTAGTCTCAGTAACTAAGCTCCTCAACTAATGTAAGTAACTAATTTTGAGTCGGCGCCAAACAAACAAGCAAATGAATTAGGTAAGGCGTAAAATGAAAGCATCGAATTGCGCGGTGACATTCTGATAATTTTTTTGAAGTAATTTAATGATGTTCGTTGATTGTTTGTTTGGCGCCGACTCAAAATTAGTTACTTACATTAGTTTAGGAGCTCAGTTACTGTGACTAAGAAGGTTTATTTTATTTTTTACTTCTCAGTTCCGTATTTCGTCGGTTTTATTTTTTGTTAAAAAGTTTTTATTTTTCAATTTTTCATGGCTAAAATATACTAATCACTACCTACCTGTTTTTTGATTACTTCCGAAATACTTACTTACCCACCTTACTTCAACTATATTATTATTATTATTAAAGGAAAAAGTTATGGAGCTTGCCCGCACCCCTGGGCCACCCTGTATGTGATATTACGTTACATGCGGTGAAATACGATGAAACATGTGAATCTCGCAGTTCTATGACAACATTGTCCAATACTAGTTTGAATTGCTGACTCCGTTAAAATTGAATTCACCAAATATGGGAACTAATGAGAACCATTCTTAATGAAGAACCAAGTCACTGAAATGATAAATACGATGAGGTATTATTTCTATTATCTAACTCATTCGATAATCTTTCAATTTTTCATGCCTATGACTAATGAATTTCCAGATCGATTTCATAATTCGTCTGGCAATAAAATAATGTCAGACCGTCAATGAGTGCTGCGGATATTTCCTACTACATACAAAATTCGATGACGGCAGTTTAGCCTCAGGTGTATTACTCACGGGTCAAGACACGAAGATGAGCTTGTATATTTTTTATGCACGTTGAGGGATCCTGTTTGGGTCATTTCTATTTATATACGTTCCATAAGTCGAATAATTTTCCTGCTTATCATTTTTATATCTGGGATGATAAATCTCGAACATTGTTGGAACGGTGTCAAAAATATCAAATGCGATTACCGACGATGATGTAACTGGATAAATAATAATGTAGTGGAGAAGCATTAGACAACAGATAAGTTGAATACATAAGTGCAAATGTGAAAGTTTTGATTGATCACTTTTGATTTTCCAGCCGATCTTTACAGATAAACCTTTGAGCTATTATTTATAGAAATAATATAAATTTATATTTCCACTGAGGTGTCACTTACTTTTTCTTCTGATACGATCGTCGATTATTACCTCCTGGAATATATAAATCATTTGGAATAGGTCGAATGGTAATCGAATTGAGAGCTCCGTATCAAAAAGAAGAAGAGAGGAATGTCTTTCTGAATTCTGGTTCTTACCTTCATATAAGAACAATCACTCCTATCATTATTATAAAAAGAAAGGAAACAAAATAATTTCCTGTAAACCCTTGAGTAAACGGGTGAGAAGTAGTGACACATAAAATCTTTTTAACAAAAAATTAAACCGACGAGAATAAAATAAACCTTCTTAGTCTCAATAACTAAGCTCCTGAACTAATGTAAGTAAATAATTTCGAGTCGGCGCCAAACAAACAAGCAACTGATTAGGTAAAGTGTAAAATGATGGCATCAGGATGCGCGGTGACATTTTGATAATTTTTTTTAAGTAATTTAATGATCTTCGTTGATTGTTTGTTTGGCGCCGACTCAAAATTAGCTACTTACATAAGTTTAGGAGCTTAGTTATTGAGACCAAGGAAGTTTGTTTTCTGCTTTTCAGTTCCGTTTTTCGTCGGTTTAATTTTTTGTTGAAAAGTTTTTATTTTTCTATTTTGTGTGGCTGAAATCTACTAATTACTACCTCGGTTAACAGACCAAAATTCGGAGGGTGAACGATCAATATCATCCATTTTGCTACCCTTAGGGAAAGTGTTTTTTTCAAATTTTAATGGACCAACTTCGAAGTAAAGCCTATCCAATGAAAAGAATCATCAAAATCAAACTACTATGCGAAAAGTTATGCGTGGTCATACATACAAAAAATATATGCGTGGACTAGAAAACCTACTCTTTTTTTATATCGTCGGTTAAAAAAACTTTTCAACAAAAAATTAAACCGACGAAATACGGAACTGAAGAGTAAGAAATAAAATGAACCTTCTTAGTCTTAATAACTAAGCTCCTAGAGTAATGTAAGTAACTAATTTTGAGTCGGCGCCAAACAAACAAGCAAATGAGTTAGGTAAGGCGTAAAATGATGGCATCGAGTTGCGCTGATAATTTTTTTGAAGTAATTTGATTATTTTCGTTGTGAGAAGTTATGCGTGGTCATACATAAAAAAATATACGCGTCGACTAGAACACCTCCTCTTTTTTGATTTCGTCGGTTAAAAAAACTTTTCAACAAAAAATTAAACCGACGAAATACGGAACTGAAGAGTCAGAAATAAAATGAACCTTCTTAGTCTTAATAACTAAGCTCCTTAAGAAATGTAAGTAACTAATTTTGAGTCGGCGCCAAACAAACAAGCAAATAAGTTAGGTAAGGAGTAAAATGATGGCATCGAGCTGCGCTGATAATTTTTTTGAAGTAATTTGATTATCGTCGTTGATTGTTAGTTTGGCGCCGACTCAAAATTAGTTACTTACATGACTTTAGGAGCTTAGTTATTGAGACTAAAAAGTTCATTTTATTTTTTACTTTTCAGTTCCGTATTTCGTCGGTTCAATTTTTTGTTAAAAAGTTTTTATTCTTCAATTTTTTATGGCTGAAATCTACTTAATACTACCTACTTGTTTTGATTACTTCCAGAATACTTACTCACCCACCTAATTCCAATAATGACCAGTTAAATAACATGATTATCCACTTTTACTATTTGTTGTAATATACATTATTTATGTTGTTCTGGTTAGTTTATTTCATTACTTTGTATATCATTTCATCTTCTCATAGAATATAATGATTGTGAGGGATGTAGGAGAACAAAAATAATGAAAATAGCGATCTGTCATTGTCAACTACATATGTGTGCCAATGTTCACAAGTGAAAAATCACTTATTCCCTATTTTTCTACCCGTAAGGGTGGATAATTCCATCCGAAATGCAAATATGATGACTATGAGGTAAACCCAATATTTAAAAAAAAAAACACCCAAATCGAATAACCCAGTACAAAGTTATGCCTGATAGAATGGAACCAATTCAGAGGGTAGGATCAATATCCTTCATTTTGCTACCCTTAGGGGATTTCATATTTCAAATTCGAATGAAACCAACTTTGAAGTACACCCTATCCACTGAAAAAATTATCGGAATCAGACGTCTCAGTAAAAAATACGCGTCGACTAGAGAACCTCCTCCTTTTTGGTTTCGTCTGTTAAAAAGAACGGCTTGGGTCTGAGATACCCGATTTTTTTTTCTGAAAATCACTAAAATCTAAATATTAAAACTACAAACTGTTTTTATTCACTCTCTATATATAAATATATTGTAAATTCGTTAGTATTACATACAGGGTCTGACAAAAGATAAAATGTCTGAAAAAACAAAAGGTCATGTATAATGAAGTTTTACAAAAAAACAAAGAGTTAATTTCAAACACAATCTGGACAGGTTTGTTTGGAATGCTACATCCAAATATTTTTTTTACAAATATAACAAAAAAAAATGTTTTCCGATTTTTGCAAATGGCGCATCTTTGATATTGTCTATCTTGTGGAGTTTCGGGCTCATCTATGTTTTGTCCACTCAACTTTGCTGCTTTTAGTCTTATAAGCCTAGGAATATGTTTGTTCGTAGCTCTATTTTTTAGCTGTTCCATAACTTACTTCAGCCCAAGTTCTTTCAGATATTTTCTCCTAGAAAAAACCCCGCACCAAATTCATAATTCTGGGATGTTGTAGTACAAGTCACTAGAAGTTACACGTGCAAGTTTAAATTCGTTTCTATGTCTAGTTTCGGAGATACGAATTTTTGAAAATCATAAAAATGGCTGTTTTACTAAAACATAGTAAGGTTCACTTATACAAAAGTTTTACTTTTTAGATGATTAGTAGCTGAATAATAGCATTGCTGGTTTGAAGGAAGTCAAATGACATGTCAGTCAGTCGGTCGTTACGACAAAAGAAGCGTCCTATTATACAGGTCGGGTCAAAAATAGCGACAATTTAATATATTTCGCCAATCCTTAGTGACACTGAGCATCTTTCATTAAAAATATCTTTATTAGGAGTCTTTTCTTATGACACAAATATTTTCTATGGAAGTTTCATCTTTCTTCCAAAATACTTATTGTTTTAAAAATATTTGTTTTTTATACTTAATGTTTTTAACATTAGTCACTTAAAACAGCCTTTTTGCGACAATAAATCCGCTTTGAAGCCGAAACCACTTGACGACGACTTATAGTAATTGCTCAATATGATAAGCTACAATAACATTTTATGCGGGGGTATTTACAGATATGAGTCGAAATAGGTTTTTGCACCTAATATATATGTATGTTAATTACTCTTGAATGAATCTGTCAATTAGAATCATATTCTTCAATTATACTCAAAAATAAATTACCATACATTTGTGTGAGTTTCATCAATTTTCTATGTGTGGTTTTTGAAATATAAATATTGAAAATTGATATCTTATGGAACATATTATCCAATCTTATTTCTTGATGAAATAAATATGATCTTGTGGCGCAATATAATTGCGCCGTTAAAAACCGCATGACCATAAACCGTGTGACTATTAACGGCGTGGCTATTGGCACGTTGGTATGCGGTTTTCCACGAAAATTCGGTGTCCAGATCCATATAAGTCGTACTCTACGCTTTGTGAAGATTCCACGAATATCTATAAATAGTAATTATGAGCCCTCCCCAACGTGTCAATAGCCACGCCGTTAATAGTCACACGGCTTTTGCTCATGCTATTTTTAAAGGCGCAATCGTTTTGCGCCGCAAGATCATATTTATTTCATCGAGAAATAAGATTAGATAATATTCTCTATAAAATATCAATTTTCAATATTTATATTTCAAAAACCAAACATAGGAAATCAATGAAACTTTCGCTAGTGTGGGGTGTGGGGTAATTTACTTACTTCTTAAGTATAACTGAACAATATGATTCATATTGACAGCCCCATTCAATAATAATTAACAAACACATATATTAGGTGCAAAAACCTATTTCAACTTAAATTTGTAAACACCCCCCGAATAAAATGTGAGTGTAGCTTTTTGTAGCTAATCATATTAACCAATTACTATAAGTCTTTCCCAAGTAGTTTTGGCTTCAAAGCGGATTTATTGTCTCAAAAAGGCTGTTTCAAATGATTAATGTTAAAAACATGAAGTATAAAAAACAAACATTTTTTTAAAACAATTAGTACTTTGGAAGAAAGTTGAATTTTTTAAAGAACATATTTTTGTAATAGCAATGACTCCCAATAAAGATATTTTTTAATAACAAAATGTTCAGTCCCACTAATGGGACCAATGTTAATGATTGGCGAAGTATGCTAAATTGTTGCTATTTTTGACCCACCCTATATTAAAGGCGGCTTCTTTTGTCTTGACGACTGACTGACATGTCATTTGATTTCCTTCAAACCGGCAAGGCTATTATTCAGTTACTTACCATCTAAAAATTATTTGGTTTGGATAAAACAGCCATTTCTATGATTTTCAAAAATTTATATCTCCAAAACTAGACATAAAACTAATTCAAACTTGCCCATGTAACTTCTAGTGACTTAATATCCCAAAAATTTATTCATGGCACTTACGGTCAGTAAAGAATAAAAAACTATCATTGGCCACCTTCTGGTGTTTTTTGAAACATTGTAGGAAGTTATAGTATTCCCAATATCAATTGCAGAAGCAAAAAAAGTCTTGCGGCGAAATCCTGTGAGCAGCAGTGGCGGAGACAACTAATTTTATTTAGATATTTTAATATCCTGAAACGTATTTCGATCAGCACACACCAAGACCACAGACGCTACTGATTTTTAATCTTTCAGAGCTATCTTAACACAAATATAACGCGTGATTTATGACCTCCCATCGAATAGACACACCTGCAAGCATTGATGTCCGACTTGATTGGCCCAGACGAATCGGTTGTAGAACAGACAGCAGTCACTCAAGTCCACGTTGACCAGCGGGCTCTTTGTGCCGACGGAGACTGTATACAAGTAGTACAGATTATTATTCGTTCCGTTTCTTCGCATATACGCTCGTGTTAGCGAAGTGAGTTTTCATTTGCTCCCTAAAAACAGCTTCTGCAATTGATATTGGATGGACTATAATAATTGTCACGATCTTGTGTTTTCGCAACCACGGCTCGGCAAGCTGTGCGCTGTGTCGCATTGCCACGTGGTCAGTTAATTCGTCGGGTGGGGTAACAGGAGGGGCGCACAGCAGTGCGTCTCTCTTGTTTATGTGGTATTATCATATCATTGCGTTCCTTGTTGCTCGTGTAGATTTCTATCTATAGCCCAGATAAAATGTTTCCGATACTTTATATGGTAATCATTTCTGGTTTGTTGTCTTCTCCCGTTCATTCATCTATCTCATCGTTATGATGTATAGTGAATAGTAAAACCACTGTTGTATTTTTCTTGGGTTCGTAAGCTACCAAAGTCATCTCTCTGGTGAAACCGTACATAGTGCTGGTCTTCGTAAAGTAAGGAATGTGAGATTTCAGGTTCGTTGTTGCGTAGAGTAACCACCATCGTCAATTTATAATTGTTTAGTAGCATTTGTGCTAATGGAATGGAGGTAAACCAGTTATCCATTGTGATATTTCTAGCAGAATTGTGAATTGGTTCTGTAATTCTCACAACTATATCACGATCTCGGAACGCTATAACATTCATCAATAGTTAGAATTTCTCTTGGGCGGTAATGCTGTCTGTATTTAAGGTTCACTTCTTCAAATAGTTCTCTGATTGGGGCGATTCTGTGAGTTCTTTTGGGCTCCTCACATGTAACCACATCATCAAAATGCAATTATCCTACGAGAAAAAAAAAACTTCTTCTGGCAATTACCTCGTGAAATATTTCTAGACCCGAACAATATGTGGCCCATAACTCAAATATATAGATGTCCGGTCACCTAAATATAATAAACCAATCAGCAATTCAATTTCTACAATATCTGTTTAACGGACGTCGTATGTATCTTTGTATAAATGCGATAGATTTATTAGTATAAACAACTATTTTTTGTAGTGTACTATTTGGAAAATATAATTCCCAAGTTCCTAGTACGCTCTTTGCATTTCCTGCAAACCCAATAACACCAGGTAATTTTCTGATCAAATCGTGTTGCCACGTTCTGACGATTTCAGGAAAACTATTCCATCGAAATTCGCCGTTTTTACCATAATAAAAGAGATGGCGCAGAGTACCCCGATGGACATTTACCTCTTCATTATTTATTTCTCCCTATACAGATCCATTATCTAGCTCTTGTTCTGAATCTGCATCATGATTAATAGTGATCTCTACATCTGCAGCCATCATCTCTGACCACTGTTTTCTCTGTCTGTTTTAAACTCATTTTTTTCATCAGTCATAAGCTCGTCAAATATGCCCTGCATCTCTTTCATAAGGATCCATTGTGACATCTATAAGATGCACAAATTAATAAATAATATTAAATATAGTTAAACGAAAAATACTTAAAAAAGGTACGGGTTGGGTCAATATACACCAATCGTCTATAACTGCAAAACGCGAATCGGAGATCGAACTTTTTCTCAACACGTCTGTTGGTTCACTTAAGTTAGGATGGTACCGTACTGGGGAGAAATTTACGTTCGGGAAGAGGGTGCGAGATGGGATTGGCGGTGTATACCAGACCCAACCCGTTTACTCAAGGGCTGACCCTATTATTTAAAAAAAAAACTCATTTCTTCGACGAAGAAACCGAGTGTTAAATTGGGTAAAAAATCCTTTTCTTTTCTACATATTATGTGCTATATAAACTATTCAGGGCCCTTCACATGTGTGTAAAGTAGAACCAGAAATCTAAGAAGGCCGTAAATCAATATTAGCCGACGACCCTCATTATTACCTATTGTTCGAAATATAGAAAAGCAATAAAAGTGTGTGTCCCTTCAAAGATTCCCAGGTCCGGATTGATATATCTCATGAAATAGTTTGTAATTTTAATAATAGTGGGCTCTCCATTATTTTCGGCTTTTGTTGACAGTTTATTTCATAATAAGAAATCTCGTAAGGTTGATTTAGAACTCTTGAATATGCTTAAATGTGTATAAATAATAAAATTTACTTACCTGGCCACCAGACTTTCAGTACTAATGAGCTATTAACGAGATTATAGTGATAATGTTCTTTTTGCGGATACAAAATAAATTACCTACAAGATTTGTAAAACAAGACTGTTCTGAGAACTGACCGCTTTCCAATTACAGAAATAAAAGGGGGAAAGTCAAACAACATTTAGTCATTACCTACCTAATATTCCGTTGTGTCAGTTGTGTCTATTTTAAAGTGTCTATTCGATTTTTGTGTCGTGAAAAATGTGGCGTCTATTGGCTCATCCTGAAGCTAGTACTTCAACTGGTGGTCGTAGTACCACTAGTCGACAAATGTTACACCCTCATGAGAAACAAATTATATTAAATGTTTATACTTCCCTTCTGGAATCTCCAAGGATCAAGCTGTGCAAGAAAGTGCTTCTTTAACAAAAACACGATTTTCCACAGCGTTTGAAATAGTAAGTAACCCTTTTTTAAAAAGAAAGAAACGAAAAAACTCTGGCGGTTCAAGGAAACTAGATGGCTGTGATGTAGATATAATTCGAAGAACAATATATGCCTTGTATAAAGAGCAAATTGTGCCTTCATTAGATATTTCAATGCAACGGCTTAAAAAGAATGAAACTGGTATCCAGTGTTGCGAAGATACTTTGAGGAAGTCTCTTTTACAAAACGGATTTAAATTTAAAAACTCACTAGTAGCAGAAAAATCATAATGAAATCTGTGCGCCTTGAGAAATGGAGATTTGAATATTCATTGCCAATAAACGAATTTAGAGAATATGGTAGAACAGTAGTGTATTTGGATGAAACTTGATTCGATACACACGATATTCCAAACAAAAGTTGGGTAGACTCATCTGACTTGTGCCAAACTAATGCGCCGTCTAATAAAGGAAAACGCATTACAATAATTCAAGCAGGAACCGAAAATGGTTTTATACCAAATACGTTGTCTTTATCGGCAAAGAATATTAAGGTTTCTTTAGTCGATTATCATGATGATACTACAGCCGAATTATTTGAAGACTGGTTCCAAAATAAGCTCATACCAAATATTCCACCCAACAGTATTATCGTCATGTCGAAGACTAGATAAAGCACCATGTTCAGATGACAACAAAGCTACTATACAAGAATATATGTTAAATGATGATATGTACTATGAGGAAAAGTACACAAAAAACAGTTACTAGAAGTTTTACGCAGTTATTCGATAAAAAAGAAATATTTTTGCGATTCATTGGCTGAAAGCTTGGGTCACACGGTGCTCAGACTTCCTCCTTATCACTGTATGTTCAACCCAATTGAACATATATGGCATCAGCTTAAGTCAGCAGTTCGAAGAAATAATACTTCTCCAACCTTAAGTTCAACTGTGGTAGCTCTTATTCAAACAGAAACTGCAAACATTCCTGATAGCAGCCGGGCCAAGTGTGTTTCCCATATTAAAAAGGTGGAAAAGTCATATATGTAAATAGCAAAAATTCCCAAAGAAAAGTTTATTATCAATTTGGATGACGACAGTGAAAGTGAAACTGATCTCCGTGCGTAATTTTGTTTATAAATACCTTTTATCGAGAAACTGAACTTTTTATAAAGTATAAAGTTTGACATTTTACATTAATTCATTATATATATATCATATATTATTATATATTATAATTATATATATATATATATATATATATATATATATATATATATATATATATATATATATATATACATTAGGGTGTGCCAAAAAACGACGATATTTGTTTTTTTTTTGCTCTCAGTCCAAAATATCTTAGAAGATGTCCCAACAAAGCTCCTGTTAAAAGCGGAGCACAAAATTCCAATTCTAAGAGGTCCTCCATCGAACTTGAAGTTTTTCCGTTTAAATAACATGGGAAAAAGGATTTTTTATTAGCTTTTTGTCCTGCAAACTGTGATGAAATTATTTAAAAAAAAAACGGATGAATGGACCTTCTTTATTATTAAATTTGGTACAAAAAATTCCATTGAGTCGAATTTCTATGTTCAATATTTGATTTGTTATATAGCTTTAAAATTTAAATTTCTGGTTTTTTGCATTTTTTAGCTAAACTGTAAGAGTAAGACAGAAATGTTAAATGACAAATTTCCCGTCAATTTTTTTATATCATCAATAACAACAAAGTTACAGGCTCAGGTATATTTATTTTTTCAAATTTTTGCTTTTACGAACTGAATATCGATAATTAAACAAAAAATTTGGTGCAAATTTGTTAACACATGCAACAAAATTAGGTGAGTATGATGTTTCGTAGTATCAAACCATAAAATTTACAGACTGAGTCTACTATTTTATAAAATATATTGATAAAGGATATTGAATATGATTAAAATATAAAAACCTTAGTCAATTTACGGCAAAATTTACCTTTGTGTTAACAATATTATTGTTAATTTTACGATTATTTATTGCATAAATGTTAAATAGATACAAATGAAAACATTATCGAAATAAATATCGAAATTACAGAATAAAAACGTATCAATTAATTACAAACTATTAGAAATTAATCTGAGAATCACTTACTTGCTTCAGTAGTTAGGGTAGAAATTAGAAATTTTTTTTCACTAACCAATCAAATGATAATTATATAGTTTTAAACGCATGAAAATATTTTCTTTTTATTTCTTATTGTAAGCAGTTACAAGTGTATTTTTGTTAAAGTTAAGAAGTCTTTTACGATGCTCCTCGACCACTTGCAGTAAATATTGCTTCTGTTCCTCACTTCGTGTCAAACAAACATTGTACTCCTGGATCAATGCAACGCCTCTTCCAGCGAGATCATTAACAACTTTTAAGTTTGACAGGACAAATTTGCACTGTTGATAATTTTGATCGAAAGTCCAGATCTCTGGATCCTTGTCCATAAAATCATGCTCCAGTTGAAACTGTTCAAATAAAAATAACGACCGCTGGCTCGCGAAATCGCTGATGTTCATCGATAATAATAAGCTTATATCTGTGACAGTAAACTTTTTGAAGTTCGATTGATCACTTTCAAATAAGCAATCGAGAGAATCACTGAAATTCTTCTCAAGTAATTTTTATGCAGGAGATTTTTTTCTAGCTTTGTGAACTTGCGTTTTTTGCCAGTCTTTGTACAATTTTTCGATTCTCACAATGGAGTGATGTGAATTGTTTACACGGAGCAAAAATGTATGCCATACTTCAACAACTTCACAAAGAACGAATGTGGAACTCTCGCGAATTCCAAGCTTTTTTGTTCGACGTATATAAAAAAAACAAAGATAAAACATCGCGCTTCACAGGTAATTTTGAACTATTTACATTTTTTGACTCAAAGCCAACTAAATTCATGTAGTTTCGTTGGTTTGTTTTTTCAGACATTGTTTTTTTCTATCAAAAAGATACACGCGTTGCTGTTGTGGCAATAACTACCTAAAGACTAACCTAAAAACCGAACCAATTGAATCAAAAGACAATAGAATCTACTAATTGAATCAATCAAGCGGTAAGTGATCAATGGCGCGGATATCGATGAATGTACAGAGGGCGCTGAAAGCAAGTTCTCAAAAAAATTTAAATTCAAATCTTCAATAGTCCAATAAGCTTAATTTTATTAAAAATTTTCAATAGAAAAATCATTTTCAGAATATTGAAATAGTGAGTAAAATATCAATTGAAGTGTAAAAAGCTAATATTAAAAATTATTGAACTAAAAATAACTGCAATTATATTGTGAATTGTATTTGCTTTTGATATCTTAATGATATTGTTATGTATTGTTCGAAATGGACCGTATATTATAATTTTTATTATTATTATTAGTTTGAATAGTATTTATTTCATGAAATAATGCTGCTTGTTTGCAAAAGTAATTTCTATATATTTTGTTCAATTAACATTGTCGCTATGGCAACCGCCATCCACTTTAAGGCACTGCGCAAGGTTGCCGGTTTGAACAATTAATCCAAAATTGATTTGTTGAAAATATAAACAGGATGATCATAAAATCTTTCTATCAATATTCAATTGAGAATGTTTCCCTTTTTAATCCAAAATATAATGAGAAGAAATAGAAAATAATCTTGGCCTCAACATATATTTTATGTCCTTTATCAATATATTTCATAAAATAGTTGAAAAATCATAAAAATATGACTGATTCTGTCTGTAAATTTTATGGTTTGATACTACGAAACAACTTACCTAATTTTGTTGCAAGTTTGATGTGTTAACAAGTTTGCACCAAATTTTTTGTTTAATTATCGATATTTCAGTTCGTAAAAGCAAAAATTTTAAAAAATAAATATACATGAGCCTGTAACTTTGTTGTTATTGATGATATAAAAAAATTTTTAAAAAAAAATTTTCTAATTTTCTTACTTACATTTACTAAAAAATGCAAAAAACCGGAAATTTAAATTTTAAAGCTATATAACAAATCAAATATTGAAGATAGAAATTCGACTCAATAGAATTTTTTGTACCAAATTTGATAATAAACAAGGTCCATTCATTCGTTTTTTTTTAAATAATTCCATCACAGTTTGCAGGACAAAAAACTAATAAAAAATCATGTTTCCCATGTTATTTAAACGGAAAAACTTCAAGTTCGATGGAGGACCTCTTAGAATTGGAATTTTGAGCTCCGCTTTTAACAGGAGCTTTGTTGGGACATCTTCTAAGATATTTTGGACTGAGAGCAAAAAAAAAAAAAAATATCGTCGTTTTTTGCAAACCAAAATATATATATATATATATATATATATATATATATATATATATATATATATATATATATATATATATATTATCTTCATATGGTATATATAAATAAACAATTCTCAAATATATTCAAGCGATTATTCTTAATAATTGAACCCAAAATCATTATACCTACCTATGAAACAAAATGTAATGGCTAGGGCAAATATAACTCCGCGTAGAATCCACCGCCTGCTGATAACTCAAGTGGTTGGTGATTTACGACCTTCTTAGATTTCTGGTTCTACCATATGTATGTATGCATGTATGTATGTAAACATCTGGTACCCACTTTTCTTCTTTGTTACTTACTGAAAATCCAAAATACTGCAGATATGCTGTTTTTCGAATTTTCGATATAGGTCCACAAACTTAGCGAAACGTATAAGAACTAAATTTACATAATCTACTAGACATTTCATCAAATATAAAACCACCATGTTTCACAAAGATTTGAAAAAATTAATTTGGGATCCAAAGTAAACACTGCGGGTAACTAAATGAAATAATTTCAGTACTAGCAACATGAGACGTGATTGAATAATTTTGAATACCGTCTTTTATCAATAAATTATATTAGAATGAAAAAATAAGGTTTTGATTCGAGGTCTATAAAAAATGTTGGAATTTGTAAAATAGTAAATCATTCAAAAATCGAAATAATTAATGATTTATTATCTATACGTTCATGGATCACCCTGTATCTTCTGCAGCAAGTGAACCATCGTGTATTCGAGTACGCTTGTCAGATGTCCAGTTGTTTCCTAACCGAAAACGAATGAATAAACAAACTCATTTGCTCGAGAATGGCATCAAAATGACCACAAAAAGCAAGAAAGGTTTCTGACCCACCATGCCGAGATTTCTTCGCAAATGGTTTCTCGGTATCATCATGACCAGATAGCTGGTCCAAAGGCCCAATTAAAATCCCGAATTGGATTTCGGAAGGGTGGCCGCCATGCAACGATACAAACCGCGAATCTCAATTCAAGAAACAAAAAAAATAATTAAAGGTTGCCGGATGGCAAAATGGTATTGCTTCGAAGGCTAATTGTCTTTTGTTCGTTACCAAACCGAGAAAGCAGAATGTATGCGGGCAGGGGTCTTTTACTTTTTGCTGTGGCTTTTTGTTTTCATCAACACAAGAAAGAACATTGGTGAAGGAAATGTGATAAACCATGGGCACTGAGCTTTGATAATACTTTGAGAATATATATTAAGCTGATCAGAATAATAACAAGTAACTTTTGAGAATGAAATACAATACAACAGAAAAAAAAACAAATAAGTGATTTGGTGCTCTCTTGCTCATAGAAGAGGACGAATGCTTCACCACTTATAAGGGATTCTGGTGATATCGGTGATCTGGTGATATCGGTGTGCCTACAATAAACCGTGTAGTGTCCGCTATAGGATGTTCCACTATGATTGGACACAGCATACAGGTTGTAGCGACATGGAATTATGTTATCTGTTGAACAATTACTCATGTCTAATCCTTCAAGAGGAAAGTCAATGGTGACATTAATTTTCCCCCGAATCTATCCATCAGCGAAAATCGTTTCAAGTGAATTACTAATATTTTGGGGAATTTATGTATGGATAAAGACTTGGCGCATTTAATCTTTTCCTTACATTTACAACAAAATGGTTTCTGTTTGCCATCCAAAGTTTCTTCTTTAGTGAATGAATCTAAACATTGTGACAGTCTGAGCTGGCCAGTTCTCTGTGGAATATGAAGTGGAGGGTCCCAGAAGGGGTCAAAAGAGACAGAACAATGGCTACAGAAAGTACACTTCAACTTTGATTTCAATTGACCAACAAAGTTATCAAAAACTTTTGAGTTGTCCATTCTTAGATATCTTGACCAAGACTCCTGTGCCTTTTCATGGTCGCTTGATTTCTCTTCAATTTCTGTCAGGATAGGTTTGGGCTTTTCTATCACTCTGTTTACATCTTCATGAAGACCTTCCAATAAATATCTGAGAAATTCTGTTGAGCGTACCCCCCAAACCGAAGTGCGAATATTTGTATCTGGTTTTTCAAAGAAACAGCATTCACCACCATAGCAGTCGAATCTTCCGACCAAAGTTCTTTTATCACTACCGCAAATGATTTTATCAAAGCAACCTTCATACTTGATGTACTTGTATTGATATCCCTTATAGGATCGTTTTTTCTAAGATACTCGCGCAACCATCTGGTATTCGATGAACATTGTATTACGCTATTCATGAAACAAAAACTGAGAGTCTGGTGATCCTGAATCAGGAAGTGGTGATGATGAAACGATTATCACTATCAAGTGCTCAAATTATCTCCGAAGTAACGAATATTTTGAAAATCATCTCATGTCGAAGGAGAGTGAAGATTCTCTCAAAATACTCGTAATCGAGAAAAAATATTTGAGGGTAATATCAAATATGCTAGGCGTTTTATCGCTAATTTTTTTTTTGAAATTTTCGAGAAAGCATTTTGCCTGGAAATTTTACTGAGTGCGATTTGCGGTCTTATTATCTTTCGTGGTTTAATCTTTGATAATAAGGCTGCAAATTGCACGAGTTAAATTTCCTAGAGGCAAAATGCTTGAGGAAAAATTTCAAAAATTTTGCGTAAAATCCTCTAACACGAATGATATTTGATGAGAATATTTCCCGAATTATATTTGAAATTGAACCAGAACCAGAAAACTACCAGAATTCATTAGAATTTTCAACGTGGAAACTTACAACAATTCTTCTCGATACAAAATCGAAGGAATCGTTTTATAGATTCATTCACTCATTCTGATTATTCTCTGCCCTTAAACTCACTTAAAAACTTGAAATGTATATAATTTTTTCACTATGAAATGAGATATTATTGAAGCTGGAACTTATTTTGACAAAAAAAAGTATCTACTGCTAGGAATCGAATCCGAGCCTTTCGCGCGACAGTCTGACAAAAATGTATTTTTGAAAGTGGCTCTCATTGATTATCGAAATATTGTATAGATCAAAATTTGATCTATGATCATTAAAAAAAAATGTAAAGAACGACGATCGCGGCGTTCCCAAGTACGAACCGCTATAACGAATTTAAATCAGGTCATTTCGGATCGCCTGGTATTATCTTTCATTTCCATATTCTCCTAGAATTGAAATCAACAGAATTAGTTTTTCTTTGAGTAGGCTAAGTCAAAACGGTATATATATATATATATATATAATATATATATATATATATATATATATATATATATAACAAATATATATATATATATATATATATATTGTTATGTAATGATGATTTTCAAATAAATTGTTGTTTATATAATGAAGATTGCTAATAGTTTTCGCTCTTCTTTGTGAGCCAAATCGTTATGATATAGATAATTATTTGTGCCCTGTAATAATATATTTTGCAATGTAATAATAATTGCTAGCTACGTCACTGTTCTCTCGTCACGTTGCTGCCAATTCATTTTCCTTACCACAGCTAAGCTCGGTTGGTACGCCCCTTGTCTCAGATAGCCGGTTCAGGCAATTGAGCCACTACTTGATATGTCAAATTTCAATTTATTCAATGGCCATAAGTATGATTGTTGATCATTGTAGAAAACAAACGACAAAGTATCAAAAAGCAATTATTTCCCTTTATTCAGGAAAACTTAATTTTACCTGGCCTACGAATGATAACTTACTCTGAGATGAATCTACAAATATTCATGGATAATCATGAGAAAAGTTCATTGGTAAAATATACACAACCTCACTTTTACCTTGAAAGTGAAAATTTCTTTGATAGTTCGAAATCAATTGAAATAAAGTTCTTCCGATGGAATATGCTTTATTAGTGAAATTGTTCAGTTCGGAATGTGCACTATGGAAGGTTTATACCTGTCTGGAACTGTCGCTGTTCAATACACACCAGGATTTGGATTCCCTTTCACTCCTATGCTATCAGGAACTCCAATACCAAATAGAAGGAACCATACAAATTCATCAATCAGCTTTGGATACGGTGTACAAATAAGGTAATCTTGGTTTCCACTTATAATGTGGAAATTATTCAATTTTTCTTTCTCCCAAAAATATAACATGGCATTTGTTCTAAATTTATTTTCGATCTCCTCCTGTGGCTTTGTTTGTTGTCACCTAGATACCATTTTTGTTCCTTCCCTCTGATTCGAATTTTTGAATTCGCGCACTATATTGTCACATTTTCACTGTTTATGGTTATTTGTCATAACTTATACATAAAACTATTTTTCCATTCTTATTAACTATGTACAAATTTCAATAATAATTGCCTCTGACACCTTCCCGCTCTTATTCTCTTCTCTTCCCTGATTGGCTATTGTCATCAAGAAGTTTGCTGTTCTACCATTGGCCACTTTTAGTTAGCTACAATTTCATATACTGTATGTTTCAAATTTATAAATTTGTAGATCACATTTTATTCAGGAAAATTTTGTAAATCTAGACTTTTTGTTGTCTTTTGAAGAATTATGGGTTGTAATCATTATGACAGTGTATGAAATTGATTGTGTTATATAATTTGGACATTTTTATCTATTCATATCATACATAGGCTTATAAAGGAAATAGAACTTCTAAAATTATTGTTATGATCAATCCTTTTACAAAAGAGAATTCAAACTTGCCACAGGATATCATCCACTATTCAACGTCACTGAGAGATAAGAAAATCAGTTTTATTTCATTACCGAAAACGCATCCATAATTCTAACACTAGTCCGAACACAAACAAAAACATTAAAAAATCCCGATAAGCGACAGTCACACCAGCCCACCTCATTAAGAGCCGTACCCGACTCATAAATCACAAGTTATCGCTACCGATAAATGTATAAACATCCTTGTTGGTCATTATTTCCCAGACTAGCCGACCGCTACCTGTCAGGCAGTAAAATATTATCCAATTATAACAGAAAATACGCGAGAACGAGTTAAACAAACCGAAGCCTTATCATGTTTACAAATGTCCCCTCATTAAAAAA